>CM074719.1:636379635-636881927 GCA_037306005.1 Rhinophrynus dorsalis | reverse complement strand
TCACTGTAAGGAATAGAGAGGGGTGGAATGCATTGCACTGCAATATCTTATCACTGTAAGGAATAGAGAGGGGTGGAATGCATTGCACTGCAATATCTTATCACTGTAAGGAATAGAGAGGGGTGGAATGTATTGCACTGCAATATCTTATCACTGTAAGGAATAGAGAGGGGTGGAATGTATTGCACTGCAATATCTTATCACTGTAAGGAATAGAGAGGGGTGGAATGCATTGCACTGCAATATCTTATCACTGTAAGGAACAGAGAGGGGTGAAATGCATTGCACTGCAATATCTTATCACTGTAAGGAACAGAGAGGGGTGGAATGCATTGCACTGCAATATCTTATCACTGTAAGAAATAGAGAGGGATGTATTGCACTGCAATATCTTATCACTGTAAGGAACAGAGAGGGGTGGAATGCATTGCACTGCAATATCTTATCACTGTAAGGAATAGAGAGGGGTGGAATGCATTGCACTGCAATATCTTATCACTGTAAGGAACAGAGAGGGGTGCAATGCATTGCACTGCAATATCTTATCACTGTAAGAAATAGAGAGGGGTGGAATGTATTGCACTGCAATATCTTATCACTGTAAGGAACAGAGAGGTAGAGTGCATTGCACTGCGATATCTTATCACTGTAAGGAATAGAGAGAGGTGGAATGCATTACACTGCAATATCTTATCACTGTAAGGAACAGAGAGGGGTGGAATGCATTACACTGCAATATCTTATCACTGTAAGGAATAGAGAGGGGTGGAATGTATTGCACTGCAATATCTTATCACTGTAAGGAATAGAGAGGGGTGGAATGTATTGCACTGCAATATCTTATCACTGTAAAGAAAAGAGGGGTGGAATGTATTGCACTGCAATATCTTATCACTGTAAGGAACAGAGAGGGGTGGAATGCATTGCACTGCAATATCTTATCACTATAAGGAATAGAGAGGGGTGGAATGCATTGCACTGCAATATCTTATCACTGTAAGGAATAGAGAGGGGTGGAATGCACTGCACTATCTTATCACTGTAAGGAATAGAGAGGGGTGGAATGTATTGCACTGCAATATCTTATCACTGTAAGGAACAGAGAGAGGTGGAATGTATTGCACTGCAATATCTTATCACTGTAAGGAATAGAGAGAGGTGGAGTGCATTGCACTGCAATATCTTATCACTGTAAACAATAGAGAGGGGTGGAATGCATTGCACTGCAATATCTTATCACTGTAAGGAATAGAGAGGGATGGAATGCATTGCACTGCAATATCTTATCACTGTACGGAATAGAGAGGAGTGGAATGCATTGCACTGCGATATCTTATCACTGTAAGGAATAGAGAGAGGTGGAATGCATTGCACTGCAATATCTTATCACTGTAAGGAATAGAGAGGGGTGGAATGTATTGCACTGCAATATCTTACACTGTAAGGAATAGAGAGGGGTGGAATGCATTGCACTGCAATATCTTATCACTGTAAGGAACAGAGAGGGTGGAATGTATTGCACTGCAATATCTTATCACTGTAAGGAACAGAGAGGGTGGAATGTATTGCACTGCAATATCTTATCACTGTAAGGAATAGAGGGGTGGAATGCATTGCACTGCAATATCTTATCACTGTAAGGAACAGAGAGGGTGGAATGTATTGCACTGCAATATCTTATCACTGTAAGGAATAGAGGGGTGGAATGCATTGCACTGCAATATCTTATCACTGTAAGGAATAGAGAGGGGTGGAATGCATTGCACTGCAATATCTTATCACTGTAAGGAATAGAGAGGGGTGGAATGTATTGCACTGCAATATCTTATCACTGTAAGGAATAGAGAGGGGTGGAATGTATTGCACTGCAATATCTTATCACTGTAAGGAATAGAGAGGGGTGGAATGTATTGCACTGCAATATCTTATCACTGTAAGGAATAGAGAGGGATGCATTGCACTGCAATATCTTATCACTGTAAGGAATAGAGAGGGGAGGAATGCATTGCACTGCAATATCTTATCACTGTAAGGAATAGAGAGGGGTGGAATGCATTGCACTGCAATATCTTATCACTGTAAGGAACAGAGAGGGTGGAATGTATTGCACTGCAATATCTTATCACTGTAAGGAACAGAGAGGGTGGAATGTATTGCACTGCAATATCTTATCGCTGTAAGGAATAGAGAGGGGTGGAATGTATTGCACTGCAATATCTTATCACTGTAAGGAATAGAGAGGGGTGGAATGTATTGCACTGCAATATCTTATCACTGTAAGGAATAGAGAGGGGTGGAATGCATTGCACTGCAATATCTTATCACTGTAAGGAATAGAGAGGGTGGAATTTATTGCACTGCAATATCTTATCACTGTAAGGAATAGAGGGGTGGAATGTATTGCACAGCAATATCTTATCGCTGTAAGGAATAGAGAGGGGTGGAATGCATTGCACTGCAATATCTTATCACTGTAAGGAATAGAGAGGGGTGGAATGCATTGCACTGCAATATCTTATCACTGTAAGGAACAGAGAGGGTGGAATGTATTGCACTGCAATATCTTATCACTGTAAGGAACAGAGAGGGTGGAATGTATTGCACTGCAATATCTTATCGCTGTAAGGAACAGAGAGGGTGGAATGTATTGCACTGCAATATCTTATCGCTGTAAGGAATAGAGGGGGGTGGAATGCATTGCACTGCAATATCTTATCGCTGTAAGGAATAGAGAGGGGTGGAATGCATGTCACTGCAATATCTTATCGCTGTAAGGAATAGAGAGGGGTGGAATGCATTGCACTGCAATATCTTATCACTGTAAGGAATAGAGAGGGGTGGAATGTATTGCACTGCAATATCTTATCACTGTAAGGAACAGAGAGGGGTGGAATGCATTGCACTGCAATATCGTATCACTGTAAGGAACAAAGAGGGTGGAATGTATTGCACTGCAATATCTTATCACTGTAAGGAATAGAGAGGGGTGGAATGTATTGCACTGCAATATCTTATCACTGTAAGGAATAGAGAGGGGTGGAATGCATTGCACTGCAATATCTTATCGCTGTAAGGAATAGAGAGGGGTGGAATGCATTGCACTGCAATATTTTATCGCTGTAAGGAATAGAGAGGGGTGGAATGCATTGCACTGCAATATCTTATCGCTGAAAGGAATAGAGAGGGGTGGAATGCATTGCACTGCAATATCTTATCGCTGTAAGGAATAGAGAGGGGTGGAATGCATTGCACTGCAATATCTTATCGCTGTAAGGAATAGAGAGGGGTGGAATGTATTGCACTGCAATATCTTATCACTGTAAGGAATAGAGAGGGGTGGAATGTATTGCACTGCAATATCTTATCACTGTAAGGAATAGAGAGGGGTGGAATGCATTGCACTGCAATATCTTATCACTGTAAGGAATAGAGGGGTGGAATGCATTGCACTGCAATATCTTATCACTGTAAGGAATAGAGAGGGGTGGAATGTATTGCAGTGCAATATCTTATCGCTGTAAGGAATAGAGAGGGGTGGAATGCATTGCACTGCAATATCTTATCACTGTTGGGAATAGAGAGGGGTGGAAAGCATTGAACTGCAATATCTTATCACTGTAAGGAATAGAGAGGGATGCATTGCACTGCAATATCTTATCACTGTAAGGAATAGAGAGGGGTGGAATGCATTGCACTGCAATATCTTATCATTGTACGGAACAGAGAGGGGTGGAATGCATTGCACTGCAATATCTTATCACTGTAAGGAACAGAGAGGGGTGGAATGCATTGCACTGCAATATCTTATCACTGTAAGGAACAGAGAGGTAGAGTGCATTGCACTGCGATATCTTATAACTGTAAGGAATAGAGAGAGGTGGAATGCATTGCACTGCAATATCTTATCACTGTAAGGAACAGAGAGGGGTGGAATGTATTGCACTGCAATATCTTATCACTGTAAGGAATAGAGAGGGGTGGAATGTATTGCACTGCAATATCTTATCACTGTAAGGAATAGAGAGGGTGGAATGTATTGCACTGCAATATCTTATCACTGTAAGGAATAGAGAGGGGTGGAATGCATTGCACTGCAATATCTTATCACTGTAAGGAACAGAGAGGGGTGGAATGTATTGCACTGCAATATCTTATCACTGTAAGGAACAGAGAGGGGTGGAATGTATTGCACTGCAATATCTTATCACTGTAAGGAACAGAGAGGGTGGAATGTATTGCACTGCAATATCTTATCACTGTAAGGAATAGAGAGGGTGGAATGTATTGCACTGCAATATCTTATCACTGTAAGGAATAGAGAGGGGTGGAATGCATTGCACTGCAATATCTTATCACTGTAAGGAACAGAGAGGGGTGGAATGTATTGCACTGCAATATCTTATCACTGTAAGGAACAGAGAGGGGTGGAATGTATTGCACTGCAATATCTTATCACTGTAAGGAACAAAGAGGTAGAGTGCATTGCACTGCAATATCTTATCACTGTAACGAATAGAGAGAGGTGGAATGCATTGCACTGCAATATCTTATCACTGTAAGGAATAGTGAGGGGTGGAATGTATTGCACTGCAATATCTTATCACTGTAAGGAATGGAGAGGGGTGCAATGTATTGCACTGCAATATCGTATCACTGTAAGGAACAGAGAGGGGTGGAATGTATTGCACTGCAATTTCTTATCACTGTAAGGAACAGAGAGGGGTGGAATGTATTGCACTGCAATATCTTATCACTGTAAGGAATAGAGAGGGGTGGAATGCATTGCACTGCAATATCTTATCACTTTAAGGAATAGAGAGGGGTGGAATGCATTGGACTGCAATATCTTATCACTGTAAGGAATAGAGAGGGGTGGAATGCATTGCACTGTAATATCTTATCACTGTAAGGAATAGAGAGGGGTGGAATGCATTGCACTGCAATATCTTATCACTGTAAGGAATAGAGGGTTGGAATGTATTGCACTGCAATATCTTATCACTGTAAGGAATAGGGGGGTGGAATGTATTGCACTACAATATCTTATCACTGTAAGGAATAGAGAGGGGTGGAATGCATTGCACTGCAATATCTTATCACTGTAAGGAATAGAGAGAGGTAGAGTGCATTGCACTGCAATATCTTATCACTGTAAGGAATAGAGAGGGGTGGAATGCATTGCACTGCAATATCTTATCACTGTAAGGAACAGAGAGGGGTGGAATGCATTTCACTGCAATATCTTATCACTGTAAGGAATAGAGAGGGGTGGAATGCATTGCACTGCAATATCTTATCGCTGTAAGGAATAGAGAGGAGTGGAATGCATTGCACTGCAATATCTTATCACTGTAAGGAATAGAGAGGAGCGGAATGCATTGCACTGCAATATCTTATCACTGTAAGGAATAGAGAGGTGGAGTGCATTGCACTGCAATATCTTATCACTGTAAACAATAGAGAGGGGTGGAATGTATTGCACTGCAATATCTTATCACTGTAAGGAATAGAGAGGGATGGAATGCATTGCACTGCAATATCTTATCACTGTACGGAATAGAGAGGGGTGGAATGTATTGCACTGCAATATCTTATCACTGTAAGGAATAGAGAGGGGTGGAATGCATTGAACTGCAATATCTTATCACTGTAAGGAACAGAGAGGGGTGGAATGCATTGCACTGCAATATCTTATCACTGTAAGGAACAGAGAGGAGTGGAATGCATTGCACTGCAATATCATATCACTGTAAGGAACAGAGAGAGGTGGAATGCATTGCACTGCAATATCTTATCACTGTTGGGAATAGAGAGGGGTGGAATGCATTGAACTGCAATATCTTATCACTGTAAGGAATAGAGAGGGGTGGAATGCATTGCACTGCAATATCTTATCACTGTAAGGAATAGAGAGGGGTGGAATGTATTGCAGTGCAATATCTTATCGCTGTAAGGAATAGAGAGGGGTGTAATGCATTGCACTGCAATATCTTATCACTGTTGGGAATAGAGAGGGGTGGAATGCATTGAACTGCAATATCTTATCACTGTAAGGAATAGAGAGGGATGCATTGCACTGCAATATCTTACTGTAAGGAATAGAGAGGGGTGGAATGCATTGCACTGCAATATCTTATCATTGTACGGAACAGAGAGGGGTGGAATGCATTGCACTGCAATATCTTATCACTGTAAGGAACAGAGAGGGGTGGAATGCATTGCACTGCAATATCTTATCACTGTAAGGAACAGAGAGGCAGAGTGCATTGCACTGCGATATCTTATAACTGTAAGGAATAGAGAGAGGTGGAATGCATTGCACTGCAATATCTTATCACTGTAAGGAACAGAGAGGGGTGGAATGTATTGCACTGCAATATCTTATCACTGTAAGCCATAGAGAGGGGTGGAATGTATTGCACTGCAATATCTTATCACTGTAAGGAATAGAGAGGGTGGAATGTATTGCACTGCAATATCTTATCACTGTAAGGAATAGAGAGGGGTGGAATGCATTGCACTGCAATATCTTATCACTGTAAGGAACAGAGAGGGGTGGAATGTATTGCACTGCAATATCTTATCACTGTAAGGAACAGAGAGGGGTGGAATGCATTGCACTGCAATATCTTATCACTGTAAGGGACAGAGAGGGGTGGAATGTATTGCACTGCAATATCTTATCACTGTAAGGAATAGAGAGAGGTAGAGTGCATTGCACTGCAATATCTTATCACTGTAAGGAACAGAGAGGGTGGAATGTATTGCACTGCAATATATTATCACTGTAAGGAACAGAGAGGGTGGAATGTATTGCATTGCAATATTTTATCACTGTAAGGAATAGAGGGGTGGAATGCATTGCACTGCAATATCTTTTCACTGTAAGGAACAGAGAGGGTGGAATGTATTGCACTGCAATATCTTATCACTGTAAGGAATAGAGAGGGGTTGAATGTATTGCACTGCAATATCTTATCACTGTAAGGAACAGAGAGAGGTGGAATGCATTGCACTGCAATATCTTATCACTGTAAGGAATAGAGAGGGGTGGAATGCATTGCACTGCAATATCTTATCACTGTAAGGAATAGAGAGGGACGGAATGCATTGCACTGCAATATCTTATCACTGTAAGGAACAGAGAGGTAGAGTGCATTGCACTGCGATATCTTATCACTGTAAGGAATAGAGAGGTGTGGAATGCATTGCACTGCAATATCTTATCACTGTAAGGAACAGAGAGGGGTGGAATGTATTGCACTGCAATATCTTATCACTGTAAGGAATAGAGAGGGGTGGAATGTATTGCACTGCAATATCTTATCACTGTAAGGAATAGAGGGGTGGAATGCATTGCACTGCAATATCTTATCACTGTAAGGAATAGGGGGGTGGAATGTATTGCACTACAATATCTTATCACTGTAAGGAACAGAGAGGGGTGGAATGCATTGCACTGCAATATCTTATCACTGTAAGGAATAGAGAGGGGTGGAATGTATTGCACTGCAATATCTTATCACTGTAAGGAACAGAGAGGTAGAGTGCATTGCACTGCAATATCTTATCACTGTAAGGAATAGAGAGGTGTGGAATGCATTGCACTGCAATATCTTATCACTGTAAGGAACAGAGGGGTGGAATGTATTGCACTGCAATATCTTATCACTGTAAGGAATAGAGAGGGGTGGAATGTATTGCACTGCAATATCTTATCACTGTAAGGAATAGAGAGGGGTGCAATGTATTGCACTGCAATATCTTATCACTGTAAGGAATGGAGAGGGGTGTAGTGTATTGCACTGCAATATCTTATCACTAAGGAATGGAGAGGGGTGCAATGTATTGCACTGCAATATCTTATCACTGTAAGGAACAGAGAGGGGTGGAATGTATTGCACTGCAATTTCTTATCACTGTAAGGAACAGAGAGGGGTGGAATGTATTGCACTGCAATATCTTAACACTGTAAGGAATAGAGAGGGGTGGAATGCATTGCACTGCAATATCTTATCACTTTAAGGAATAGAGAGGGGTGGAATGCATTGGACTGCAATATCTTATCACTGTAAGGAATAGAGAGGGGTGGAATGCATTGCACTGTAATATCTTATCACTGTAAGGAATAGAGAGGGGTGGAATGCATTGCACTGCAATATCTTATCACTGTAAGGAATAGAGGGTTGGAATGTATTGCACTGCAATATCTTATCACTGTAAGGAATAGGGGGGTGGAATGTATTGCACTACAATATCTTATCACTGTAAGGAATAGAGAGGGGTGGAATGCATTGCACTGCAATATCTTATCACTGTAAGGAATAGAGAGAGGTAGAGTGCATTGCACTGCAATATCTTATCACTGTAAGGAATAGAGAGGGGTGGAATGCATTGCACTGCAATATCTTATCACTGTAAGGAATAGAGAGGGGTGGAATGCATTGCACTGCAATATCTTATCGCTGTAAGGAATAGAGAGGAGCGGAATGCATTGCACTGCAATATCTTATCACTGTAAGGAATAGAGAGGGCTGGAATGTATTGCACTGCAATATCTTATCACTGTAAGGAATAGAGAGGGGTGGAATGTATTGCACTGCAATATCTTATCACTGTAAGGAATAGAGAGGGGTGGAATGTATTGCACTGCAATATCTTATCACTGTAAGGAATAGAGAGAGGTGGAGTGCATTGCACTGCAATATCTTATCACTGTAAACAATAGAGAGGGGTGGAATGCATTGCACTGCAATATCTTATCATGTAAGGAATAGAGAGGGATGGAATGCATTGCACTGCAATATCTTATAACTGTACGGAATAGAGAGGGGTGGAATGTATTGCACTGCAATATCTTATCACTGTAAGGAATAGAGAGGGGTGGAATGCATTGAACTGCAATATCTTATCACTGTAAGGAACAGAGAGGGGTGGAATGCATTGCACTGCAATATCTTATCACTGTAAGGAACAGAGAGGAGTGGAATGCATTGCACTGCAATATCATATCACTGTAAGGAACAGAGAGGGGTGGAATGCATTGCACTGCAATATCTTATCACTGTAAGGAACAGAGAGGAGTGGAATGTATTGCATTGCAATATCTTATCACTGTAAGGAATAGAGAGGGGTGTAATGCATTGCACTGCAATATCTTATCACTGTTGGGAATAGAGAGGGGTGGAATGCATTGAACTGCAATATCTTATCACTGTAAGGAATAGAGAGGGGTGGAATGCATTGCACTGCAATATCTTATCACTGTAAGGAATAGAGAGGGGTGGAATGTATTGCAGTGCAATATCTTATCGCTGTAAGGAATAGAGAGGGGTGGAATGCATTGCACTGCAATATCTTATCACTGTAAGGAATAGAGAGAGGTAGAGTGCATTGCACTGCAATATCTTATCACTGTAAGGAACAGAGAGGGTGGAATGTATTGCACTGCAATATATTATCACTGTAAGGAACAGAGAGGGTGGAATGTATTGCATTGCAATATTTTATCACTGTAAGGAATAGAGGGGTGGAATGCATTGCACTGCAATATCTTTTCACTGTAAGGAACAGAGAGGGTGGAATGTATTGCACTGCAATATCTTATCACTGTAAGGAATAGAGAGGGGTGGAATGTATTGCACTGCAATATCTTATCACTGTAAGGAACAGAGAGGGTGGAATGTATTGCACTGCAATATCTTATCACTGTAAGGAATAGAGAGGGGTGGAATGTATTACACTGCAATATCTTATCTATGTAAGGAACAGAGAGGGGTGGAATGTATTGCACTGCAATATCTTATCACTGTAAGGAACAGAGAGGAGTGGAATGCATTGCACTGCAATATCATATCACTGTAAGGAACAGAGAGGGGTGGAATGCATTGCACTGCAATATCTTATCACTGTAAGGAACAGAGAGGAGTGGAATGTATTGCATTGCAATATCTTATCACTGTAAGGAATAGAGAGGGGTGGAATGTATTGCACTGCAATATCTTATCACTGTAAGGAATAGAGAGGGGTGGAATGCATTGCACTGCAATATCTTATCACTGTAAGGAATAGAGAGGGGTGGAATGTATTGCACTGCAATATCTTATCTCTGTAAGGAACAGAGAGGGCTGGAATGCATTGCACTGCAATATCTTATCACTGTAAGGAATAGAGAGGGGTGGAATGCATTGCACTGCAATATCTTATCACTGTAAGGAATAGAGAGGGGTGGAATGTATTGCACTGCAATATCTTATCACTGTAAGGAATAGAGAGGGGTGGAATGCATTGCATTGCAATATCTTATCACTGTAAGGAATAGAGAGGGGTGGAATGCATTGCACTGCAATATCTTATCACTGTAAGGAATAGAGAGGGGTGGAATGTATTGCACTGCAATATCTTATAACTGTAAGGAATAGAGGGGTGGAATGTATTGCACTGCAATATCTTATCACTGTAAGGAATAGAGAGGGGTGGAATGTATTGCACTGCAATATCTTATCACTGTAAGGAACAAAGAGGTAGAGTGCATTGCACTGCAATATCTTATCACTGTAAGGAATAGAGAGAGGTGGAATGCATTGCACTGCAATATCTTATCACTGTAAGGAATAGAGAGGGGTGGAATGTATTGCACTGCAATATCTTATGACTGTAAGGAATAGAGAGGGGTGGAATGCATTGCACTGCAATATCTTATCACTGTAAGGAATAGAGAGGGGTGGAATGCATTGCACTGCAATATCTTATCACTGTAAGGAATAGAGAGGGGTGGAATGTATTGCACTGCAATATCTTATCACTGTAAGGAATAGAGAGAGGTGGAATGTATTGCACTGCAATATCTTATCAGTGTAAGGAATAGAGAGGGGTGGAATGCATTGCACTGCAATATCTTATCACTGTAAACAATAGAGAGGGGTGGAATGCATTGCACTGCAATATCTTATCACTGTAAGGAATAGAGAGGGGTGGAATGTATTGCACTGCAATATCTTATCACTGTAAGGAACAGAGACAGGTGGAATGCATTGCACTGCAATATCTTATCACTTTAAGGAATAGAGAGGGACGGAATGCATTGCACTGCAATATCTTATCACTGTAAGGAACAGAGAGGTAGAGTGCATTGCACTACGATATCTTATCACTGTAAGGAATAGAGAGAGGTAGAGTGCATTGCACTGCAATATCTTATCACTGTAAGGAATAGAGAGAGGTAGAGTGCATTGCACTGCAATATCTTATCACTGTAAGGAATAGAGAGGGGTGGAATGCATTGCACTGCAATATCTTATCACTGTAAGGAACAGAGAGGGGTGGAATGCATTTCACTGCAATATCGTATCACTGTAAGGAATAGAGAGGGGTGGAATGCATTGCACTGCAATATCTTATCGCTGTAAGGAATAGAGAGGAGCGGAATGCATTGCACTGCAATATCTTATCACTGTAAGGAATAGAGAGAGGTGGAGTGCATTGCACTGCAATATCTTATCACTGTAAACAATAGAGAGGGGTGGAATGCATTGCACTGCAATATCTTATCACTATAAGGAATAGAGAGGGGTGGAATGCATTGCACTGCAATATCTTATCACTGTAAGGAATAGAGAGGGGTGGAATGCACTGCACTGCAATATCTTATCACTGTAAGGAATAGAGAGGGGTGGAATGTATTGCACTGCAATATCTTATCACTGTAAGGAATAGAGAGGGGTGGAATGTATTGCACTGCAATATCTTATCACTGTACGGAATAGAGAGGGGTGGAATGTATTGCACTGCAATATCTTATCACTGTACGGAATATAGAGGAGTGGAATGTATTGCACTGCAATATCTTATCACTGTAAGGAATGGAGAGGGGTGGAATGCATTGCACTGCAATATCTTATCACTGTAAGGAACGGAGAAGGGTGGAATGTATTGCACTGCAATATCTTATCACTGTAAGGAATAGAGAGGGGTGGAACGCATTGCACTGCAATATCTTATCACTGTAAGGAATAGAGAGGGGTGGAATGCATTGCACTGCAATATCTTATCACTGTAAGGAATAGAGAGGGGTGGAATGTATTGCACTGCAATATCTTATCACTGTAAGGAATAGAGAGGGGTGGAATGTATTGCACTGCAATATCTTATCACTGTACGGAATATAGAGGAGTGGAATGTATTGCACTGCAATATCTTATCACTGTAAGGAACGGAGAAGGGTGGAATGTATTGCACTGCAATATCTTATCACTGTAAGGAATAGAGAGGGGTGGAACGCATTGCACTGCAATATCTTATCACTGTAAGGAATAGAGAGGGGTGGAATGCATTGCACTGCAATATCTTATCACTGTAAGGAATAGAGAGGGGTGGAATGTATTGCACTGCAATATCTTATCACTGTAAGGAATAGAGAGGGGTGGAATGTATTGCACTGCAATATCTTATCACTGTAAGGAATAGAGAGGGGTGGAATGCATTGCACTGCAATATCTTATCACTGTAAGGAATAGAGAGAGGTGGAGTGCATTGCACTGCAATATCTTATCACTGTAAACAATAGAGAGGGGTGGAATGCATTGCACTGCAATATCTTATCACTGTACGGAATAGAGAGGGATGGAATGCATTGCGCTGCAATATCTTATCACTGTAAGGAATAGAGAGGGTGGAATGTATTGCACTGCAATATCTTATCACTGTAAGGAATAGAGAGGGGTGGAATGCATTGCACTGCAATATCTTATCACTGTAAGGAATAGAGAGGGGTGGAATGTATTGCACTGCAATATCTTATCACTGTAAGGAACAGAGAGGTAGAGTGCATTGCACTGCAATATCTTATCACTGTAAGGAATAGAGAGGGGTGGAATGCATTGCACTGCAATATCTTATCACTGTACGGAATAGAGAGGGATGGAATGCATTGCGCTGCAATATCTTATCACTGTAAGGAATAGAGAGGGGTGGAATGCATTGCACTGCAATATCTTATCACTGTAAGGAATAGAGAGGGGTGGAATGCATTGCACTGCAATATCTTATCACTGTAAGGAATAGAGAGGGGTGGAATGCATTGCACTGCAATATCTTATCACTGTAAGGAATAGAGAGGGGTGGAATGCATTGCACTGCAATATCTTATCACTGTAAGGAATAGAGAGGGGTGGAATGCATTGCACTGCAATATCTTATCACTGTAAGGAATATAGAGGGGTGGAATGCATTGCACTGCAATATCTTATCACTGTAAGGAATAGAGAGGGGTGGAATGCATTGCACTGCAATATCTTATCACTGTAAGGAATAGAGAGGGGTGGAATGCATTGCACTGCAATATCTTATCACTGTAAGGAATATAGGGGTGGAATGTATTACACTGCAATATCTTATCACTGTAAGGAATAGAGAGGGGTGGAATGCATTGCACTGCAATATCTTATCACTGTAAGGAATAGAGAGGGGTGGAATGCATTGCACTGTAATATCTTATCACTGTAAGGAATAGAGAGGGGTGGAATGCATTGCACTGCAATATCTTATCACTGTAAGGAATAGAGAGGGGTGGAATGCATTGCACTGCAATATCTTATCACTGTAAGGAATAGAGAGGGGTGGAATGCATTGCACTGCAATATCTTATCACTGTAAGGAATAGAGAGGGGTGGAATGCATTGCACTGCAATATCTTATCACTGTAAGGAATAGAGAGGGGTGGAATGCATTGCACTGCAATATCTTATCACTGTAAGGAATAGAGAGGAGTGGAATGCATTGCACTGCAATATCTTATCACTGTAAGGAATATATTGCTCTGATAGTGCCGCAGAGACACGGAAGTTCTTGATGCACCAGACACACAGCAGGGTCCAGTACAGTGGTACCTCACTCCACAATGCCTGTGGAAAAGCGGAGTGAAAGGGACTGGACCAGCGTGTCCCAGGAACTCTCCTCTCTCTGTGAGGGTTACAGCCAGTAGTTTAAAAAATCCCAAACGAACAATAAAACAAAATGGACCCGGACAAAGTTTCCAACAGCAGGGTAACAGCCTTGCCTCCTGGAGGTCATTGGGAAAACTGAGTGCTCCCAGGTTGGTGCTGGATATAGAAGGTGGGCACAAGGAGGAGCTTTAGTAATGCCCCGCCCCCTTAAAGGAGACTCTATACCCCATGATGCCTACTTTCCTCAAGGACTGAGAAACTCACACACAGACCCACACTAATTTACACACAGACCCACACTAATGTAAACACACACAGATCCACACTAATGTACACACCCACCCACACTAATGTACACACACACACACAGATCCACACTAATGTACACACACACACACACTAATGTAAACACACACAGATCCACACTAATGTACACACACACACTAATGTAAACACACACAGATCCACACTAATGTACACACCCACCCACACTAATGTAAACACACACAGATCCACACTAATGTACACACACACACACACTAATGTAAACACACACAGATCCACACTAATGTACACACACACAGATCCACACTAATGTACACACACACACACACACACACACTAATGTAAACACACACAGATCCACACTAATGTACACAGCCATCCACACTAATGTACACACACACACACTAATGTAAACACACACACAGATCCACACTAATGTACACACCCACCCACACTAATGTACACACAGACCCACACTAATGTACACACACTAATGTAAACACACACAGATCCACACTAATGTACACACAGACCCACACTAATGTACACACACACACACACACACAGATACACACTAATGTACACACATTCTCACTAATGTACACACACACACAGATACACACTAATGTACACACATTCTCACTAATGTACACACACACACACACACACACACTAATGTACACACAGACCCACACTAATGTACACACACACTAATGTAAACACACACAGATGCACACTAATGTACACACATTCTCACTAATGTAAACACACACACAGATACACACTAATGTACACACCCACCCACACTAATGCACACACACACAGATCCACACTAATGTACACACACACAGATCCACACTAATGTACACACACACACACACACACACTAATGTAAATACACACAGATCCACACTAATGTACACACACACACACACACACACTAATGTAAACACACACAGATCCACACTAATGTACACACACACACACACACACACACACACACACACTAATGTAAACACACACAGATCCGCACTAATGTACACACATTCTCACTAATGTAAACACACACACAGATACACACTAATGTACACACCCACCCACACTAATGTACACACACACAGATCCACACTAATGTACACACACACACACTAATGTAAACACACACAGATACACACTAATGTACACACCCACCCACACTAATGTAAACACACACAGATCCACACTAATGTACACACACACACACACACTAATGTAAACACACACAGATCCACACTAATGTACACACACACACACTAATGTAAACACACACAGATCCACACTAATGTACACACACACACAGATCCACACTAATGTACACACACACACACACACACTAATGTAAACACACACAGATCCACACTAATATACACACACACAGATCCACACTAATGTACACACACACACACACACACACTAATGTACACACACACACACACACACACTAATGTACACACACACACACACACTAATGTAAACTCACACAGATCCACACTAATGTACACACACACAGATCCACACTAATGTACACACACACACTAATGTAAACACACACACAGATCCACACTAATGTACACACCCACCCACACTAATCTACACACAGACCCACACTAATGTACTCTCACACACTAATGTAAACACACACACAGATCCACACTAATGTACACACCCACCCACACACTAATGTAAACACACACAGATCCACACTAATGTACACACAGACCCACACTAATGTACACACAGACCCACACTAATGTACACACATTCTCACTAATGTACACACACACACACACACTAATGTACACACAGACCCACACTAATGTACACACACACACTAATGTAAACACACACAGATCCACACTAATGTACACTGTGAGGGTTACAGCCAGTAGTTTAAAAAATCCAAACGAACAATAAAAGAAAATGGACCCGGACAAAGTTTCCAACAGCAGGGTAACAGCCTTGCCTCCTGGAGGTCATTGGGAAAACTGAGTGCTCCCAGGTTGGTGCTGGATATAGAAGGTGGGCACAAGGAGGAGCTTTAGTAATGCCCCGCCCCCTTAAAGGAGACTCTATACCCCATGATGCCTACTTTCCTCAAGGACTGAGAAACTCACACACAGACCCACACTAATTTACACACAGACCCACACTAATGTAAACACACACAGATCCACACTAATGTACACACCCACCCACACTAATGTACACACACACACACAGATCCACACTAATGTACACACACACACACACTAATGTAAACACACACAGATCCACACTAATGTACACACACACACTAATGTAAACACACACAGATCCACACTAATGTACACACCCACCCACACTAATGTAAACACACACAGATCCACACTAATGTACACACACACACACACTAATGTAAACACACACAGATCCACACTAATGTACACACACACAGATCCACACTAATGTACACACACACACACTAATGTAAACACACACAGATCCACACTAATGTACACAGCCATCCACACTAATGTACACACACACACACTAATGTAAACACACACACAGATCCACACTAATGTACACACCCACCCACACTAATGTACACACAGACCCACACTAATGTACACACACTAATGTAAACACACACAGATCCACACTAATGTACACACAGACCCACACTAATGTACACACACACACACACACAGATACACACTAATGTACACACATTCTCACTAATGTACACACACACACAGATACACACTAATGTACACACATTCTCACTAATGTACACACACACACACACACTAATGTACACACAGACCCACACTAATGTACACACACACTAATGTAAACACACACAGATGCACACTAATGTACACACATTCTCACTAATGTAAACACACACACAGATCCACACTAATGTACACACACACACACACTAATGTAAACACACACAGATCCACACTAATGTACACACACACAGATCCACACTAATGTACACACACACACACACACACACTAATGTAAACACACACAGATCCACACTAATGTACACAGCCATCCACACTAATGTACACACACACACACTAATGTAAACACACACACAGATCCACACTAATGTACACACCCACCCACACTAATGTACACACAGACCCACACTAATGTACACACACTAATGTAAACACACACAGATCCACACTAATGTACACACAGACCCACACTAATGTACACACACACACACACACACAGATACACACTAATGTACACACATTCTCACTAATGTACACACACACACAGATACACACTAATGTACACACATTCTCACTAATGTACACACACACACACACACACACACTAATGTACACACAGACCCACACTAATGTACACACACACTAATGTAAACACACACAGATGCACACTAATGTACACACATTCTCACTAATGTAAACACACACACAGATACACACTAATGTACACACCCACCCACACTAATGCACACACACACAGATCCACACTAATGTACACACACACAGATCCACACTAATGTACACACACACACACACACACACTAATGTAAATACACACAGATCCACACTAATGTACACACACACACACACACACACTAATGTAAACACACACAGATCCACACTAATGTACACACACACACACACACACACACACACACACTAATGTAAACACACACAGATCCGCACTAATGTACACACATTCTCACTAATGTAAACACACACACAGATACACACTAATGTACACACCCACCCACACTAATGTACACACACACAGATCCACACTAATGTACACACACACACACTAATGTAAACACACACAGATACACACTAATGTACACACCCACCCACACTAATGTAAACACACACAGATCCACACTAATGTACACACACACACACACACTAATGTAAACACACACAGATCCACACTAATGTACACACACACACACTAATGTAAACACACACAGATCCACACTAATGTACACACACACAGATCCACACTAATGTACACACACACACACACACACTAATGTAAACACACACAGATCCACACTAATATACACACACACAGATCCACACTAATGTACACACACACACACACACACTAATGTACACACACACACACACACTAATGTAAACACACACAGATCCACACTAATGTACACACACACAGATCCACACTAATGTACACACACACACTAATGTAAACACACACACAGATCCACACTAATGTACACACCCACCCACACTAATCTACACACAGACCCACACTAATGTACTCTCACACACTAATGTAAACACACACACAGATCCACACTAATGTACACACCCACCCACACACTAATGTAAACACACACAGATCCACACTAATGTACACACAGACCCACACTAATGTACACACAGACCCACACTAATGTACACACATTCTCACTAATGTACACACACACACACACACACTAATGTACACACAGACCCACACTAATGTACACACACACACTAATGTAAACACACACAGATCCACACTAATGTACACTGTGAGGGTTACAGCCAGTAGTTTAAAAAATCCCAAACGAACAATAAAACAAAATGGACCCGGACAAAGTTTCCAACAGCAGGGTAACAGCCTTGCCTCCTGGAGGTCATTGGGAAAACTGAGTGCTCCCAGGTTGGTGCTGGATATAGAAGGTGGGCACAAGGAGGAGCTTTAGTAATGCCCCGCCCCCTTAAAGGAGACTCTATACCCCATGATGCCTACTTTCCTCAAGGACTGAGAAACTCACACACAGACCCACACTAATTTACACACAGACCCACACTAATGTAAACACACACAGATCCACACTAATGTACACACCCACCCACACTAATGTACACACACACACACAGATCCACACTAATGTACACACACACACACACTAATGTAAACACACACAGATCCACACTAATGTACACACACACACTAATGTAAACACACACAGATCCACACTAATGTACACACCCACCCACACTAATGTAAACACACACAGATCCACACTAATGTACACACACACACACACTAATGTAAACACACACAGATCCACACTAATGTACACACACACAGATCCACACTAATGTACACACACACACACTAATGTAAACACACACAGATCCACACTAATGTACACAGCCATCCACACTAATGTACACACACACACACTAATGTAAACACACACACAGATCCACACTAATGTACACACCCACCCACACTAATGTACACACAGACCCACACTAATGTACACACACTAATGTAAACACACACAGATCCACACTAATGTACACACAGACCCACACTAATGTACACACACACACACACACAGATACACACTAATGTACACACATTCTCACTAATGTACACACACACACAGATACACACTAATGTACACACATTCTCACTAATGTACACACACACACACACACTAATGTACACACAGACCCACACTAATGTACACACACACTAATGTAAACACACACAGATGCACACTAATGTACACACATTCTCACTAATGTAAACACACACACAGATACACACTAATGTACACACCCACCCACACTAATGCACACACACACAGATCCACACTAATGTACACACACACAGATCCACACTAATGTACACACACACACACACACACTAATGTAAATACACACAGATCCACACTAATGTACACACACACACACACACACACACACACACACACTAATGTAAACACACACAGATCCACACTAATGTACACACACACACACACACACACTAATGTAAACACACACAGATCCGCACTAATGTACACACATTCTCACTAATGTAAACACACACACAGATACACACTAATGTACACACCCACCCACACTAATGTACACACACACAGATCCACACTAATGTACACACACACACACTAATGTAAACACACACAGATACACACTAATGTACACACCCCACCCACACTAATGTAAACACACACAGATCCACACTAATGTACACACACACACACACACTAATGTAAACACACACAGATCCACACTAATGTACACACACACACACTAATGTACACACACACACACACACACTAATGTAAACACACACAGATCCACACTAATGTACACACATACAGATCCACACTAATGTACACACACACACACACACACACTAATGTAAACACACACAGATCCACACTAATATACACACACACAGATCCACACTAATGTACACACACACACACACACACTAATGTACACACACACACACACACACTAATGTAAACACACACAGATCCACACTAATGTACACACACACAGATCCACACTAATGTACACACACACACACACTAATGTAAACACACACACAGATCCACACTAATGTACACACCCACCCACACTAATCTACACACAGACCCACACTAATGTACTCTCACACACTAATGTAAACACACACACAGATCCACACTAATGTACACACCCACCCACACACTAATGTAAACACACACAGATCCACACTAATGTACACACAGACGCACACTAATGTACACACAGACCCACACTAATGTACACACATTCTCACTAATGTACACACACACACACACTAATGTACACACAGACCCACACTAATGTACACACACACACTAATGTAAACACACACAGATCCACACTAATGTACACACATTCTCACTAATGTAAACACACACACAGATACACACTAATGTACACACCCACCCACACTAATGCACACACACACAGATCCACACTAATGTACACACACACAGATCCACACTAATGTAAACACACACAGATCCACACTAATGTACACACATTCTCACTAATGTAAACACACACACAGATACACACTAATGTACACACCCACCCACACTAATGTACACACACACAGATCCACACTAATGTACACACACACACACACACACACACACTAATGTAAACACACACAGATCCACACTAATGTACACACATTCTCACTAATGTAAACACACACACAGATACACACTAATGTACACCCCCACCCACACTAATGTACACACACACAGATCCACACTAATGTACAAACACACAGATCCACACTAATGTAAACTCACTTACACACACACAGATCCACACTAATGTAAACTCTCACATACATACACACAGATCCACACTAATGTAAACTCTCATATACACACAGATCCACACTAATGTAAACTCTCATATACATACTGATCCACACTAATGTAAACTCACTTACACACACAGATCCACACTAATGTAAACTCTCAGATACACACAGATCCACACTAATGTAAACTCTCAGATACACACAGAACACCTCCTTTGGTGCGCTCAACCTATAGAGTACTTACAGTATAAAGCAAAAATGCTGTTCTCACAATAGTAGGGAAAGGTTTAATAGGGCGTCGCAGCTTTTTCCGTTATGAAGGTGGTACTTCCTTCAACTCGATTTCTAATACAGCAACAAAAAAACAGACAGAATAGCGCAGTACGCCTCTAAGTGTAGTATTAGAGTGAAATGAACAATAGCCCTGTCTCACTGATTGTACTTACAGGATCTTGAGGCTATTTCTTGCCTCCAAAGATTATTCACATTTACTGGTATATGCCCCAGAACAGCATTACTAATCACTGGAGCTGTGTTCTTGTTAAGACATCGGCAGCAATCAAGCTGACTTCCAAAAGGTTAAAAATACCAGAATTTTATTGACATAAAATAAAATAACAAAAGAGACCCATACAAATAAGCAGACCCTACGCTGTGCGTTTCGTGAATACACTTCACTTCCTCAGGGGTCAAACCCTTCTTTGACCAAAAACCATAGTTTTTATACCTTCTATCACTCGTGCCTATGGTTGATACATTGTTACATTTCCGGCACTTTGTTCTTTCCGATTGGATACATATGTTGCCACTCACATTCACACCTCGATCCCGCATCTCTCTCCCTATCGCATTCGGTACCGAGGCTGTGAATGTAAGGATCAGAGTACCAAGCCTCTGTTTCACAAAATCATCGTCTCTTTTTTAAAACAACAATAAAAATGATAATAATACTACACGTATCCACATTCATCCATTATAGTGGACAGAGTTAATAAAATCTAACAGCTAAAAAAATATTAATTTATATAATAAAAAACAGCAATTTAACCCTATCGTGTTTTAGTGCTTGTATAAACGCGCACATCAACACGATGTGCTTATACTAAAAGCTCAATTAAATTAAAACATTACTAGTAAACTAAATAGACATCACTCTAATACTACACTTAGAGGCGTACTGCGCTATTCTGTCTGTTTTTTTGTTGCTGTATTAGGAATCAAGTTGAAGGAAGTACCACCTTCATAACGGAAAAAGCTGCGACGCCCTATTAAACCTTTCCCTACTATTGTGAGAACAGCATTTTTGCTTTATACTGTAAGTACTCTACAGGTTGAGCGCACCAAAGGAGGTGTTTCGTTTGGATATTCAATTTGGAGGTACAGTGGTGCTGCTCCCTAACAGGTACATCTTATATATTTTTGGAATATTACTTCTGAGATACAATGAGCTGTGAATCCATCAATAAAAGAAGGGAAAGGAAAAGTAAACTCGAAAATTATTTTCAAGGAGAAGTGGTCAATAGAAATTCAAATGAATCGGAAATGAAGAAACTGTTTAATCAACTGGAGAAATTGTTGTGTTCGGAACTTAAACATTGGTGGGACTGTTTATCTCTTAAACAATATCTGGATAAAAATATAATTCCAAGAGGTTTGAGAGTAATGAAAAATTCTCCATTCCCAGATCAGAATTTTGTAAAAACGTGGAATAACATTTTGGACACATGTTCCTTCAATCTGATCAGACATATTATTCAATATAGGGAGGGAGTTTTGTGTCAGATTGAAGGTGAAATAGAAGGTATAAATGCGGCTCTACAGCAATATACCTCCTTATCATCATTTAAAGAGTGGGATACAAAAGTGCAGAAAGCGGTAGACAAAGTAGAACTGGAGCTAAAGGATAGGAAAGTGAAGAAAATGGATAGAGATCAATTAGATTATCGCACAGATAAAGTGAGAAACTGGCGAGGGACCCGATATAATCAGCAACAGAACACACAAGGTCATAGCATACGGATTAATTATGATAGGCATAGTAGAAATAACAGTGATACTAATACAACGAAACATTCCAACAAAGAGGGGGCTGATAAAAAGATGGTTAGTAACCAGAGAAATAATAGCTGTAGCGATAGATCAGTGGGAAACCTAAAAGATATAAAAGATAATGAACCCGAAAAGACTAATATTCAATACAATAATATTCCAACGGGTGCTGTTGGAACAGAGAGGGAAGCTATAGAATCCCACATTGAATTACAATCCATAGCTGTGCCTAATAGATTTAATATACTGAAACATATTGATGCACAAGAAAATAATGGTGAACCATTGAGAGATAGGGAAGGAGCAAGTGGGGATCATACAGTGCCTTTTTTAGGGAAGGATGCCACCAGCAAAGAAAAGGAAAAAGAGGAGGTATGTACGGGCCGCAGAAAAAGGGAAGGAAGCGGAGAAGAGGGTGTAGAGGAGGAAGTCAAAAGAATAAGGAATTGAATATACCTAAAGGTGAAAATAAGGAAGGTATTTATAACCTGTCTGATGGTACCATAACAGCTAAACAAGTATCCCTTTTGATAAAAGGCATGAAATTTGCCCCTACAGCATACCCGAATGATTTTCAGTTTTTCATAGATATGAATAGGTTTGTTAGAAAGGCTACCTTATGTAGATATTATAAAGATAAGCAAGACAAAGCTGAGAGCGGTGACTACGGGGACCTAGACAATGAATTAAAATTGGAAACAGATCAAGAACTCTTAAACATGCTTATTGAGTTAAAGGAAGAATCCACTGAAAATACTGTCTCCTTTTTTGATTCTGTTCAAATTGGTACCCCAAATATCATCCACTCTCACTTTAAACCTAAGTCATTATTCTATCCAGCACAGTGTAAGGGCCCTTATTTGGAGATGTTTTACAATAATGTAATGGAGGAATATGATAGAGTGATTAAAAATAAAAGGATAAAAAGATTTAATATAGACAAAGGAGAAAAGGAAGCATTAGAAAGTCTATCTAAAAATAAGTTAATAACTATCAGAGAAGCTGACAAGGGAGGGGCAATTGTAGTGATGAATACGGCTGATTATCTAGCGGAGGGACATAGATTGCTTAGCGACACCAAAACTTATCGAAAATTGGGGTTTAATCCCAATAGAGTGTTTAATGAAGTTCTTCTTAAAGTTTTGGTGGAAGCTAAAAAGAGAGATATCATCACAGATAAAGAAATGAAATTTATCTATAATACCACACCAGATGTGCCCATGTTTTACCACATCCCCAAACTCCACAAAAGTATAATTAATCCACCTGGGAGGCCTATCATTGCAGGGATGAACTCTATCACAGCTAATTTATCTATGTATATAGATCACTATCTTCAACAGTATGTTATCCAGTTACAGTCTCACATCAGAGACTCTCAACATGTGCTAGAGAGATTGGGGAATGTTATATGGCAAGAGAATTATATATGGGCCACGATGGACGTGGTTTCTTTATATACATGTATAGAACACAGCTTAGGTTTAAATGCGATCAATTATTTTCTGGATAAAGACCCTCATATGGCACCAGTTCAAAAGGAGTTTTTGCTTAGATGTATCCATTACACACTTAATCATAATTTCTTTTGCTACCAAGATCAATATTATCTGCAGACACTTGGAACAGCCATGGGTACTAGGTTTGCTCCCTCATATGCTAATTTGTTTATGGGTCAATGGGAGGAGGAGAATGTGTGGAAAGATCAGCAGTGGGGAGCAAGCCTAGTATTCTTCGGTAGATTTATAGATGACATACTGATAGTGTGGCAGGGAGAGAGATCTGAATTGGAAGAGGTGATGGAAAAGTGGGGAGATAACGACTTTGGAATTAAATTTACTCATAATATCAACAGTAATACTATCAGCTTTTTGGATTTGCAATTAAGTGCAATCCCCCATAAGAATATAAGTAGCACCATTTATAGAAAAGAAGTTAGTGCTAATCCTTATTTAAGAGCTGAGAGTTGTCATCATAAAAAATGGCTACAGAATATTCCATATGGACAATACCATCGTTTGCGTCGTAATTGCAGTGATATGGAAGAATTCTGGAAACAGGGAGATTTTTTAAAGCAACAACTAGTAGAGAGAGGTTATAAAGAAGAAGTAGTTAATCAGGCAGCTTTAAGAGCTAGCGAACTTGATAGAACAACCTTATTAAAATCAAAAAATTCCACACATAAAAGCTTATTACATAAAATGAGCAACAATGAAAATATGTCTAAAGAAAATAGAAATCTACCTATCATTACACAATATAATGCCCTTTCATATGACATCCAAAAAATCTTTAGAAAACATTGGGGGATATTGTTACAAGACCCCCTATTAAAGGAAGATTTAGGGAAATTACCACGAGTGATTTATAAAAAGAATAAAAATCTAAGAAACCATGTGGCGCCTAGCAAACCAAAAAACTTAAAATCTACAAAAGGTATTTTTAATAAACTAATGCCGACTGGAAATTTTAGGTGTAATCATAGTAGATGTTATAGTTGTAAATATATGCTGCACAGGGCCACTGAATTCTCCAGTATGGATAACTCTAAATCATTTCCCATTACGCAGTTTATTAACTGTGAGACTCAGTATGTGGTCTATTTAATTACATGTGGCTGTGGTAAGAAGTATGTAGGCAGGACCATCAGAATGTTAAGAGATAGACTTGGCGAACATAGGAGAGGTATTGTCAATAAGAAGTTGGATCATGGAGTTCCGAGGCACTTCAATCAGTGCCCACAAGGAGGATTGGAGGGTTTCAAAACTATGGGTATTGAAAAAATAGATCCAGGCAGTACCAATCGCATGGGTCAACTCCGAATGCGTGAGTCTTTCTGGATCTATAAATTGGGCACTATGTCCCCAAGAGGTCTCAATGAGGACATAGATGTGCAGTGTCTAATATAATTCTCTATTAGTAACATGCATGCTATTGTATGTAAATTGTTCGGGATGACTCCTATTTGATTTCTAAATAATTTTTTTACCTTAAGGGGCAATTCATGTGATGTCTATTTAGTTTACTAGTAATGTTTTAATTTAATTGAGCTTTTAGTATAAGCACATCGTGTTGATGTGCGCGTTTATACAAGCACTAAAACACGATAGGGTTAAATTGCTGTTTTTTATTATATAAATTAATATTTTTTTAGCTGTTAGATTTTATTAACTCTGTCCACTATAATGGATGAATGTGGATACGTGTAGTATTATTATCATTTTTATTGTTGTTTTAAAAAAGAGACGATGATTTTGTGAAACAGAGGCTTGGTACTCTGATCCTTACATTCACAGCCTCGGTACCGAATGCGATAGGGAGAGAGATGCGGGATCGAGGTGTGAATGTGAGTGGCAACATATGTATCCAATCGGAAAGAACAAAGTGCCGGAAATTTAACAATGTATCAACCATAGGCACGAGTGATAGAAGGTATAAAACTATGGTTTTTGGTCAAAGAAGGGTTTGACCCCTGAGGAAGTGAAGTGTATTCACGAAACGCACAGCGTAGGGTCTGCTTATTTGTATGGGTCTCTTTTGTTATTTTATTTTATGTCAATAAAATTCTGGTATTTTTAACCTTTTGGAAGTCAGCTTGATTGCTGCCGATGTCTTAACAAGAACACAGCTCCAGTGATTAGTAATGCTGTTCTGGGGCATATACCAGTAAATGTGAATAATCTTTGGAGGCAAGAAATAGCCTCAAGATCCTGTAAGTACAATCAGTGAGACAGGGCTATTGTTCATTTCACTCTAATACTACACTTAGAGGCGTACTGCGCTATTCTGTCTGTTTTTTTGTTCTCATATACACACAGATCCACACTAATGTAAACTCTCATATACATACAGATCCACACTAATGTAAACTCTCATATACACACAGATCCACACTAATGTAAACTCTCAGATACACACAGATCCATACTAATGTAAACTCTCACATACATACACACAGATCCACACTAATGTAAACTCTCATATACACACAGATCCACACTAATGTAAACTCTCATATACATACAGATCCACACTAATGTAAACTCTCACATACATACACAGATCCACACTAATGTAAACTCACTTACACACACACAGATCCACACTAATGTAAACTCACTTACACACACAGATCCACACTAATGTAAACTCACTTACACACACACAGATCCACACTAATGTAAACTCACTTACACACACAGATCCACACTAATGTAAACTCACTTACACACACACAGATCCACACTAATGTAAACTCACTTACACACACAGATCCACACTAATGTAAACTCTCATATACACACAGATCCACACTAATGTAAACTCTCACATACATACACACAGATCCACACTAATGTAAACTCTCATATACACACAGATCCACACTAATGTAAACTCTCATATACATACAGATCCACACTAATGTAAACTCACTTACACACACAGATCCACACTAATGTAAACTCTCATATACACACAGATCCACACTAATGTAAACTCTCATATACATACAGATCCACACTAATGTAAACTCACTTACACACACAGATCCACACTAATGTAAACTCTCATATACACACAGATCCACACTAATGTAAACTCTCAGATAAACACAGATCCACACTAATGTAAACTCTCAGATACACACAGATCCACACTAATGTAAACTCTCATATACACACAGATCCACACTAATGTAAACTCTCATATACATACAGATCCACACTAATGTAAACTCACTTACACACACAGATCCACACTAATGTAAACTCTCAGATACACACAGATCCACACTAATGTAAACTCTCAGATACACACAGATCCACACTAATGTAAACTCTCACATACATACACAGATCCACACTAATGTAAACTCACTTACACACACAGATCCACACTAATGTAAACTCTCATATACATACAGATCCACACTAATGTAAACTCACTTACACACACAGATCCACACTAATGTAAACTCTCAGATACACACAGATCCACACTAATGTAAACTCTCAGATACACACAGATCCACACTAATGTAAACTCTCACATACATACACACAGATCCACACTAATGTAAACTCTCAGATACACACAGATCCACACTAATGTAAACTCTCAGATACACACAGATCCACACTAATGTAAACTCTCACATACATACACAGATCCACACTAATGTAAACTCTCATATACATACAGATCCACACTAATGTAAACTCACTTACACACACAGATCCACACTAATGTAAACTCACTTACACACACACAGATCCACACTAATGTAAACTCACTTACACACACAGATCCACACTAATGTAAACTCACTTACACACACACAGATCCACACTAATGTAAACTCACTTACACACACAGATCCACACTAATGTAAACTCCCATCCATACACACAACCACACTAATGTAAACTCACATTCATACACACAGATCCACACTAATGTAAACTCACTTACACACACACAGATCCACACTAATGTAAACTCCCATCCATACACACAACCACACTAATGTAAACTCACTTACACACACACAGATCCACACTAATGTAAACTCACTGACACACACACAGATCCACACTAATGTAAACTCTCAGATACACACAGATCCACACTAATGTAAACTCTCATACACACAACCACACTAATGTAGACTTACACACCCACACTAATGTGGAATTATATACACAGCTATAAGTGAATAATAGTGTTCACACACATTAATACAGGTCATGCACACTCACATAGACACACATGCACAAGTCTACACTAATGAACACTCATATATACAAACATGCAAAGGCCGCACTACTGTACACTCAGATATACACCATTAAGGTAGACTGATATTTTTAAAATATTTATTAGTTGAGACAAGGTGCATAATGTTAATTTATATAAAAAGAGTAGATCTGCCATCCTTATCGAATGGAAGAACAATGGGGAAACGTTCCCAAACATACATCATACAGGATATAGTGAAACACTGTGATAGAGATTTATATATATATTTATACATATGCAAGACAGCCGCTATATAGGTGTGGCAGTGCAGGATATAGAGGGGAGCACTCTAAAGGGGTAGATACAGTATCCTGCCCTATTACCCCAAACACTTTGTAGTAACACACACACAGAAAAGAGCACTTGAGTGAAAGTAATACTGCCCTGGGCTTCTACCACTAAGCAGTGCTTCTCTATAAGACCACAATCAGGAGACACGGACTACGGACACGTATAGAATGGTGCTTAGCAGACATGGACTCCTGACAAATATAAGTGATCAGCGACACCAACCTCTGACAAGTACATCATGGTGCTTGGCAGACACAGATGTCGGACGTATGTAATGGTGTCTTTGGTAGCAGACGTGGCCTCAGGCTCCATGTAACCGTGATTAGGAGACGTGGCCTCAGGCTCCATGTAACCGTGATTAGGAGACGTGGCCTCAGGCTCCATGTTACTGTGATTAGGAGACGTGGCCTCAGGCTCCATGTAACCGTGATTAGGAGACGTGGCCTCAGGCTCCATGTAACCGTGATTAGGAGACGTGGCCTCAGGCTCCATGTAACCGTGATTAGGAGACGTGGCCTCAGGCTCCATGTAACCGTGATTAGGAGACGTGGCCTCAGGCTCCATGTAACCGTGATTAGGAGACGTGGCCTCAGGCTCCATGTAACTGTGATTAGGAGACGTGGCCTCAGGTTCCATGTAACCGTGATTAGGAGACGTGGCCTCAGGCTCCATGTAACCGTGATTAGGAGACGTGGCCTCAGGCTGTATTTAGGAGACGTGGCCTCAGGTTCAGGTTCCATGTTACGGTGTTTAGGAGACATGTCCTCAGGTTCCATGTTACGGTGTTTAGGAGACGTGGCCTCAGGCTGTATTTAGGAGACATGGCCTCAGGTTCAGGTTCCATGTAACCGTGATTAGGAGACGTGGCCTCAGGCTCCATGTAACCGTGATTAGGAGACGTGGCCTCAGGTTCCATGTAACAGTGATTAGGAGACGTGGCCTCAGGCTCCATGTAACCGTGATTAGGAGACGTGGCCTCAGGCTGTATTTAGGAGACGTGGCCTCAGGTTCAGGTTCCATGTTACGGTGTTTAGGAGACATGTCCTCAGGTTCCATGTTACGGTGTTTAGGAGACGTGGCCTCAGGCTGTATTTAGGAGACATGGCCTCAGGTTCAGGTTCCATGTAACCGTGATTAGGAGACGTGGCCTCAGGCTCCATGTAACCGTGATTAGGAGACGTGGCCTCAGGCTCCATGTAACCGTGATTAGGAGACGTGGCCTCAGGCTCCATGTAACTGTGATTAGGAGACGTGGCCTCAGGTTCCATGTAACAGTGATTAGGAGACGTGGCCTCAGGCTCCATGTAACCGTGATTAGGAGACGTGGCCTCAGGCTGTATTTAGGAGACGTGGCCTCAGGTTCAGGTTCCATGTAACAGTGTTTAGGAGACGTGGCCTCAGGTTCAGGTTCCATGTTACGGTGTTTAGGAGACATGTCCTCAGGTTCCATGTTACGGTGTTTAGGAGACGTGGCCTCAGGCTGTATTTAGGAGACATGGCCTCAGGTTCAGGTTCCATGTAACAGTGTTTAGGAGACATGTCCTCAGGTTCAGGTTCCATGTTACGGTGTTTAGGAGACATGACCTCAGGTTCCATGTTACGGTGTTTAGGAGACGTGGCCTCAGGTTCAGGTTCCATGTTACGGTGTTTAGGAGACATGACCTCAGGTTCAGGTTCCATGTTACGGTGTTTAGGAGACATGACCTCAGGTTCAGGTTCCATGTTACGGTGTTTAGGAGACATGACCTCAGGTTCAGGTTCCATGTTACGGTGTTTAGGAGACATGTCCTCTTGCAGACCAATGATGAAGGTGCACAAGGGAAAAACTCTTCCACAATATGAAGTCCAATGACTCGGTTTCCCTGGAGAAGGGACAAAAGACTTTTCGCTCTAAGGTGGCAATGTACTCCCAACAATCGATGGATTCTGTAACACTGTCCATGAAATATTACATGTGTAATATGGATGAGCACTGCTTAGTAGAAAAAGCCCTTTTAACAGACGCTGGGGGGAGGAAGTGATGTGCAAAGGTAGGTATGGCTTGTCTGAAATAAGGAATGTATATGTGTGTGTGTGTGTGTGTGTGTGTGTGTGTGTGTGTGCGTGTGTTGTTACTGTGGTTACCAATACAAGATGACAGACCTCATATTCCCAGAAGGCACTTGGTAGGAAATGTCAGGACCATGAATGTGATTGTAGGACCATAAGTGTTAATCCTTTGAGTGACAGAGGGGTGTGCAATACATTTTAAAGTAATTTGGTGAACAACCCACTGGCACGGAAAAAGTCATGATTGCGATTGCAGAATCACCTTGATTGCGACTGCAGGACCAGATCTTGGGAGCCCTGTTCCTGGTTGTGTTACATTGTTTGTGTAGCTCAGAGGTTGGTGTGGTGCTCAATGCACTCCGGCAATAGTGTAGCAAAGTTACATTGTGTCAGTCAGGCTGCACGGTGCAATCATTTCTCTTGCATCTTCTCCAGAATGGGGACAATCATATCAAATTTAGGTCGTTTGGCGGGGTCCTCATTCATACAAATCTTCATCAGCTTGCAGATGTGTGGTGAGATCCCAGGTGGTATTGTAGGGCGAAGGCCTTCTAGAGACACCTGGAACCCAAACAAAAGGTTTTATTTCTTGTATCGCAATACCAAATAATGCAGTACTGTACAAGTCCAATACAAATCCTGACCTAGAACCCAAACCAAACAAGGGGCAGAACTTAAAGTGTTACCAGCCTACCGCTGCCCTGTGCACGAATAACGCCTACCGCTGCCCTGTGCAGGAATAATGCCTACCGCTGCCCTGTGCACTGGGCAGGAATAACGCCTACCGCTGCCCTGTGCACTGTGCAGGAATAATGCCTACCGCTGCCCTGTGCGCTGTGCAGGAATAATGCCTACCGCTGCCATGTGCACTGTGCAGGAATAACGCCTACCGCTGCCCTGTGCAGGAATAACGCCTACCGCTGCCCTGTGCACTGTGCAGGAATAACGCCTACCGCTGCCCTGTGCACTGATAACGCCTACCGCTGCCCTGTGCACTGTGCAGGAATAACGCCTACCGCTGCCCTGTGCTCTATGCAGGAATAACGCCTACCGCTGCCCTGTGCTCTATGCAGGAATAACGCCTACCGCTGCCCTGTGCACGAATAACGCCTACCGCTGCCCTGTGCACTGGGCAGGAATAACGCCTACCGCTGCCCTGTGCACTGGGCAGGAATAACGCCTACCGCTGCCCTGTGCACTGATAACGCCTACCGCTGCCCTGTGCACTGTGCAGGAATAACGCCTACCGCTGCCCTGTGCACTGTGCAGGAATAACACCTACCGCTGCCCTGTGCACTGTGCAGGAATAACGCCTACCGCTGCCCTGTGCACTGATAACGCCTACCGCTTCCCTGTGCACTGTGCAGGAATAACGCCTACCGCTGCCCTGTGCACTGTGCAGGAATAACACCTACCGCTGCCCTGTGCACTGTGCAGGAATAATGCCTACCGCTGCCCTGTGCGCTGTGCAGGAATAACGCCTACCGCTGCCCTGTGCGCTGTGCAGGAATAACGCCTACCGCTGCCCTGTGCAGGAATAACGCCTACCGCTGCCCTGTGCACTGATAACGCCTACCGCTGCCCTGTGCGCTGTGCAGGAATAACGCCTACCGCTGCCCTGTGCAAGAATAACGCCTACCGCTGCCCTGTGCAGGAATAACGCCTACCGCTGCCCTGTGCACTGATAACGCCTACCGCTTCCCTGTGCACTGTGCAGGAATAACGCCTACCGCTGCCCTGTGCACTGTGCAGGAATAATGCCTACCGCTGCCCTGTGCACTGTGCAGGAATAATGCCTACCGCTGCCCTGTGCACTGATAACGCCTACCGCTGCCCTGTGCACTGATAACGCCTACCGCTGCCCTGTGCACTGTGCAGGAATAACGCCTACCGCTGCCCTGTGCACTGATAACGCCTACCGCTGCCCTGTGCACTGTGCAGGAATAACGCCTACCGCTGCCCTGTGCACTGTGCAAGAATAACGCCTACCGCTGCCCTGTGCACGAATAACGCCTACCACTGCCCTGTGCACTGATAACACCTACCGCTGCCCTGTGCACTGTGCAGGAATAATGCCTACCGCTGCCCTGTGCGCTGTGCAGGAATAACACCTACCGCTGCCCTGTGCACTGTGCAGGAATAATGCCTACCGCTGCCCTGTGCGCTGTGCATGAATAACGCCTACCGCTGCCCTGTGCACTGTGCAGGAATAACGCCTACCGCTGCCCTGTGCGCTGTGCAGGAATAACGCCTACCGCTGCCCTGTGCAGGTATAACGCCTACCGCTGCCCTGTGCAGGAATAACGCCTACCGCCGCCCTGTGCACTGTGCAGGAATAACGCCTACCGCTGCCCTGTGCACTGTGCAGGAATAATGCCTACCGCTGCCCTGTGCACTGTGCAGGAATAATGCCTACCGCTGCCCTGTGCAGGAATAACGCCTACCGCTGTCCTGTGCAGGAATAACACCTACCGCTGCCCTATGCACTGGGCAGGAATAACGCCTACCGCTGCCCTGTGCGCTGGGCAGGAATAACGCCTACCGCTGCCCTGGGCGCTGTGCAGGAATAATGCCTACCGCTGCCCTGTGCACTGTGCAGGAATAACACCTACCGCTGCCCTGTGCACTGTGCAGGAATAACTCCTACCGCTGCCCTGTGCACTGTGCAGGAATAATGCCTACCGCTGCCCTGTGCACTGTGCAGGAATAATGCCTACCGCTGCCCTGTGCACTGTGCAGGAATAACACCTACCGCTGCCCTGTGCAGGAATAATGCCTACCACTGCCCTGTGCACTGTGCAGGAATAACGCCTACCACTGCCCTGTGCAGGAATAACGCCTACCGCTGCCCTGTGCACTGTGCAGGAATAACGCCTACCGCTGCCCTGTGCACTGTGCAGGAATAATGCCTACCGCTGCCCTGTGCGCTGGGCAGGAATAACGCCTACCGCTGCCCTGTGCACTGGGCAGGAATAACGCCTACCGCTGCCCTGTGCACTGTGCAGGAATAACTCCTACCGCTGCCCTGTGCACTGTGCAGGAATAATGCCTACCGCTGCCCTGTGCACTGTGCAGGAATAATGCCTACCGCTGCCCTGTGCACTGTGCAGGAATAACACCTACCGCTGCCTGTGCAGGAATAACTCCTACCGCTGCCCTGTGCACTGTGCAGGAATAATGCCTACCGCTGCCCTGTGCACTGTGCAGGAATAACACCTACCGCTGCCCTGTGCGCTGTGCAGGAATAACACCTACCGCTGCCCTGTGCGCTGTGCAGGAATAACACCTACCGCTGCCCTGTGCACTGTGCAGGAATAACACCTACCGCTGCCCTGTGCGCTGTGCAGGAATAACACCTACCGCTGCCCTGTGCACTGTGCAGGAATAACGCCTACCGCTGCCCTGTGCACTGTGCAGGAATAATGCCTACCGCTGCCCTGTGCACTGTGCAGGAATAATGCCTACCGCTGCCCTGTGCACTGTGCAGGAATAACACCTACCGCTGCCCTGTGCACTGTGCAGGAATAACGCCTACCGCTGCCCTGTGCACTGTGCAGGAATAATGCCTACCGCTGCCCTGTGCAGGAATAATGCCTACCGCTGCCCTGTGCACTGTGCAGGAATAACACCTACCGCTGCCCTGTGCACTGTGCAGGAATAACGCCTACCGCTGCCCTGTGCACTGTGCAGGAATAATGCCTACCGCTGCCCTGTGCAGGAATAATGCCTACCGCTGCCCTGTGCACTGTGCAGGAATAACACCTACCGCTGCCCTGTGCACTGTGCAGGAATAACGCCTACCGCTGCCCTGTGCACTGTGCAGGAATAATGCCTACCGCTGTCCTGTGCAGGAATAACACCTACCGCTGCCCTGTGCGCTGTGCAAGAATAACGCCTACCGCTGCCCTGTGCAGGAATAATGCCTACCGCTGCCCTGTGCACTGTGCAGGAATAACGCCTACCGCTGCCCTGTGCAGGAATAACGCCTACTGCTGCCCTGTGCACTGTGCAGGAATAACGCCTACCGCTGCCCTGTGCACTGTGCAGGAATAACGCCTACCGCTGCCCTGTGCACTGTGCAGGAATAACGCCTACCGCTGCCCTGTGCACTGTGCAGGAATAACGCCTACCGCTGCCCTGTGCACTGTGCAGGAATAATGCCTACCGCTGCCCTGTGCAGGAATAACACCTACCGCTGCCCTGTGCACTGTGCAGGAATAACGCCTACCGCTGCCCTGTGCACTGTGCAGGAATAACGCCTACCGCTGCCCTGTGCACTGTGCAGGAATAATGCCTACCGCTGCCCTGTGCACTGTGCAGGAATAACTCCTACCGCTGCCCTGTGCAGGAATAACGCCTACCGCTGCCCTGTGCACTGTGCAGGAATAACGCCTACCGCTGCCCTGTGCACTGTGCAGGAATAATGCCTACCGCTGCCCTGTGCACTGTGCAGGAATAACTCCTACCGCTGTCCTGTGCACTGTGCAGGAATAACACCTACCGCTGCCCTGTGCACTGTGCAGGAATAACGCCTACCGCTGCCCTGTGCACTGTGCAGGAATAACGCCTACCGCTGCCCTGTGCACTGTGCAGGAATAAGGCCTACCGCTGCCCTGTGCACTGTGCAGGAATAACGCCTACCGCTGTCCTGTGCACTGTGCAGGAATAACGCCTACCGCTGCCCTGTGCACTGTGCAGGAATAACGCCTACCGCTGCTCTGTGCACTGTGCAGGAATAACGCCTACCGCTGCCCTGTGCACTGTGCAGGAATAACTCCTACCGCTGCCCTGTGCGCTGGGCAGGAATAACGCCTACCGCTGCCCTGTGCACTGTGCAGGAATAACTACCGCACTGTAACGCCTACCGCACTGTAACGCCTACCGCTGCCCTGTGCACTGTGCAGGAATAACGCCTACCGCTGCCCTGTGCACTGATAACACCTACCGCTGCCCTGTGCAGGAATAACACCTACCGCTGCCCTGTGCAGGAATAATGCCTACCGCTGCCCTGTGCAGGAATAACGCCTACCGCTGTCCTGTGCAGGAATAACACCTACCGCTGCCCTGTGCACTGGGCAGGAATAACGCCTACCGCTGCCCTGTGCAGGAATAACGCCTACCGCTGTCCTGTGCAGGAATAACACCTACCGCTGCCCTGTGCACTGGGCAGGAATAACGCCTACCGCTGCCCTGTGCACTGTGCAGGAATAATGCCTACCACTGCCCTGTGCACTGTGCAGGAATAACGCCTACCGCTGCTCTGTGCACTGTGCAGGAATAACGCCTACCGCTGTCCTGTGCAGGAATAACACCTACCTCTGCCCTGTGCACTGTGCAGGAATAACGCCTACCGCTGCCCTGTGCACTGTGCAGGAATAACGCCTACCGCTGTCCTGTGCAGGAATAACACCTACCGCTGCCCTGTGCACTGTGCAGGAATAACGCCTACCGCTGCCCTGTGCACGAATAACGCCTACCGCTGCCCTGTGCACTGTGCAGGAATAACGCCTACCGCTGTCCTGTGCAGGAATAACACCTACCGCTGCCCTGTGCACTGTGCAGGAATAACGCCTACCGCTGCCCTGTGCACTGTGCATGAATAACGCCTACCGCTGCCCTGTGCACTGTGCAGGAATAACGCCTACCGCTGCCCTGTGCACTGTGCAGGAATAACGCCTACCGCTGCCCTGTGCACTGTGCAGGAATAACGCCTACCGCTGCCCTGTGCACTGTGCAGGAATAATGCCTACCGCTGCCCTGTGCACTGTGCAGGAATAATGCCTACCGCTGCCCTGTGCACTGTGCAGGAATAATGCCTACCGCTGCCCTGTGCAGGAATAACACCTACCGCTGCCCTGTGCACTGTGCAGGAATAACGCCTACCGCTGTCCTGTGCAGGAATAACGCCTACCGCTGCCCTGTGCACTGTGCAGGAATAACGCCTACCGCTGCCCTGTGCACTGTGCAGGAATAACGCCTACCGCTGCACTGTGCAGGAATAACGCCTACCGCTGCCCTGTGCACTGTGCAGGAATAACACCTACCTCTGCCCTGTGCACTGTGCAGGAATAACGCCTACCGCTGCCCTGTGCACTGTGCAGGAATAACACCTACCGCTGCCCTGTGCACTGTGCAGGAATAATGCCTACCGCTGCCCTGTGCACTGTGCAGGAATAATGCCTACCGCTGCCCTGTGCAGGAATAATGCCTACCACTGCCCTGTGCAGGAATAACGCCTACCGCTGCCCTGTGCACTGTGCAGGAATAATGCCTACCGCTGCCCTGTGCGCTGTGCAGGAATAACACCTACCGCTGCCCTGTGCACTGTGCAGGAATAACGCCTACCGCTGCCCTGTGCACTGTGCAGGAATAATGCCTACCGCTGCCCTGTGCACTGTGCAGGAATAACACCTACCGCTGCCCTGTGCGCTGTGCAGGAATAACGCCTACCGCTGCCCTGTGCACTGTGCAGGAATAATGCCTACCGCTGCCCTGTGCACTGTGCAGGAATAACTCCTACCGCTGCCCTGTGCACTGTGCAGGAATAACTCCTACCGCTGCCCTGTGCAGGAATAACACCTACCGCTGCCCTGTGCACTGTGCAGGAATAACGCCTACCGCTGCCCTGTGCACTGTGCAGGAATAATGCCTACCGCTGCCCTGTGCAGGAATAACACCTACCGCTGCCCTGTGCGCTGTGCAGGAATAACTCCTACCGCTGCCCTGTGCACTGTGCAGGAATAACGCCTACCGCTGCCCTGTGCACTGTGCAGGAATAACGCCTACCGCTGCCCTGTGCACTGTGCAGGAATAATGCCTACCGCTGCCCTGTGCAGGAATAACACCTACCGCTGCCCTGTGCACTGTGCAGGAATAACTCCTACCGCTGCCCTGTGCACTGTGCAGGAATAACGCCTACCGCTGCCCTGTGCACTGTGCAGGAATAACGCCTACCGCTGCCCTGTGCACTGTGCAGGAATAATGCCTACCGCTGCCCTGTGCAGGAATAACACCTACCGCTGCCCTGTGCACTGTGCAGGAATAACGCCTACCGCTGCCCTGTGCACTGTGCAGGAATAACGCCTACCGCTGCCCTGTGCACTGTGCAGGAATAATGCCTACCGCTGCCCTGTGCACTGTGCAGGAATAACATCTACCGCTGCCCTGTGCACTGTGCAGGAATAATGCCTACCTCTGCTCTGTGCACTGTGCAGGAATAACGCCTACCGCTGCCCTGTGCAGGAATAATGCCTACCGCTGCCCTGTGCACTGTGCAGGAATAACTCCTACCGCTGCCCTGTGCACTGTGCAGGAATAACTCCTACCGCTGCCCTGTGCACTGTGCAGGAATAACTCCTACCGCTGCCCTGTGCACTGTGCAGGAATAACGCCTACCGCTGCCCTGTGCACTGTGCAGGAATAACGCCTACCGCTGCCCTGTGCACTGTGCAGGAATAATGCCTACCGCTGCCCTGTGCACTGTGCACTGTGCAGGAATAATGCCTACCGCTGCCCTGTGCACTGTGCAGGAATAACGCCTACCGCTGCCCTGGGCAGGAATAACGCCTACCGCTGCCCTGGGCAGGAATAACGCCTACCGCTGCCCTGGGCAGGAATAACGCCTACCGCTGCCCTGTGCACTGTGCAGGAATAATGCCTACCGCTGCCCTGTGCACTGTGCAGGAATAATGCCTACCGCTGCCCTGGGCAGGAATAACGCCTACCGCTGCCCTGTGCAGGAATAACGCCTACCGCTGCCCTGTGCAGGAATAATGCCTACCGCTGCCCTGTGCAGGAATAACTCCTACCGCTGCCCTGTGCAGGAATAACTCCTACCGCTGCCCTGTGCACTGTACAGGAATAACGCCTACCGCTGCCCTGTGCACTGTGCAGGAATAACGCCTACCGCTGCACTGTGCAGGAATAATGCCTACCGCTTCCATGTGCACTGTGCAGGAATAACACCTACCGCTGCCCTGTGCATGAATAACGCCTACCGCTGTCCTGTGCAGGAATAACGCCTACCGCTGCCCTGTGCACTGTGCAGGAATAACGCCTACCGCTGCCCTGTGCACTGGGCAGGAATAACGCCTACCGCTGCCCTGTGTACTGTGCAGGAATAACGCCTACCGCTGCCCTGTGCGCTGTGCATGAATAACGCCTACCGCTGCCCTGTGCAGGAATAATGCCTACCGCTGCCCTGTGCAGGAATAACGCCTACCGCTGCCCTGTGCACTGTGCAGGAATAACGCCTACCGCTGCCCTGTGCACTGGGCAGGAATAACGCCTACCGCTGCCCTGTGCACTGTGCAGGAATAACGCCTACCGCTGCCCTGTGCACTGTGCAGGAATAATGCCTACCGCTGCCCTGTGCACTGTGCAGGAATAACGCCTACCGCTGCCCTGGGCAGGAATAACGCCTACCGCTGCCCTGGGCAGGAATAACGCCTACCGCTGCCCTGTGCACTGTGCAGGAATAATGCCTACCGCTGCCCTGTGCACTGTGCAGGAATAACGCCTACCGCTGCCCTGGGCAGGAATAACGCCTACCGCTGCCCTGGGCAGGAATAACGCCTACCGCTGCCCTGTGCACTGGGCAGGAATAACGCCTACCGCTGCCCTGGGCACTGTGCAGGAATAATGCCTACCGCTGCCCTGGGCAGGAATAACGCCTACCGCTGCCCTGTGCAGGAATAATGCCTACCGCTGCCCTGTGCACTGTGCATGAATAACGCCTACCGCTGCCCTGTGCAGGAATAACGCCTACCGCTGCCCTGTGCACTGTGCAGGAATAACGCCTACCGCTGCCCTGTGCAGGAATAACGCCTACCGCTGCCCTGTGCAGGAATAATGCCTACCGCTGCCCTGTGCATGAATAACGCCTACCGCTGTCCTGTGCAGGAATAACGCCTACCGCTGCCCTGTGCACTGTGCAGGAATAACGCCTACCGCTGCCCTGTGCACTGTGCAGGAATAACGCCTACCGCTGCCCTGTGCACTGTGCAGGAATAACGCCTACCGCTGCCCTGTGCACTGGGCAGGAATAACGCCTACCGCTGCCCTGTGCGCTGTGCATGAATAACGCCTACCGCTGCCCTGTGCACTGTGCAGGAATAATGCCTACCGCTGCCCTGTGCCCTGTGCATGAATAACGCCTACCGCTGTCCTGTGCAGGAATAACGCCTACCGCTGCCCTGTGCACTGTGCAGGAATAACGCCTACCGCTGCCCTGTGCAGGAATAACGCCTACCGCTGCCCTGTGCAGGAATAACTCCTACCGCTGCCCTGTGCACTGTGCAGGAATAACGCCTACCGCTGCCCTGGGCAGGAATAATGCCTACCGCTGCCCTGTGCACTGTGCAGGAATAACGCCTACCGCTGCCCTGTGCACTGTGCAGGAATAACACCTACCGCTGCCCTGTGCACTGTGCAGGAATAACGCCTACCGCTGCCCTGTGCACTGTGCAGGAATAATGCCTACCGCTGCCCTGTGCAGGAATAACACCTACCGCTGCCCTGTGCACTGTGCAGGAATAATGCCTACCGCTGCCCTGTGCACTGTGCAGGAATAATGCCTACCGCTGCCCTGTGCAGGAATAACGCCTACCGCTGCCTTGTGCAGGAATAACGCCTACCGCTGCCCTGTGCAGGAATAACTCCTACCGCTGCCCTGTGCACTGTGCAGGAATAACGCCTACCGCTGCCCTGGGCAGGAATAATGCCTACCGCTGCCCTGTGCACTGTGCAGGAATAACGCCTACCGCTGCCCTGTGCACTGGGCAGGAATAACGCCTACCGCTGCCCTGTGCACTGTGCAGGAATAACGCCTACCGCTGCCCTGTGCACTGTGCAGGAATAATGCCTACCGCTGCCCTGTGCACTGTGCAGGAATAACGCCTACCGCTGCCCTGTGCAGGAATAACGCCTACCGCTGCCCTGTGCGCTGGGCAGGAATAACGCCTACCGCTGCCCTGTGCGCTGGGCAGGAATAACGCCTACCGCTGCCCTGGGCAGGAATAACTCCTACCGCTGCCCTGTGCACTGTGCAGGAATAACGCCTACCGCTGCCCTGGGCAGGAATAACGCCTACCGCTGCCCTGGGCAGGAATAACGCCTACCGCTGCCCTGGGCAGGAATAATGCCTACCGCTGCCCTGTGCACTGTACAGGAATAACGCCTACCGCTGCCCTGGGCAGGAATAACGCCTACCGCTGCCCTGTGCAATGTGCAGGAATAACGCCTACCGCTGCCCTGGGCAGGAATAACGCCTACCGCTGCCCTGGGCAGGAATAACGCCTACCGCTGCCCTGGGCAGGAATAATGCCTACCGCTGCCCTGTGCAGAAATAACGCCTACCGCTGCCCTGTGCACTGTGCATGAATAACGCCTACCGCTGCCCTGTGCAGGAATAACGCCTACCGCTGCCTGTGCAGGAATAACGCCTACCGCTGCCCTGTGCAGGAATAACGCCTACCGCTGCCCTGTGCACTGTGCAGGAATAACGCCTACCGCTGTCCTGGGCAGGAATAACGCCTACCGCTGCCCTGGGCAGGAATAACGCCTACCGCTGCCCTGGGCAGGAATAACGCCTACCGCTGCCCTGGGCAGGAATAACGCCTACCGCTGCCCTGGGCAGGAATAACGCCTACCGCTGCCCTGGGCAGGAATAACGCCTACCGCTGCCCTGTGCGCTGTGCATGAATAACGCCTACCGCTGCCCTGGGCAGGAATAACTCCTACCGCTGCCCTGGGCAGGAATAACGCCTACCGCTGCCCTGGGCAGGAATAACTCCTACCGCTGCCCTGTGCACTGTGCAGGAATAACGCCTACCGCTGCCCTGTGCACTGTGCAAGAATAACGCCTACCGCTGCCCTGTGCACTGTGCAGGAATAACGCCTACCGCTGCCCTGTGCACTGTGCAGGAATAACGCCTACCGCTGCCCTGTGCAGGAATAACGCCTACCGCTGCCCTGTGCACTGTGCAGGAATAACGCCTACCGCTGCACTGGGCAGGAATAACTCCTACCGCTGCCCTGTGCACTGTGCAGGAATAACTCCTACCGCTGCCCTGTGCACTGTGCAGGAATAACTCCTACCGCTGCCCTGTGCAGGAATAACTCCTACCGCTGCCCTGTGCACTGTGCAGGAATAACGCCTACCGCTGCCCTGTGCACTGTGCAGGAATAACGCCTACCGCTGCCCTGTGCACTGTGCAGGAATAACGCCTACCGCTGCCCTGTGCACTGTGCAGGAATAACGCCTACCGCTGCCCTGTGCAGGAATAACGCCTACCGCTGCCCTGTGCGCTGGGCAGGAATAACGCCTACCGCTGCCCTGTGCAGGAATAACTCCTACCGCTGCCCTGTGCACTGTGCAGGAATAACTCCTACCGCTGCCCTGTGCACTGGGCAGGAATAACGCCTACCGCTGCCCTGTGCACTGGGCAGGAATAACTCCTACCGCTGCCCTGTGCACTGTGCAGGAATAACGCCTACCGCTGCCCTGTGCGCTGTGCAGGAATAATGCCTACCGCTGTCCTGTGCACTGTACAGGAGTAACGCCTACCGCTGTCCTGTGCACTGTGCAGGAATAACGCCTACCGCTGCCCTGTGCACTGTACAGGAATAACGCCTACCGCTGCCCTGTGCACTGGGCAGGAATAACGCTTACCGCTGCCCTGTGCACTGTGCAGGAATAACACCTACCGCTGTCCTGTGCACTGTACAGGAATAACGCCTACCGCTGTCCTGTGCACTGTGCAGGAATAACGCCTACCGCTGCCCTGTGCACTGTACAGGAATAATGCCTACCGCTGTCCTGTGCACTGTGCAGGAATAACGCCTACCGCTGCCCTGTGCACTGTACAGGAATAACGCCTACCGCTGTCCTGTGCACTGTACAGGAATAACGCCTACCGCTGCCCTGTGCACTGTGCAGGAATAACGCCTACCGCTGTCCTGTGCACTGTACAGGAATAACGCCTACCGCTGCCCTGTGCACTGGGCAGGAATAACTCCTACCACTGCCCTGGGCACTGTGCAGGAATAACGCCTACCGCTGTCCTGGGCACTGTGCAGGAATAATGCCTACCGCTGCCCTGTGCACTGTGCAGGAATAACGCCTACCGCTGTCCTGGGCACTGTGCAGGAATAATGCCTACCGCTGCCCTGTGCAGGAATAATGCCTACCGCTGCCCTGTGCAGTACACTGAATCTGACAACGGGTAAGCAAAAAAAAGAAGAGATCCCCTTTGGTAAGATACAGCCCCGCCCCCACCCATTTAAAGGTAGACTGCACCAAAAACCAAGTCTAAACCCACAACGTGGGCTCATGAATCCCTTTTACTCACTAAAGACAGGCACATCCTAGAATAATGTAGGACAGAGCCCTGGACTGACCTTCATTCCAATCTCCATGTTTGAAAGGTCAGCGAATGGAACCTCACGGGTTACCAGCTCCCAAAGGAGAACAGCAAAACTCCACATATCAGCAGAACGACGGTTGATGTCCTCCGGACGCTTCTGTAGAGCTAAGAGGAAAACACAAGACCGGAATTACCTTCCTTCACCAAGGGCACAAATACCCACCCCACATGACACCAGAATGACATTCATATACCAAGGGCACAAATACCCACCCCACGTGACACCAGAACGACATTCATATACCAAGGGCACAAATACCCACCCCACGTGACACCAGAACGACATTCATATACCAAGGGCACAAAAACCCACCCCACGCGAGACCAGAACGACATTCATATACCAAGGGCACAAATACTCACCCCACGTGACACCAGAACGACATTCATATACCAAGGGCACAAATACCCACCCCACGTGACACCAGAATGACATTCATATACCAAGGGCACAAATACCCACCCCACGTGACACCAGAATGACATTCATATACCAAGGGCACAAATACCCACCGCACGTGACACCAGAACGACATTCATATACCAAGGGCACAAATACCCACCCCACGTGACACCAGAATGACATTCATACACCAAGCGCACAAATACCCACCCCACGTGACACCAGAATGACATTCATATACCAAGGGCACAAATACCCACCCCACGTGACACCAGAATGACATTCATATACCAAGGGCACAAATACTCACCCCACGTGAGACCAGAACGACATTCATATACCAAGGGCACAAATACCCACCCCACGTGACACCAGAATGACATTCATATACCAAGGGCACAAATACCCACCCCACGTGACACCAGAACGACATTCATATACCAAGGGCACAAATACCCACACCACGTGACACCAGAACGACATTCATATACCAAGGGCACAAATACCCACCCCACGTGACACCAGAACGACATTCATATACCAAGGGCACAAATACTCACCCCACGTGACACCAGAACGACATTCATATACCAAGGGCACAAATACTCACCCCACGTGACACCAGAACGACATTCATATACCAAGGGCACAAATACCCACCCCACGTGACACCAGAATGACATTCATATACCAAGGGCACAAATACTCACCCCACGTGACACCAGAACGACATTCATAAACCAAGGGCACAAATACCCACCCCACGTGACACCAGAACGACATTCATATACCAAGGGCACAAATACCCACCCCACGTGACACCAGAACGACATTCATATACCAAGGGCACAAATACCCACCCCACGTGACACCAGAACGACATTCATATACCAAGGGCACAAAAACCCACCACACGCGAGACCAGAACGACATTCATATACCAAGGGCACAAATACTCACCCCACGTGACACCAGAACGACATTCATATACCAAGGGCACAAATACCCACCCCACACGAGACCAGAACGACATTCATATACCAAGGGCACAAATACCCACCCCACGTGACACCAGAATGACATTCATATACCAAGGGCACAAATACCCACCGCACGTGACACCAGAACGACATTCATATACCAAGGGCACAAATACCCACCCCACGTGACACCAGAACGACATTCATATACCAAGGGCACAAATACCCACCCCACGTGACACCAGAACGACATTCATATACCAAGGGCACAAATACCCACCCCACGTGACACCAGAATGACATTCATATACCAAGGGCACAAATACTCACCCCACGTGACACCAGAACGACATTCATATACCAAGGGCACAAATACTCACCCCACGTGACACCAGAATGACATTCATATACCAAGGGCACAAATACCCACCCCACGTGACACCAGAATGACATTCATATACCAAGGGCACAAATACTCACCCCACGTGACACCAGAATGACATTCATATACCAAGGGCACAAATACTCTCCCCACGTGACACCAGAATGACATTCATATACCAAGGGCACAAATACCCTCCCCACGTGACACCAGAATGACATTCATATACCAAGGGCACAAATACCCACCCCACGTGACACCAGAACGACATTCATATACCAAGGGCACAAAAACCCACCCCACGCGAGACCAGAACGACATTCATATACCAAGGGCACAAATACTCACCCCACGTGACACCAGAACGACAGTCATACACCAAGGGCACAAATACCCACCCCACGTGACACCAGAACGACATTCATACACCAAGGGCACAAATACCCACCCCACGTGACACCAGAACGACATTCATACACCAAGGGCACAAATACCCACCCCACGTGACACCAGAACGACATTCATACACCAAGGGCACAAATACCCACCCCACGTGACACCAGAACGACATTCATACACCAAGGGCACAAATACCCACCCCACGTGACACCAGAACGACATTCATACACCAAGGGCACAAATACCCACCCCACGTGACACCAGAACGACATTCATACACCAAGGGCACAAATACCCACCCCACGTGACACCAGAACGACATTCATACACCAAGGGCACAAATACCCACCCCACGTGACACCAGAACGACATTCATACACCAAGGGCACAAATACTCTCCCCACGTAACACCAGAATGACATTCATATACCAAGGGCACAAATACCCTCCCCACGTGACACCAGAATGACATTCATATACCAAGGGCACAAATACCCACCCCACGTGACACCAGAACGACATTCATATACCAAGGGCACAAAAACCCACCCCACGCGAGACCAGAACGACATTCATATACCAAGGGCACAAATACTCACCCCACGTGACACCAGAACGACAGTCATACACCAAGGGCACAAATACCCACCCCACGTGACACCAGAACGACATTCATACACCAAGGGCACAAATACCCACCCCACGTGACACCAGAACGACATTCATACACCAAGGGCACAAATACCCACCCCACGTGACACCAGAACGACATTCATACACCAAGGGCACAAATACCCACCCCACGTGACACCAGAACGACATTCATACACCAAGGGCACAAATACCCACCCCACGTGACACCAGAACGACATTCATACACCAAGGGCACAAATACCCACCCCACGTGACACCAGAACGACATTCATACACCAAGGGCACAAATACCCACCCCACGTGACACCAGAACGACATTCATACACCAAGGGCACAAATACCCACCCCACGTGACACCAGAACGACATTCATACACCAAGGGCACAAATACCCACCCCACGTGGCACCAGAAAGACATTCATACACCAAGGGCACAAATACCCACCCCACGTGACACCAGAACGACATTCATACACCAAGGGCACAAATACCCACCCCACGTGACACCAGAACGACATTCATACACCAAGGGCACAAATACTCACCCCACGTGACACCAGAACGACATTCATACACCAAGGGCACAAATACCCACCCCACGTGACACCAGAACGACATTCATATACCAAGGGCACAAATACTCACCCCACGTGACACCAGAACGACATTCATATAACAAGGGCACAAATACCCACCCCACGTGACACCAGAATGACATTCATATACCAAGGGCACAAATACCCACCCCACGTGACACCAGAACGACATTCATACACCAAGGGCACAAATACCCACCCCACGTGACACCAGAACGACATTCATACACCAAGGGCACAAATACCCACCCCACGTGACACCAGAATGACATTCATACACCAAGGGCACAAATACCCACCCCACGTGACACCAGAATCACATTCATACACCAAGGGCACAAATACCCACCCCACGTGACACCAGAATCACATTCATATACCAAGGGCACAAATACCCACCCCACGTGACACCAGAATGACATTCATATACCAAGGGCACAAATACCCACCCCACGTGACACCAGAATGACATTCATATACCAAGGGCACAAATACCCACCCCACGTGACACCAGAACGACATTCATATACCAAGGGCACAAATACCCACCCCACGTGACACCAGAACGACATTCATATACCAAGATCAAAAATACCCACCCCACGTGACACCAGAATGACATTCATATACCAAGGGCACAAATATTCACCCCACGTGACACCAGAACGACATTCATATACCAAGGGCACAAATACCCACCCCACGTGACACCAGAACGACATTCATATACCAAGGGCACAAATACCCACCCCACGTGACACCAGAACGACATTCATATACCAAGGGCACAAATACCCACCCCACGTGACACCAGAACGACATTCATATACCAAGGGCACAAATACCCACCCCACGTGACACCAGAACGACATTCATATACCAAGGGCACAAATACCCACCCCACGTGACACCAGAACGACATTCATATACCAAGGGCACAAATACCCACCCCACGTGACACCAGAACGACATTCATATACCAAGGGCACAAATACCCACCCCACGTGACACCAGAATGACATTCATACACCAAGGGCACAAATACCCACCCCACGTGACACCAGAACGACATTCATACACCAAGGGCACAAATACTCACCCCACGTGACACCAGAATGACATTCATATACCAAGGGCACAAATACCCACCCGACGTGACACCAGAATGACATTCATATACCAAGGGCACAAATACCCACCCCACGTGACACCAGAATGACATTCATATACCAAGGGCACAAATACTCACCCCACGTGACACCAGAACGACATTCATATACCAAGGGCACAAATACTCACCCCACGTGACACCAGAACGACATTCATACACCAAGGGCACAAATAACCACCCCACGTGACACCAGAATGACATTCATACACCAAGGGCACAAATAACCACCCCACGTGACACCAGAATGACATTCATATACCAAGCGCACAAATACCCACCCCACGTGACACCAGAATGACATTCATATACCAAGGGCACAAATACCCACCCCACGTGACACCAGAATGACATTCATACACCAAGGGCACAAATACCCACCCCACGTGACACCAGAATGACATTCATATACCAAGGGCACAAATACCCACCCCACGTGACACCAGAATGACATTCATATACCAAGGGCACAAATACCCACCCCACGTGACACCAGAATGACATTCATACACCAAGGGCACAAATATCCACCCCACGTGACACCAGAACGACATTCATACACCAAGGGCACAAATACCCACCCCACGTGACACCAGAATGACATTCATACACCAAGGGCACAAATACCCACCCCACGTGACACCAGAATCACATTCATACACCAAGGGCACAAATACCCACCCCACGTGACACCAGAATGACATTCATATACCAAGGGCACAAATACCCACCCCACGTGACACCAGAATGACATTCATATACCAAGGGCACAAATACCCACCCCACGTGACACCAGAATGACATTCATATACCAAGGGCACAAATACCCACCCCACGTGACACCAGAACGACATTCATATACCAAGGGCACAAATACCCACCCCACGTGACACCAGAATGACATTCATACACCAAGGGCACAAATACCCACCCCACGTGACACCAGAACGACATTCATATACCAAGGGCACAAATACCCTCCCCACGTGACACCAGAACGACATTCATATACCAAGGACACAAATACTCACCCCACGTGACACCAGAACGACATTCATATACCAAGGGCACAAATACCCTCCCCACGTGACACCAGAACGACATTCATATACCAAGGACACAAATACTCACCCCACGTGACACCAGAATGACATTCATATACCAAGAGCACAAATACCCACCCCACGTGACACCAGAATGACATTCATATACCAAGGGCACAAATACCCACCCCACGTGACACCAGAACGACATTCATATACCAAGGGCACAAATACCCACCCCACGTGACACCAGAATGACATTCATATACCAAGGGCACAAATACCCACCCCACGTGACACCAGAATGACATTCATATACCAAGGGCACAAATACTCACCCCACGTGAGACCAGAACGACATTCATACACCAAGGGCACAAATACCCACCCCACGTGAAACCAGAACGACATTCATACACCAAGGGCACAAATACCCACCCCACGTGACACCAGAACGACATTCATACACCAAGGGCACAAACACCCACCCCACGTGACACCAGAACGACATTCATACACCAAGGGCACAAATACCCACCCCACGTGACACCAGAACGACATTCATACACCAAGGGCACAAATACCCACCCCACGTGACACCAGAATGACATTCATATACCAAGCGCACAAATACTCACCCCACGTGACACCAGAATGACATTCATACACCAAGGGCACAAATACTCACCCCACGTGACACCAGAACGACATTCATATACCAAGGGTACAAATACCCACCCCACGTGACACCAGAACGACATTCATATACCAAGGGCACAAATACTCACCCCACGTGACACCAGAATGACATTCATATACCAAGGGCACAAATACCCACCCCACGTGACACCAGAATGACATTCATATACCAAGGGCACAAATACCCACCCCACGTGACACCAGAACGACATTCATATACCAAGGGCACAAATACTCACCCCACGTGACACCAGAATGACATTCATATACCAAGGGCACAAATACCCACCCCACGTGACACCAGAACGACATTCATACACCAAGGGCACAAATACCCACCCCACGTGACACCAGAACGACATTCATACACCAAGGGCACAAATACCCACCCCACGTGACACCAGAACGACATTCATACACCAAGGGCACAAATACCCACCCCACGTGACACCAGAACGACATTCATACACCAAGGGCACAAATACCCACCCCACGTGACACCAGAATGACATTCATACACCAAGGGCACAAATACCCACCCCACGTGACACCAGAATCACATTCATACACCAAGGGCACAAATACCCACCCCACGTGACACCAGAATGACATTCATATACCAAGGGCACAAATACCCACCCCACGTGACACCAGAATGACATTCATATACCAAGGGCACAAATACCCACCCCACGTGACACCAGAACGACATTCAAATACCAAGATCAAAAATACCCACCCCACGTGACACCAGAACGACATTCATATACCAAGGGCACAAATACTCACCCCACGTGACACCAGAACGACATTCATATACCAAGGGCACAAATACTCACCCCACGTGACACCAGAACGACATTCATATACCAAGGGCACAAATACCCACCCCACGTGACACCAGAATGACATTCATATACCAAGGGCACAAATACCCACCCCACGTGACACCAGAACGACATTCATATACCAAGGGCACAAATACCCACCCCACGTGACACCAGAACGACATTCATATACCAAGGGCACAAATACCCACCCCACGTGACACCAGAATGACATTCATATACCAAGGGCACAAATACCCACCCCACGTGACACCAGAACGACATTCATATACCAAGGGCACAAATACCCACCCCACGTGACACCAGAACGACATTCATATACCAAGGGCACAAATACCCACCCCACGTGACACCAGAATGACATTCATACACCAAGGGCACAAATACCCACCCCACGTGACACCAGAACGACATTCATACACCAAGGGCACAAATACCCAACCCACGTGACACCAGAACGACATTCATACACCAAGGGCACAAATACCCAACCCACGTGACACCAGAATGACATTCATATACCAAGGGCACAAATACCCACCCCACGTGAGACCAGAACGACATTCATATACCAAGGGCACAAATACCCACCCCACGTGACACCAGAACGACATTCATATACCAAGGGCACAAATACCCACCCCACGTGACACCAGAATAACATTCATACACCAAGGGCACAAATACCCACCCCACGTGACACCAGAACGACATTCATACACCAAGGGCACAAATACTCACCCCACGTGACACCAGAATGACATTCATATACCAAGGGCACAAATACCCAACCGACGTGACACCAGAATGACATTCATATACCAAGGGCACAAATACCCACCCCACGTGACACCAGAATGACATTCATATACCAAGGGCACAAATACTCACCCCACGTGACACCAGAACGACATTCATACACCAAGGGCACAAATACTCACCCCACGTGACACCAGAACGACATTCATACACCAAGGGCACAAATACCCACCCCACGTGACACCAGAATGACATTCATAAACCAAGCGCACAAATACCCACCCCACGTGACACCAGAATGACATTCATATACCAAGGGCACAAATACCCACCCCACGTGACACCAGAATGACATTCATACACCAAGGGCACAAATACCCACCCCACGTGACACCAGAATGACATTCATATACCAAGGGCACAAATACCCACCCCACGTGACACCAGAATGACATTCATATACCAAGGGCACAAATACCCACCCCACGTGACACCAGAACGACATTCATATACCAAGCGCACAAATACTCACCCCACGTGACACCAGAATGACATTCATATACCAAGGGCACAAATACCCACCCCACGTGACACCAGAATGACATTCATATACCAAGGGCACAAATACCCACCCCACGTGACACCAGAACGACATTCATATACCAAGGGCACAAATACCCACCCCACGTGACACCAGAATGACATTCATACACCAAGGGCACAAATACCCACCCCACGTGACACCAGAATGACATTCATACACCAAGGGCACAAATACCCTCCCCACGTGACACCAGAATGACATTCATATACCAAGGGCACAAATACTCACCCCACGTGACACCAGAACGACATTCATACACCAAGGGCACAAATACCCTCCCCACGTGAGACCAGAACGACATTCATACACCAAGGGCACAAATACCCACCCCACGTGACACCAGAACGACATTCATATACCAAGGGCACAAATACCCACCCCACGTGACACCAGAATGACATTCATACACCAAGGGCACAAATACCCACCCCACGTGACACCAGAACGACATTCATATACCAAGGGCACAAATACCCTCCCCACGTGACACCAGAACGACATTCATATACCAAGGACACAAATACTCACCCCACGTGACACCAGAACGACATTCATATACCAAGGGCACAAATACCCTCCCCACGTGACACCAGAACGACATTCATACACCAAGGGCACAAATACCCACCCCACGTGACACCAGAATGACATTCATATACCAAGGGCACAAATACTCACCCAACGTGACACCAGAACGACATTCATATACCAAGGGCACAAATACCCTCCCCACGTGACACCAGAACGACATTCATACACCAAGGGCACAAATACCCACCCCACGTGACACCAGAATGACATTCATATACCAAGGGCACAAATACTCACCCCACGTGACACCAGAACGACATTCATATACCAAGGGCACAAATACTCACCCCACGTGACACCAGAACGACATTCATATACCAAGGGCACAAATACCCACCCCACGTGACACCAGAATGACATTCATATACCAAGGGCACAAATACCCACCCCACGTGACACCAGAATGACATTCATACACCAAGGGCACAAATACCCTCCCCACGTGACACCAGAATGACATTCATATACCAAGGGCACAAATACTCACCCCACGTGACACCAGAACGACATTCATACACCAAGGGCACAAATACCCTCCCCACGTGAGACCAGAACGACATTCATATACCAAGGACACAAATACTCACCCCACGTGACACCAGAATGACATTCATATACCAAGGGCACAAATACCCACCCCACGTGACACCAGAACGACATTCATATACCAAGGGCACAAATACCCACCCCACGTGACACCAGAATGACATTCATATACCAAGGGCAAAAATACCCACCCCACGTGACACCAGAATGACATTCATATACCAAGGGCACAAATACCCACCCCACGTGACACCAGAATGACATTCATACACCAAGGGCACAAATACCCACCCCACGTGACACCAGAATGACATTCATACACCAAGGGCACAAATACCCACCCCACGTGACACCAGAATGACATTCATACACCAAGGGCACAAATACCCACCCCACGTGACACCAGAATGACATTCATACACCAAGGGCACAAATACCCACCCCACGTGACACCAGAATGACATTCATATACCAAGGGCACAAATACTCACCCCACGTGAGACCAGAACGACATTCATACACCAAGGGCACAAATACTCACCCCACGTGACACCAGAACGACATCCATATACCAAGGGCACAAATACCCACCCCACGTGAGACCAGAATGACATTCATATACCAAGGGCACAAATACCCACCCCACGTGACACCAGAATGACATTCATATACCAAGGGCACAAATACCCTTCCCACGTGACACCAGAACGACATTCATATACCAAGGACACAAATACTCACCCCACGTGACACCAGAATGACATTCATATACCAAGGGCACAAACACCCTCCCCACGTGACACCAGAATGACATTCATATACCAAGGGCACAAATACCCACCCCACGTGACACCAGAACGACATTCATATACCAAGGGCACAAATACCCACCCCACGTGACACCAGAATGACATTCATATACCAAGGGCACAAATACCCACCCCACGTGACACCAGAATGACATTCATATACCAAGGGTACAAATACCCACCCCACGTGACACCAGAATGACATTCATATACCAAGGGCACAAATACCCACGTGAGACCAGAACGACATTCATACACCAAGGGCACAAATACCCACCCCACGTGACACCAGAATGACATTCATATACCAAGGGCACAAATACTCACCCCACGTGACACCAGAATGTCATTCATATACCAAGGGCACAAATACCCACCCCACGTGACAGCAGAACGACATTCATATACCAAGGGCACAAATACCCACCCCACGTGACACCAGAACGACATTCATATACCAAGGGCACAAATACTCACCCCACATGACACCAGAATGACATTCATATACCAAGGGCACAAATACCCACCCCACGTGACACCAGAACGACATTCATATACCAAGGGCACAAATACCCACCCCACGTGAGACCAGAACGACATTCATACACCAAGGGCACAAATACCCACCCCACGTGACACCAGAATGACATTCATACACCAAGGGCACAAATACCCACCCCACGTGACACCAGAATGACATTCATATACCAAGGGCACAAATACCCACCCCACGTGAGACCAGAACGACATTCATATACCAAGGGCACAAATACCCACCCCACGTGACACCAGAACGACATTCATATACCAAGGGCATAAATACCCACCCCACGTGACACCAGAATGACATTAATATACCAAGGGCACAAATACCCACCCCACGTGAGACCAGAATGACATTCATATACCAAGGGCACAAATACCCACCCCACGTGACACCAGAACGACATTCATATACCAAGGGCACAAATACCCACCCCACGTGACACCAGAATGACATTCATATACCAAGGGCACAAATACCCACCCCACGTGACACCAGAATGACATTCATACACCAAGGGCACAAATACCCACCCCACGTGACACCAGAATGACATTCATATACCAAGGGCACAAATACCCACCCCACGTGACACCAGAACGACATTCATATACCAAGGGCACAAATACCCACCCCACGTGACACCAGAATGACATTCATACACCAAGGGCACAAATACCCACCCCACGTGACACCAGAACGACATTCATACACCAAGGGCACAAATACCCTCCCCACGTGACACCAGAACGACATTCATATACCAAGGACACAAATACTCACCCCACGTGACACCAGAACGACATTCATATACCAAGGGCACAAATACCCACCCCACGTGACACCAGAACGACATTCATATACCAAGGGCACAAATACCCACCCCACGTGACACCAGAATGACATTCATATACCAAGGGCACAAATACCCACCCCACGTGACACCAGAATGACATTCATATACCAAGGGCACAAATACCCTCCCCACGTGACACCAGAACGACATTCATACACCAAGGGCACAAATACCCACCCCACGTGACACCAGAACGACATTCATATACCAAGGGCACAAATACTCACCCCACGTGACACCAGAACGACATTCATATACCAAGGGCACAAATACCCACCCCACGTGACACCAGAATGACATTCATACACCAAGGGCACAAATACCCACGCCACGTGACACCAGAACGACATTCATATACCAAGGGCACAAATACCCACCCCACGTGACACCAGAATGACATTCATATACCAAGGGCACAAATACTCACCCCACGTGAGACCAGAACGACATTCATATACCAAGGGCACAAATACTCACCCCACGTGACAGCAGAACGACATTCATATACCAAGGGCACAAATACCCACCCCACGTGACACCAGAACGACATTCATATACCAAGGGCACAAATACCCACCCCACGTGACACCAGAATGACATTCATATACCAAGGGCACAAATACTCACCCCACGTGACACCAGAATGACATTCATATACCAAGGGCACAAATACTCACCCCACGTGACACCAGAACGACATTCATATACCAAGGGCACAAATACCCACCCCACGTGACACCAGAACGACATTCATATACCAAGGGCACAAATACCCACCCCACGTGACACCAGAACGACATCCATACACCAAGGGCACAAATACTCACCCCACGTGACACCAGAACGACATTCATATACCAAGGGCACAAATACCCTCCCCACGTGACACCAGAACGACATTCATACACCAAGGGCACAAATACCCACCGCACGTGACACCAGAATGACATTCATATACCAAGGGCACAAATACTCACCCCACGTGACACCAGAACGACATTCATATACCAAGGGCACAAATACCCACCCCACGTGAGACCAGAATGACATTCATATACCAAGGGCACAAATACCCACCCCACGTGACACCAGAATGACATTCATATACCAAGGGCACAAATACCCACCCCACGTGACACCAGAACGACATTCATATACCAAGGGCACAAATACCCACCCCACGTGAGACCAGAATGACATTCATATACCAAGGGCACAAATACCCACCCCACGTGAGACCAGAACGACATTCATATACCAAGGGCACAAATACCCACCCCACGTGACAGCAGAACGACATTCATATACCAAGGGCACAAATACCCACCCCACGTGACACCAGAACGACATTCATATACCAAGGGTACAAATACCCACCCCACGTGACACCAGGATGACATTCATATACCAAGGGCACAAATACCCACCCCACGTGACACCAGAATGACATTCATATACCAAGGGCACAAATACCCACCCCACGTGACACCAGAATGACATTCATATACCAAGGACACAAATACTCACCCCACGTGACACCAGAATGACATTCATATACCAAGCGCACAAATACTCACCCCACGTGACACCAGAACGACATTCATATACCAAGGGCACAAATACCCACCCCACGTGACACCAGAATGACATTCATATACCAAGGGCACAAATACCCACCCCACGTGACACCAGAATGACATTCATATACCAAGGGCACAAATACTCACCCCACGTGACACCAGAATGACATTCATATACCAAGGGCACAAATACCCACCCCACGTGACACCAGAATGACATTCATATACCAAGGGCACAAATACCCACCCCACGTGAGACCAGAATGACACACACACACGTGACACCAGAATGACATTCATATACCAAGGGCACAAATACCCACCCCACGTGACACCAGAATGACACACACACACGTGACACCAGAATGACACACACACACACGTGAGACCAGAATGACACACACACACGTGACACCAGAATGACACACACACACGTGAGACCAGAATGACACACACACACGTGAGACCAGAATGACACACACACACGTGAGACCAGAATGACGTTCCCTTTCAGGACACAGGACACATTCTCCAACATTTGACTCCTTATTTTGGAAGCAGAGTGTAAACAGAGATCAGTTATAGACGCAAGTGTTGCTCCGGACTCTTTGGATATAATAATATGGTATTTCCAAAGCGTTTTGTACCTCTGTGGCACTTCTTCAGGGAAAGTTTATTTGAGTATCGTTCCGCAACCAACAGCTGGAGACAGAGAAGCCCTTTGAAAATAGAGACTGGCTAGCCAACCTAACAATCCATAATCTAGAAAGGTACCGTGACAATACGCTAGCTGCTGTACAAATAACTGGCCAAGACCTGATGATTGATTTGACTACTGGGTTTGCAGTTTCTGTCATGATGAAAGTAGACACTGTGCATCTTAAACTCAATCCTGAACCGGCACCCACGTGCCTGAGAACTTACAGCAGCCACATGATCAGGTTCTACGCATCGAGTTCCCCTGTAGTCAGGGAGAGGACCCCCTCTGTTTGGCAGAGCATGGATTAAGGTGATGGGGATGCCAGAGACCAAGCACTCAAGTTACAGTCTGAACTTTTAAAACTCCAAACAGCACTAAGGGCGGGTTGAAGTTAAGACTAAAGTTCAAAGATGTGTTTTTCCTCACTCTGGGAAAGTGAAAGCCGGGTTGAATTTGTGTCCAGAAGCAACATGATGAATCTGGAAAGCCCCACAGTTTCTTTTGTTATACGGTCAAGTGATTTGCCTCAATTGCAGAGGAAAGATGTTCCATAAGCTGGATCTCCGTCAAGCGTATCTTCAGCTGGAAATGCATCCAGACAGTCAACAGTTCCTCACCATTAACACACACAAAGGGTTATAATCACATGGTGTTTGGTGTAGTGTATATTTTATTCATGTAGCGCCAACCAGTGTACTTGGCACTTTACAGTTTTACATTTGATATTGAAGGGGTACAATAAGTGCAGTGATTAAGTGCTTATTTAGGCAGTCACAAGGGGAACAACAGGTGAGTATATATTAGGATAAAAGGTCCCTACTCTGCGGAGCTTACAATCTAAGTACAGGATGGGTGACATACAGGTACAAGCTGGTAGAGGAGGAAGTGCAGTTTTTGACATATGAGATAATGTTTCCATATTACGCTGTTGCTAGAGATAAAATGTGCTCTTTTAGCTTGGATTTAAAGTTGTTGAGGGTTGAGGCTTGGTGAATGGTGGGTGGTAGGGAGTTCCAGAGGTAGGGGGCAGCAAGGGAGAAAGCCTTCAGTTGTGAAACAGCGATAGTGGTTAAAGGGGCAGAGTCTTCCACCATGTGTGCTGCGTAGTGCACATGCAAGAATATGGCGGGATATCAAAGATGAGATATAAGGCAGGTAGAGACCCTTGAAGGTAATGGGGAGGATTTTGAATGTGATACGCTGCTTTATGGGAAGCCATGACAGTGATTTTAAGAGTGGTGGGGTGAGTACTGTTCTGGAGGAGAGGAAGAGTATTCTGGTGGCTGAATTAAGAATTGATTGGAGAGGAAGGATATGGTTAGCAGGAAGACCAGTGAGTAAAGAGTGGCAGTAGTCCAGGCGAGAAAGGAAAAGCGCATGCATGAGGGTTTCTGTTGTAGAGTGAGAGAGGAATGGCCGGATTTTTGCTATATTCTGAAGAAAGAAGCGACATGTTTTGGTTACATCATTAATGTGGGTGGAGAAGGAAATAGAAGAGCCCAAAGTTACCCCGAGGCAGCGGGCCTTGTCTACAGTTATAGAAAATGGAGGTGCTGTGAAGGATTTAGGAGGGAAGATAAGGCGCTCACTCTTGGACATGTTAAGTTTTAACTGCCGATCAGCCATCCAGGAAAAGACAGCAGTAAGGCAATCTGAGACCCGCTGCTGTATTTCAGGTGATATTGAGGGTGCGGAGACATATTTGCATAGTGTCTGCATAGAGATGGTAGTTAAAGCCAAAGGATTTTATCAGTTGCCCCAGAGAGAGAGAGAGTGTATACAGAGAAAAGAGAAGAAGTCCCAGAACAGAGCCTTGGGGTACGCCTACTGAAAGGGGGATCGGAGGTGAAGAGGTGTTAGTGTATGTCACAGAAGAAGACCGTTGAGAGAGAGAGGAAAGAAGCCAGGAATGTGCCAGGCCACAGATGCCAAGTGATTGGAGTACCTGGGAGAGAAGGGTATAGTCGACTGTGTTGAATGCTGCTGATAGGTCAAGGAGGGTAAGAAGAGAGATGGCCTTTGGTTTTTGCAGTGTGGAGAGCAATTGTTACTTTGATAAGAGCAGTTTCTATAGAGAAAGTGGGCTGAGAGCCAGACTGCAGCGGGTCCAGAGCGTTATGGGAGTCGAGGAATGTAAGTAGACCAGGCTAGGCGCTCAATGAGCTCAGAGGCAAAGGGCAAGAGGGATACAGGGCGGTAGATGGATGGTAAGGTGGGGTTTAATGAGCTTTTCTTGAGGACTGGAGATACTATTGAATGTTTGAATGAGGAGGGGAATATGCCAGAGGATAGGGAGAAGTTGAATACACTAGTTAGCATGGGAATGAACGTGGATGACAGAGGATTGAGGAGGTGGGATGGTATAGTAGCATCAGCTGCAGCAATCTGGCCAAGGACGATGGACTTCATTCTGGAAGGTAAATCCCACACCAAGTGTTTGCCTGACAATATGCTCATTACAGGTCAAATGGACGAAGACCACTAGAAGAACATTAAGACTGCCCTCCAGGGGTTGCAAGATATTCGGCTGAGAACGAACCTTGAAAAACGTTAACATTTTGTGGACAAGTCATCAATAAAGACGGCCTACATACTGCAAAAGAGAAAGTAAAAATGCCTGTTAACGCACCCCTCCCCACCGATGTCTTACAACTCTGCTCATATTAGGGCCTACTTGTCACGTCCGTGCATTTGGTCTCCTCCCCTGAAATCTCTAATTGGCAGATTCACGTTTAGCTACCTGGCTTCCATGCAGGTAGATGCGTGTTCTTCTATGTCCAATTTGCTGCTGTTCCTGTTGTTGTTCCAGAGATTTGGCCTTGGCCTCGACTATCCAGATCTCTCTGCACCTGACCTCAGCCTACTCTGGACTATCCAGCTCTCTAAATCTTCTGGCATCTGAACTCGGACTGTCCTCGACCATCCAGTCTCTACAATTGTCTGTTACAGACTGCAGCTCTACTAAGACCAACCCTGCTCAACCAAAACTACGGCATCTGACCTCAGCTAAGTTTTGATTATCCTGTTTCTTCAACTTCACGGCATCCGACCTCAGCTAAGTTTCGACTATACTGTTACTTCGACTTCATGGCATACAACCCTGGCCTGTCTATGACTACGACTCTTCTCATACGACTACTATCTTCCAAGTTCCTCCAGTTCCGGCATTGGCTTTGCCTTTCATTGACTTTCTATGTTCGACTAGCTGGCCCTGTTCTTTCTACTCTTACAGGGAAAGGAGGACTTGACGTATGAGGAACGACTAGATGAACTAGGTCTATTTACTCTAGAGAAAAGACAACGAAGAGGAGACTTTATCACATTGTACAAGTATATGAGAGGTCAATACAAGGATCTCTACTGTGAACTATTTATTCTAAGGCCTGATCAGGTGACAACCCTTGAGATTAGAGGAAAGGAGGTTTAGACTTCAGCAGAGGAAGGAGTTTTTTTACAGTAAGGTATGTTAAATTGTGGAATTCCTTTCCCAAGGAGGTGGTTATGGCAGATACAATGGATACATTTAAGAGAAGATTAGATACATTTATTTCAAAAGGGAACATAGAAAGTTATTTTTTTTTTAATAGGCAGATCAGGAAGGTCTGATAAAGACTAACTTATCTGGTAACAGGAAAGCTATGAAATTCTCAGTCACTGGGGTATGAGGAGAAGGTTGAACTTGATGGACTTGTGTCTTTATTCAAAGTAATTTACTGTGTTACTATGTTACAGGGCCTCAGCTTGTATCCATTTTCACCGAGTGGTTTGCCTCCAGTGGTGAATGTGTGTGTGCGCCTATCCAGCTACCAGGCTTCTCGGCCTGCAACTTTAACTACGGCTCTGCCACAGCAAGGGTACATACAGCACTACAGACGCTCCCAAGCCATGCTCCCCAACCAGCGCACCCCAGCCTCTAGCAGACAACTCATTATTAACTTTGTTAGAAAGTTGAGCGTTACACTATCATCGTTTCCTACACAAGTAAGCTCAAGTGTTACATCCACTGCACAGACTCTTGGAAGCTCATACATTGTGGAATTGGTTGTTTGCCAAAAATATTCCAAGACATGAAAGACCATATCCTCAGGTCTCGAGTACTGGTTCACTAGGATCTTCAGAAACTTGGTACGATGGCATGCAATACCTCCCATTTTGGTTTAGGAGCCATCCTATCTCACAGCATGACTGACTGTTCAGAACAACCCATAGTGTTCGCCTCTTGGTCACTTACACAAGCTGAAAAAAACTATAACGCCCAAATTGATAAGGAAGTCTTAGCAACTGTGTGGGAGTTGCAGACGTTTACATAACATATTTGTATGGGGGCAATTTCATGCTCATTACGAATCATAAACCATTGTTAGTATTCTTCAACCCACATAAGGGAAGTCCACCTATGGCAGCAGTCCGTTTACAGTGCTATGACGTGTATCTGGGGGTGTTCAACTATAGCACTCAATACAGACCAACATACAGCAATGTCCATGCTGACGCTCTCTCCTTCTTACCACTGACCCATGCCTCCACTTCCCCCTATGAGTCTCCTAGCCAGTCAACTTTCACTACTAGAACTGCAGACTGGAGCTCAGATGTATGCATCTTATGGGGTCCAGAGTTGTCATTCCTCCTTCCCTCCAGGACACCGCTTTGCGGGTTTTCCTTGAGGAACACCTAGCAATATGAAATCTAGAGCTTTCGTCTGGTGATCAACTTTGTATAAGGATGTCTCAACTTAGGTGAAAGCATGCCCTGGATGTGCTCAGACTCAAACAGCTGTTGCAAGCACGTATACAGCAGTGGGACTGGCCCCCAATTCCACGGAATCTCCTTCATTTAGGCTTTGTGGGACTCATTTGCGGAAAGACTTATATAGTCCTTCGGTCACTCAGGTCTTGAAGGTTTTCACGATTTTTGGCCTTCCATGGCTCTTAGTGACCAATAACTACCTTGAATCTACAGTCCAACAATTTTCAAGCATACCTTACTTCCATCGGGGTCAGGCATCATAACTCTGCTCCATTTCATCCAGCTACCAATGGCCAAGAGGATTGTTTTGTCCAAACGGTGAAATTCGCTCTTCCAGCTGCATCATTGCCTGACAACCTCACCTCAACCCTCCTTGAGTTCCTCACCACTTAATCGCTCAAGCCACCATTGGAGTTTCTCCAGCTTTGCTGTTGTTTGGCCAACCTTTACGCAACGAACTGAACGTTTTGAAGCAGAATGGGATTCTGGTGACAGGATGAAGTCTCCAGGGGTCTCTCACACACATTTTCTCTAGTGGTTAAAGAACGGAGTACTGGGGCAACAGAACTGGGTCTTAGTAATAAGCTGGAGAATCCAGGGGTGACACACACAGCATTCCTGGTGGTGACAAAAAGGGTTCAGGGGACGGGATAGAGAGGTTGGGGGTCAAACATAATACCCACGGATGAATTGGATTCTGGGAATGAAATGTAAGGGTCAGGAGTCACAGACTCACACAGGTCAGGAGTCACACACTCACACAGAGACACACACACACACACAGTACAACTTTGTCTCACCTTCAGGTGCCACCCATGCAGGGCAGTACATGCGGCCAGGGCACTGGAATGAAAGCTTGACATCCGCCATGCTGATTCTCGCGGTCATATCCTCATCAATCTGTGGAATGGACAATGAACAGACAGCGGTCATAAGAGAATCTTATAGACTGGTGGGGGAACCTTGCTGACTTTTTAGATTGATGGTGGTGGGGTGGGAACCTTTACAGGCTCATTAGATTGGTAGTGGGGTGAACACCAATGGGGAGACTCATTAGATTGGTGTGTGGGGGAGAGGGTAGATTTTAAAGACTCACTAGATGTGTGTGAACCTTACAGAGACTCAGACTGGAGAAGTGGTCCTTACAGATTCAGATTGGTGTGTGTGTGTGTGTGTGTGTGTGTGTGTGTGTGTGTGTGTGTGTGTGTGTAGGCAGGAGGACTGCACAGGTTCGGTAGACTGGTCATGGGGGAGACCTTACAGACTCATTAGACTGATGGTGGGGAACCTTAAAGACTCAGACTGATAAGGGTAAACTAAGACATTAGAATGGTGAAGGGCACCTAACAAACTCATTAGATTGGTGTGTGGGAGGGGGATGAATCTTAGAGACTCATTAGATTAGTGGAGGGGACCTTACAGACTCATTAGATTGGTGGGGTTACCATGCAGTCTCACCATTACACTGCGGCTATTGAGGTAATGACGTGGTATTAGTGGTTCCAGGGTGTGCAGGAAAGCCATGCCACGGGCAATGTCTAGTGCAAACTTCACCGCCTGACACTGATCCACCACCAGATCTAGAAAGATGGGAAAACATTCAGAAACCAGACAGAAAATCTGAGACTCAACCAGAAGTCAAATTCAGAGCCAAGAGACATCCAGAGGAATAGTTCATTATTGAGAGAGACAGTCAGAGGAAGAGTTCATTATTGAGAGAAACAGCCAACGTTTGGGTATTGCAAGACACAGAGAAAGGAAAGGTTTGAATATCGAGAAACACAACCAGAGAGGAAATTCAGGGATCTAGAGACACACAGGGCAGGGTCTGAATCAAGGGCCAGTACGAATTATGAAGAAGACAGAGACCCAGGGGAGCAAAGAACAACCAATACTGAGGATCTTATCAGTGTCTTTCCCCTAGTCACTTACTGGAACCTCCATTTACTACTCATCCTCACAATGTTACTGGCTTGTACCACCCAATATTACTATCTTTTATCTCACTGGCAACCTCTGACATTCGCACTACTCATTAATTGTGATTATTCTTATTTACTCTACTTCTTTACTCACTGGTTCCCTGCAGAATTATCCGCATACACCATCTAACTTCACTCCTCCTCATGAGTATATCATTCTTAGTATCAGTGGTGTATAATGTGTTACTCATTCCTGCACTGTTACTCACTGGTTCCCTGCAGAATTATCCACATACACCATCTAACTTCACTCCTCCTCATGAGTATATAATTCTTAGTATCACTGGTGTATAATGTGTTACTCATTCCTGCACTGTTACTCACTGGTTCCTTCGTGCAGAACATTATAGAGAGATCCGTATGGCATCCAGTGTGTGATCAACACGGGGTGGGGGGCAGGAGGGGACTGACAGGCCCCCAGAACCGGGAGAACGTTTGGATGAGAGAAAATTCTAAGAAAAAAAAATAAGAAGTATCATTAGTAAATGGAAAGAAGAGGAGGAATCAGATTAGGATGGGACGGTATAGAGAGGGGAGGAAAGAACAAGACATGTACATTTAGTAAATACAGGAAAAACAGAGGGGAGGTGCAGAGAAGTGCAAGAAACCGATTAAGGTATTACAGGATGAAGAGAAAGTAGTCTAATTTTGATTGTGTTAATTAGAGAAGGGATAGCTAAGGCGTGATATGATTACCATTTACACATACAGTACTGTGCAAAAGTTTAAGGCAGGTTTGAAAAAAATGCTGTAAAGTAAGAATGCTTTCAAAAATAGATATGTTACTAGTTTATATTTATCAATTAACAAAAGGACAGTGAGTGGACAGAAGAAAAATCTAAATCTAATCAATATTTGATGTGACCACCCTTTGTCTTCAAAACAACATCAGTTCCTCTACGTACTCTTGCTCAGTTTTTTTTTTTTTTTTTTTTTTTTTTTTTTTAAGAAAGTCGGTAGGTAGGTTGTTCCACACATCTTGGAGAACTAACCACAGTTCTTCTGTGGATTTCGGCACCTCAGTTGGTCCTCTCTCTTCATGTAATCCCAGAAAAACTGGATGTGGAGATCAGGGCTCTGTGGGGGCCACACCATCACTTCTAGGACTCCTTGTTCTTCTTTACACTGAAGATAGTTCTTAATGACTTTGGCTGTATGTTTGGGGTTGTTGTCATGCTGCATAATAAATTTGGGACCAATCAGATGCCTCCCTGATAGTATTGCATGATGGATAAGTATCTGGTGGTACTTCTCATAATTCTGACCAAACCCCAAATTCCATTTGCAGAATCGCAGCCCCGAACTTGCAAGGAACCTCCACCATGCTTCACTGTTGCCTGCAGACGCTCCTTGCATCTCTCTCCAGCCCTTCGGTGAAAAAACTTCTTTCTGCTACAGCCAAATATTTCAAATTTTGACTCATCAATCCAAAAGACCTTCTGCCATTTTTCTGCACCCCAGTTCCTGTGTTTTCATGCATAGTTGAGTCACTTGGCCATGTTTCCACGTTGGAGGTATGGCTTTTTGGATGCAAGTCTTCCATGAAGACCAATTCTGACCAGACATCTCTGGACAGTAGATGGGTGCACCAAGGTGCCATGGTTTTCTGCCAATTCTGAGCTGATGGCACTGCTGGACATCTTCCTATTGCAAAGGGAAGTAAGCATGATGTGTTTTATCTGCTGCACTAAGTTTCCTTGGCCGACCACTGCTGATGCAGTATAACTACCTTATGTCTTGTTGCTGTGCTCAATCCTGCCATGCTGTAAGACTTTTGACATTAAACAGTCTTCAGCAACCTCAGCTTGTTATCCGAGTTTGGCTGTTCCTCACCTGTTTTTATTCCTCCTACCAGCTGTTTCTGTTTCAGTTAATAACTGTGTTTCAACCCACATATTAAATTGATGATCTTTAGCACCTTTTTGGTATAATTGTTTAATCAACCACCTGACTATATGCCTACAAAATCCCTGCCTTTGTACAAGTTACCTAGAAGAACTGATGCTGTTTAGAAGGCAAAGGGTGGTTACACGAAATATTGATTTGATTTAGATTTTTCTTCTGTTCATTCACTTTGCATTTTGTTAAATGATAAAAATAAACTATTAACATGCCTATTTTTGAAAGCATTCTTACTTTACAGCATTTTTTCACACCTGCCTAAAACTTTTGCACATTACCGTATATTCAAGGTTAATACAAACAACTCTCAAAGGAAATATTTACTGAAAGAGCAAAGCAAAAAACAAGGTCATCCATTAAAACCAAAGGAAAGGCACTTAACTAAAACAAAAGCACAGGCATTTTACAGTAAGGGCATTAAAATTGTGGAATGCTTTCCCTCAGGAGCCGGAGTTTGCAGATACTGCAGATAAATCTATTGGATAACATTCTTGATCAGAACAAAAATGATTTGTTACAAAGCAGATAGGAGCCTGACCAGGCAGAATCCAACAGAATGGCAGTGGCTGGAAGTAAGGGATTATGAATACCTCTAACATTTCAGTTAACCCTTTGAGTGCCAGAGAAGTACGCAATGCATTGCTCTGCAATGCATTGCGCACCCCTCTGGTACTCAAAGGGTTAACCATTTCTGCATTAGGGGACGTTGCTGGCGGTGTGACTAGTGTGCAGGGCATTACCAAGAACTTTTAGCTTACTGCACAACTGACATTTATGTAATTAAATGATTTAGAACAATAGCAAACGTATTTAATAACACAAATCTAATTATTAGACTCCTTTATAAACACAATTTATAAACACATAAACTGAAGTTTAACTGTAAGGACCACATGGGTGTGAGCACACCACTCTGGTTCTTAAAGGGTTAAAACAAATATTAATGTAAGTTCCATTGCTGTTACGCAAGGTGACACATTTATATACCCACACCACACAGTCTGATCTCCTAAACACAGGGACACCGGGGTGATACACTTATATATACACCACATAGTCTGATCTCCTAAACACAGGGACACCAGGATGATACACTTCTATACACACCACACAGTCTGATCTCCTAAACACAGGGACACCAGGGTGATACACTTATATACACACCACACAGTCTGATCTCCTACACACAGGGACACCAGGGTGATACACTTCTATACACACCACACAGTCTGATCTCCTACACACAGGGACACCAGGGTGATACACTTATATACACACCACACAGTCTGATCTCCTAAACACAGGGACACCAGGGTGATACACTTATATACACACCACACAGTCTGATCTCCTAAACACAGAGACATCAGGTTGATACACTTATATACACACCACACAGTCTGATCTCCTAAACACAGGGACACCAGGGTGATACACTTATATACACACCACACAGTCTGATCTCCTAAACACAGGAACACCAGGGTGATACACTTATATACACACCACACAGTCTGATCTCCTAAACACAGGGACACCAGGGTGACCATACACTTATTTACCCACAGCACACAGGATAATCTCCTAAAAATGGGACTGAGGGATTTTGGCCTTCAGAGGGACCTTAATGTTTCCTAAAGACCCCTAATATCTCCTAAAGAGGGACACTGGGGAGGTATGGACCCCTAATATCTCCTAAAGTGGGACACTGGGGAGGTACGGAGACCTAATATATCCTAAAGGGGGAAACTTGGGAGGTACACACCCCTACTATCTCCTAAAGAGGAACACTTGGGTGAAATGGACCCCTAATATATCCTAAAGAAGGACACTTGGGAAATAGAGAGCCCTAATATCTCCTAAAGTGGGACAACTGGGAGGTACGGAGCCCAAATATCTTCTAAACAGGGACACTTGGGAGGTACGGAGCCCAAATATCTTCTAAACAGGGACACTTGGGAGGTACGGAGCCCAAATATCTTCTAAACAGGGACACTTGGGAGGTACGGAGCCCTACAATCTACTAAAGAGGGACACTTAGGAGCTATGAAGGCCCAGTATCCCAGTAGTGGAAATTAGGTTATATTATTTTTATTTTTTTGACTCTCGATAAAAGTTGGACTTTGATAGAACTAAGACTAATTTCTTTCTGAACACCATCCTGAAAAAAAAAAAAAAAAAAAAAAAAAAAAGAAAAGGCTAAGACAACCGGTAGATGAAAGGTGTGCATTTGCAACCTGAGTTCTTCACACAACTTACAAGGACCACACCCTATGGTATGCTTTGATGAATCCAGCTTCTGAAACATTATCATAGTAGCAATGACAGAATCAGGGAAACCTTTATTCCTCAGGATTCAGGCTTCAAGAAACAAGCCATCAAAGCAAACTTGTCCACTTCTGGATGATGCAGAAGACACCGGAGTCAAGAGGTCCAGTAGTAGAGGGAGCCGAAACAGCTCTGCTGGAGACAGAGTGAGAAGATCTGAGAACCAGGCCCAACAGGGATATGGTGTGATCAGAATGACAAAATCCTACTGTATCAAAAGGAATGGAGGAAACATATACTTCAAGGGAAAATTATGTGAAATAACCATCACACAAGAGAAAGTGGGTCCCTGCATCTGGAACAGAGTTAGAAAACCTAGAAGATCAACTGAAGGACCATTAGATCCAAGGTCTGAAGATCCCACAGAGGGACTATGGAGTTGTACACCATCTGGTTGAACTAGTTCCCAGGGTCTACATGATAATCACTGAGAAAGTCCATCAAAACGTTGTGTACCCTGTAATGTGAAAGACAGAGACAGCAGGCACCGAAGTCAGAATCCTAAGTCTGGACCAGGCAGCTGCATTCCTGGTCCCTTCCTGGATGTTGATGTAGGCCACCGCTGTTGCATTACCAGACAGAATCCACACTGGAAAACCCTGGAGGGACTGAACAATGTAGGAGAGCTGAGCAAAGTGCTTGAAGCTTCAAAACACTGATGTACAGGCAGCTTTCCAACCATTTGATGGCCCAAGGTGGCCGCCAACCTGTCAAATTGACACCCGTCATGACAATCACCCAATTTAGAATGGCCAATGGCTGTCCCAGTGACAGATGTGACCCCTGAAGATACCACAGACCTGATTTTGTCTGGTCAGAGAGACATTACACAGGAGTATGACAATATCCAGCGGCAGTTCTAGAGTGTGGAAGTGAGCAAATGTGACTACCTCAAAGTCCGAAACCAGATTCTCCAGTGACTTTATGTACTCCCCCACATCATTGTGAAAGGGACGAAATAAGGCCTGAGACACCTGCAGAGACAAATGACTGAATTGAATGCCTGGGATGGAACTAGAGAGGATTTCTTTAAATAGATTATCCGTCCATGTTGCCCAGAATGGACACCCAAGTCTGAAGCTTAAAGCACAGAGCCTCCACTGAAGGAGACTGCAAGGAAAGGTCCAAATAGGGACAGAGCAAAATCCCCAGAGTGTGACGTTGAGCAGCCTTGGCTACAAAGACCTTTGGAAAGGTTAAGTGTACTTTGTCTAGGAAGGCTAACCCCTAAAAGACTATTTTGAACCGAGGTGTAAGAACAAAATTGTTGAGATGCTTTAAGTCCAGAATAGGACAGCATTCACAAGGGAAGAGACCATGTCTAAAAAAAGACAGACCCTCACCAGATCGCAAGGAACCCTGGACATGAAGAAGCAAGGTGGAGGAAAGGACTTGAAGTCTATGTGGTACCCTTCCATAATCACAGCGAAACCCACTGAATTATCAAGGAGAAAGACATGCAGACAACCTTGGATTGCCTGAGATGGACGAAACCCCTGCAAGTCATGCGGAGACAGACTTGTCAGCTGGGAGCTTCTGAGCAGGATTCCTGTATGTCTTCGCATGTTGGGGTCTGGCGCACCTGGGTTGCTGAAGGATCAGACACACATTGCACATACCCATACTGTGGGGGAGAGAATGACTAAAACCATGTGTCTTCTGAGGGAAAAAAAGGAACCCTTTGGGGGGGGGGGGGAAGATAACCTAAGGTAATACAGCACTCTCACCCCCAGTAACATGGCTAATGACTTTCTACAACTCTGAGCCAAACAACTGCTTGCCCACGAAAGAAAGGGACAACAACGACTTCTTGGAAGACCAATCAGATCAGCCTATCTGATCTTTAGCCAAAGAGTACAATGCACAGATTCAAAGGACGCCTTAGTTTGATACGCATTAGTATCTCAGAAATGGACAGATCATCTCTTCTTAGTCGTCTTTTCTCGAAATTAAATAAACCAAGTTTGTTTAGTTGTTCCTCATATGTCAAGTCCTCCATTCCCTTAATTAATCTTGTTGCTCTCCGCTGTCCCCTCTCTAGTTCTAGTATATCCTTTTTCAGAACTGGTGCCCAAAACTGCACTGCATACTCAAGGTGAGGTCTTACCAATGATTTGTACAAAGACAAATGTGACAACTAACAACATTATTAGTAGGAATTAACACAGTTAATGAAGAACAGATCATGTCAGACTAATTAACTTGCATTTTATGAAAGAATGAGTAGTAAATTTGGACAGGGGAATTGCTGTTGATGTAGTATACCTGGATTTTGCAAAAGCCATTGATACAGTGCCTCACAACAGGTTACTGCATAAATTAAAAGGCTTCGGTTTGGGTGGTGTTATCTGTACATGGATTGAGAACTGGTTAAATGATAGATGGCAGAGAGTTGGTGTAAATGAAACCTTTTTAAGCTGGCCTAAAGTTGTAAGTGGAGTAGCACACGATATAAAATGATGGACTCCTACCTAGGTAAGTGCTTCTGTTACACATAGTAATTATATATATATATATATATATATATATATATATATATATATATATATATACACACCTGACTTCTGTATAATGGACTCCTACCTAGGTAAGTACTTCTGTTACACACAGTAATTATATAGATATACACCTGACTGCTGTATGATGGACTCCTACCTAGGTAAGTGCTTCTGTTACACACAGTAATTATATAGATACACCTGACTGCTGTGTGATGGACTCCTACCTAGGTAAGTGCTCTGTTACACACAGTAATTATATAGATACACCTGACTGCTGTGTGATGGACTCCTACCTAGGTAAGTGCTTCTGTTACACACAGTAACTCTATGGATATACCTGACTGCTGTGTGATGGACTCCTACCTAGTAAGTGCTTCTGTTACACACAGTAATTATATAGATACACCTGACTGCTGTGTGATGGACTCCTACCTAGGTAAGCGCTTCTGTTACACACAGTAATGATATAGATATACACCTGACTGCTGTGTGATGGACTCCTACATAGGTAAGTGCTTCTGTTACACACAGTAATTCTATGGATATACCTGACTGCTGTATGATGGACTACTACCTAGATCAGTTCTTGTTACACACAGTAATTATATAGATACCCCTGATTGCTGTATGATGGACTCTTACCTAGGTAAGTCCTTCTGTTACACACGGTAATTATATAGATACACCTGACTGCTATATGATGGACTCCTACCTAGGTCAGTTCTTGTTACACACAATAATTATATAGATACACCTGACTGCTGTATGATGGACTCCTACCTAGGTAAGTGCTTCTGTTACACACAGTAATTATATAGATACACCTGACTGCTGTGTGATGGACTACTACCTAGATCAGTTCTTGTTACACACAGTAATTATATAGATAAACCTGACTGCTGTGTGATGTACTCATACCTAGGTAAGTGCTTCTGTTACACACAGTAATTATACAGATACACCTGACTGCTGTATGATGGACTCCTACCTAGGTAAGTACTTCTGTTACACACAGTAATTATATAGATACACCTGACTGCTGTATGATGGACTCCTACCTAGCTAAGTGCTTCTGTTACACACAGTAATTATACAGATACACCTGACTGCTGTGTGATGGACTCCTACCTACGTAAGTACTTCTGTCACACACAGTAATTATATAGCTATACCTGACTGCTCTATGATGGACTCCTACCTAGGTAAGTGCTTCTGTTACACACAGTAATTATTATAGATACACCTGACTGCTGTGTGATGGACTCCTACCTAGGTAAGTGCTTCTGTTACACACAGTAATTATACAGATACACCTGACTGCTGTGTGATGGACTCCTACCTAGGTAAGTGCTTCTGTTACACACAGTAATTATACAGATACACCTGACTGCTGTATGATGGACTCCTACCTAGGTAAGTGCTTCTGTTACACACAGTAATTATATAGATACATCTGACCGCTGTGTGATGGACTCCTACCTAGGTAAGTACGTCTGTTACACACAGTAATTATACAGATACACCTGACTGCTGTGTGATGGACTCCTACCTAGGTAAGCACTTCTGTTACACGCAGTAATTATATAGATACACCTGACTGCTGTGTGATGGACTCCTACCTAGGTAAGTGCTTCTGTTACACACAGTAATTATACAGATACACCTGACTGCTGTGTGATGGACTCCTACCTAGGTAAGTGCTTCTGTTACACACAGTAATTATATAGATACACCTGACTGCTGTATGATGGACTCCTACCTAGGTAAGTGCTTCTGTTACACACAGTAATTATATAGATACGCCTGACTGCTGTATAATGGACTCCTACCTAGGTAAGTGCTTCTGTTACACACAGTAACGATATAGATACACCTGACTGCTGTGTGATGGACTCCAACCTAGGTAAGTGCTTCTGTTACACAAGGTAATTCTATGTCAGAACGGAAGCTCATATTATGCTAACTCTCTCCACTGCCCCTTTAAGCAGCAAAGGAAAATTTATTTGCAAAAACCAACATGCAAGAAAAAAATACATTTGCATATCATCACTCCTCCCCAACCAATCACAGTCCATATATCCCCAAACATGTAGTGACGTTAACTGCATCCAATCCTCTTTCCTTTGCTGCTCCCTTGGGAACAGGTCATGTATTTTTTGTTAGTCTGTTTTAATGTTTTGTACATGGTCTGTTCTTTCTTTCTTTCTTTATTTCTTTTCTAGGTATTTTCACTTTTACGTCTAGTGAGGCTATTTACTACCCCTCTGCCAGTCCTTGGATTGCTGGCAGTCATCCCTGTTTAGCTTTGGGGTTTTCTCCTCGTCCTTCATACACCCTGTTTGCTAGTCGGTCCACTTTGTAGTGGCTCCCGTTTGTGTCCTGCCGCCCGGCTCCGTTCGGAGCTTCTTCTGGTGGCCTTTACTGAGCGGATCGCGCCTAGCGCATGCGCGATCCGACTCTGTATAACACCGCCCCCTCCCTCCCTGACGGTCGGCTGGTTGAGCGTTGCGCACCCGCGAGGTGTCGGCCATTTCGTGGAGATCACCTCGCGGGTCTGCTGCGCTCTGGCTGTGCGTTGGGTTGTGAGGTACTCTGCAGGACGGTTTTTCTACAAACACAGTTTAAACACTGAAATCTGTTTCCAGAATATTTCTTTTTGTCTCTGTGGCCAGTCCGTTTAAATTTCCCCCTGCTAATATCACACGGTTCAGTGTTACTGTTGGGGCTTGTAGCTGTCACATGGGGCTTGTAGCTGTCACATATATTTCTTAGATATCACTGAGCTCTTTTCAATTTTGCTAGACAGGGCTGCTGTGGCTTAGTGTCTAGGGCACTGGACTTTCCCACAGCACTCCTGGGTTTGATTCCAGCTACAACATATAAAGTCTGGAGAGAAAAAATTTGTTCACATTCTTATTTTATTGTGATATTTTACTGTATTTTTTCTTATCACCTATTATGTCCTCCTCCAGTGATGAAGGGGTTAATCACCCCTTGACTCCTTGTTCTGATACTATTGGGGCTATGTCTGGCGGGGCGGAGGGGGTTTCCATCCCTGTGCAGCAACCTGGGCGCTTGGGAATGGATCCTTCCTCCGCTCTTGGCAGTCAGGCTGCTCAATTCCAAACTTTTATGGAGCAATCCATGCAAAACATGTGGACGAAAATGTCTGTTTCCTTGCTAGATTCTATGGCTTCTGCTATGACTAAAAAGACCCCGGCAGTGGGAAGTACTGCACATGATGCCCCCATCATGTTGACTCAGGCCGTCTCTCAGACGGCGGTTGGCTCTAAATCTGGAGGTAAGCATAGTATGAAGCGTAGGCATTTGGGCTCTGACCCTGATTTCTGCCACTCTAATAAGAGACACAGTGCTGAAAATACAGTTTGCACTACTGTAAGGCAACCGCAAGATAAAGGCGGTGTTGACCAGTGTGGCTCTGTCCCACTATCTAGACCCTCACCTCAGGAGGAAGTTAAACTGAGGACTAAGAAGGCTCGCAGGGCCAAACCTGACTCCTATTGTTCCACTTCCGAATCTTCGGATGAGGACTGGGGGCTTCCACCTCCTCATCAGTTTTCTTCTGATGGGGAGGTGGAACCTCAGTCTTTGGCTGTGGCTTCTGGGTCGTCCGGGGATACCTCCCAGCCCCTGTTGGATGGGCTGGGGTGTCCTTTGTTCGACCCAGAGGCCATTCGCCATCCTCGTTCGGCCGAGTGGTCTCCTATGGATCCGGTCGCAAAATATGTGGAACAATGGGTGCGTAAACCCCTTAGCAAGGATACGCGAAATAAATTGAGAGCGGAGTGTCCCCGCCCTTCTGTAGCCAATAAGGCATGTGACACACCTGAGTTGGACCCAAAAATGGTCAAATTTATTAGTAAGTCGGGCAAGGACCCGAGGAAAGGTATTGATCGGTCGCTTCGGTCCTGTCAGGACAAGCTTCTCGATGTTTTGGGCCCATTAACTAAGATGTTTGAGCTTACTGAACGTGCCCTGGTGTCTGCATCCCCGGTGGACGTTCAAGTTCTCCGGGGATGGATTCAGCGGGCAATTTGTATTGTGGGGAATGCTAATTCGGCACTTTCAGCTGAAAGACGCAGGGCCATTCTCATAAAAATTGACCCAAAATTATCTGAAATGGCGGTTTCTGAACCAGGTCCATCGGCACAAGGCCAATTATTTGGGGACAGTTTCATTAAGGATCTGGGGAAATTTGTCACGGCTTTCACAGCCTTAGATAAAGCACAATCCTCTCTTAAGAGGGTGTTTCAGCCCCGTGTTTTCTCTAGGGCCGGGCGTGGCAGAGGTCGCTCTCCCGGCCGTACCGCACAGTCACAGCGTAGATACCAGACCTCTAATGTCCCTATGTTTAGAGGACAAGCTCCCCAAGATCAGACTTATGGGGGCCAATTTTTTCCTCAGAGAAGCAGACCCTGGAGACCCAGGACGAACAGAGGACAATTTAAGTCAAGATCATATTCTGGTAAGTCTCTTTCAAACTGTTCAGTTTCCGGTGGGAAAGGTGGGGGGCAGACTCTCCCATTTTTCCCATCAGTGGGCTTCCATAACTTCAGATTCATGGATCCTTCAGACAGTGTTGGGCTATCAGATCGAGTTCTATTCCACTCCAATTCAACTGGCAGCTCCGCATCCTTTCCTTTTTTCCCAACCAGACAATCGGTTGGTGGACAACGAGATTGCGGAATTGCGAAGCAAACGAGCTATTGCTTTAGCCCCCAGCAATTCTGTGGGGTTTCTCAGCAATATCTTTCTGGTAAGAAAGAAAGATTCCGGTCTCAGGCCGGTTATAAATCTTCGGTCCCTAAACGAGTTCGTTTTGTATCGGCACTTCAAGATGGAGGGCATTCATTGCCTTCGAGACCTTCTTTTGCCAACAGATTGGCTGGTAAAGATCGATTTGAAGGATGCTTACCTGACGGTACCCATGGCCCCGTCATCTCAGGAGTACCTTCAGTTTCTGTGGCGGGGTCGGAGATGGCAGTTCACCTGCCTGCCTTTTGGCCTCTCTTCGGCGCCATGGTGCTTCACAAAGCTGCTGAAGCCTGTTGTTCAATTCTTACGTTGCCGAGGGGTTCGAATTATAATTTACCTGGACGACATGCTGATCATGTCACAGGATCAGGAGGTTCTTCTTTCCCACGTCGAGTTAACCCTTCGTCTTCTGATGTCACTAGGGTTTCTCATCAATTGGGAGAAATCAGTGTTGGTCCCGTCTCATCGTCTGGAATTCCTGGGGTTTCTGATAGATTCCGTTCAGGTAACTTTGAGTCTCCCAGGACCGAAGGTGCGGTCCATCCGCAAGGAGCTTCGGTCGGTCCTGAGGAAGGGACGGTTTTCATTGAGAGTTTTAGCTCGGATAGTGGGCCTTCTCTCGGCCTCCATTCAAGCCATATTTCCGGGTCCCCTGCATTATCGGGCCATACAGAGACTGAAGGCCAGGCATTTACGCCTCGGCCTAAGCTACGCAGACTTTGTAGATCTTTCTTCCGACGCTCGGGAAGAATTGGTCTGGTGGCTCAAACATTTAGACGCCTGGAATGGCAGGGCCATTTTCGGTTCCTCGCCCGACGTGGTTATAGAGTCCGACGCCAGTCTCGTAGGTTGGGGCGCCAGACGGGGCTCTCTGACAACCGGAGGGAAGTGGTCTCCCAGCGAGGCAGAACTACACATAAATTGTTTGGAACTTTTGGCGGGGTCTTTCGCCCTCAAAAGTTTGGCGAAGGATCAGGTGAACTGTTGTGTCCTATTAAGGATGGACAACGTGTCCGCTGTGAGGTATATCAATCGCCTCGGCGGAACGAAATCCAAAAGGTTGGCGGAATTGGCTCGGGATTTCTGGCATTTCTGCCTGGATCGCAATATTACAGTTCAGGCAGAATACCTACCTGGTTTGTCCAACGCGGTGGCCGATTGGAATTCCAGATTCCTGGTCGATCGCAGCGATTGGTTGCTACATCGGACTGTTTTCGCGGTCATTTCGGGCCTTTGGGGTCCGTTTCGGATAGACCTTTTTGCGTCCCGTCTGAATTGCCAGATTCCGAGGTTTTTCAGTTGGAGACCGGATCCGGAAGCTATGGCGTTAGACGCTTTTCTACAACCTTGGGGTCAGGATACAGTTTATGCGTTCCCTCCTTTCGCCATGATTGCTCGTACTATTCTCACCATCAGGAGACAGGAGGCGAGAGTAGCGTTAGTAACTCCTCTTTGGCCTGCTCAGCCTTGGTTCCCTCAGTTGTTGGAACTGTCCTGCGACGTTCCGCGATTGCTTCCTCTGTTTCCATCCCTTCTGGTGGATCCAGACGGGTCTCCTCACGACTTGATAATCGCGGGCTCTCTTCAGTTAGTTGTGTGGCTCCTGTCGGGGGTTCCTTCAGTGCCTCCTCTTTTTCGGCATCGGCTCAGTTCCTTTTGGAGGAATCATGGGCTCCGGGTACCAGATCCATGTATCAGTCCGCCTGGTCCGCTTGGGACCGTTGGTGCTTGGAACGGGGTTTGGATCCCGTATCGGCGTCTCCCGTGGAGGTTGTGAACTTTTTGTCCTTTCTGTTTGACCAGGGGAAAGCTTACCGTACAATTAATACGTATCGGTCGGCTATTTCTGCGGGTCATTGTTATTTTGAGGGTGCTCCGGTTGGTCAGTGCTCTCTGGTATGTCGTCTTCTCCGGGGAATCAGATTTTCCAGACCTCCGCAATCACGTTATCATTCTTTGTGGGATGTTAATGCAGTGCTTGAGTTCTTGGAGGCTTGGCCTCAAAATGATGTCTTAACGTTAAAACAAATTTCTGCTAAATTGACTATGTTATTATGTCTTATTTCCTTTAAGAGGGTTTCCGATGTTCATGCCTTGGACCTTCATTCTAGATCTTTTACTCCGGAGGGTGTGCGATTTGCCATTCGCAGGCGTACTAAAACTAGTATGCGGGCGGTGGTTTATCCAGCTTTTCCGGAGAGACCACAATTGTGCGTAGTTCAGTGTCTTAAGGCATATGAGCGTCGGACGGCTCTTTTGAGGAAATCGGGGTGGACTCAATTGCTGATTTCATTTCGCAAACCGCATCTTCCGGTGTCTTCGGCCACGTTGGCAAGATGGGTGCGCTGGATCATGCAATTGTCTGGCATTGACATATCTCTGTTCGGTGCACATTCTTCCAGAGGTGCTATGGCGTCTATGGCCCTGCAAGTTGGGGGTCGTTTGGAGGATGTTCTCCGAGCAGCGGATTGGTCTAGGGAGTCTACCTTTAGGGATTTTTATTTTAAACCGGTGATACATGTGGCTAGTCAGGTTGTGTCTCAGCTTTGAACTAGCATAATATGAGCTTCCGTTCTGACATAGAATTCGTGGATTTTCCTAACATCTGTGATGGAAAGTCAGAATTCTATTAAAGACACGGAAGCGAATATTATCCCTCCCATTTACCCTCCCCTTTCTTGTTTTCTTCAGGTTGATGTATCCTGAGCAGCAGTGCTGTGTGGACGTGTTCTTTATGAGAATCTTGTTGCCTGTCGGAGTTCCAGTTCCAGTTCGGTTGTTTGGAGTTCGGTTTTACAGGATTGAGCAGTTGGAGTTTTCCTGTGCCAGTGTGGAGATGACCTGTTCTTCGGTCGCTTTGGTGGCGGAAAGAGGATTGGATGCAGTTAACGTCACTACATGTTTGGGGATATATGGACTGTGATTGGTTGGGGAGGAGTGATGATATGCAAATGTATTTTTTTCTTGCATGTTGGTTTTTGCAAATAAATTTTCCTTTGCTGCTTAAAGGGGCAGTGGAGAGAGTTAGCATAATATTCGCTTCCGTGTCTTTAATAGAATTCTGACTTTCCATCACAGATGTTAGGAAAATCCACGAATTATATAGATACGCCTGACTGCTGTGTGATGGACTCCTACCTAGGTAAGTGCTTCTGTTACACACAGTAATGATATAGATACACCTGACTGCTGTATGAAGGACTCCTACCTAGGTAAGCGCTTCTGTTACACACAGTAACGATGTAGATATACCTGACTGCTGTGTGATGGACTCCTACCTAGGTAAGGGCTTCTGTTACACACAGTAATGATATAGATACACCTGACTGCTGTGTGATGGACTCCTACCTAGGTAAGTGCTTCTGTTACACACAGTAATTATATAGATACACCTGACTGCTGTATGATGGACTCCTACCTAGGTAAGGGCTTCTGTTACACACAGTAATTATATAGATACACCTGAATGCTGTATGATGGACTCCTACCTAGGTAAGTGCTTCTGTTACACACAGTAATTATATAGATATACACCTGATTGCTGTATGATGGACTCCTACCTAGGTAAGTCCTTCTGTTACACACAGTAATTATATAGATATACCTTACTGCTGTATGATGGACTCCTACCTAGGTAAGTGCTTCTGTTACACACAGTAATTATATAGATACACCTGACTGCTGTATGATGGACTCCTACCTAGGTAAGTGCTTCTGTTACACACAGTAATTATATAGATACACCTGACTGCTGTGTGATGGACTCCTACCTAGGTAAGTGCTTCTGTTACACACAGTAATGATATAGATAGACCTGACTGCTGTATGAAGGACTCCTACCTAGGTAAGCGCTTCTGTTACACACAGTAATGATATAGATACACCTGACTGCTGTGTGATGGACTCCTACCTAGGTAAGTGCTTCTGTTACACAAGGTAATTATATAGATACGCCTGACTGCTGTGTGATGGACTCCTACCTAGGTAAGCGCTTCTGTTACACAGAGTAATTATACAGATATGCCTGACTGCTGTGTGATGGACTCCTACCTAGGTAAGTGCTTCTGTTACACACAGTATTATATAGATACACATGACTGCTGTGTGATGGACTCCTACCTAGGTAAGTGCTTCTGTTACACACAGTAATTATATAGATACACCTGACTGCTGTATGATGGACTCCTACCTAGGTAAGCGTTTCTGTTACACAGAGTAATTATACAGATATGCCTGACTGCTGTGTGATGGACTCCTACCTAGGTAAGTGCTTCTGTTACACACAGTATTATATAGATACACATGACTGCTGTGTGATGGACTCCTACCTAGGTAAGCGCTTCTGTTACACACAGTAATTATATAGATACACCTGACTGCTGTATGATGGACTCCTACCTAGGTAAGCGCTTCTGTTACACAGAGTAATTATACAGATATGCCTGACTGCTGTGTGATGGACTCCTACCTAGGTAAGTGCTTCTGTTACACACAGTAATTATATAGATACACCTGACTGCTGTGTGATGGACTCCTACCTAGGTAAGTCCTTCTGTTACACACAGTAATTATATAGATACACCTGACTGCTGTGTGATGGACTCCTACCTAGGTAAGTGCTTCTGTTACACACAGTATTATATAGATACACATGACTGCTGTGTGATGGACTCCTACCTAGGTAAGTGCTCTGTTACACACAGTAATTATATAGATACACCTGACTGCTGTGTGATGGACTCCTACCTAGGTAAGTGCTTCTGTTACACACAGTAACTCTATGGATATACCTGACTGCTGTGTGATGGACTCCTACCTAGTAAGTGCTTCTGTTACACACAGTAATTATATAGATACACCTGACTGCTGTGTGATGGACTCCTACCTAGGTAAGCGCTTCTGTTACACACAGTAATGATATAGATATACACCTGACTGCTGTGTGATGGACTCCTACATAGGTAAGTGCTTCTGTTACACACAGTAATTCTATGGATATACCTGACTGCTGTGTGATGTACTCATACCTAGGTAAGTGCTTCTGTTACACACAGTAATTATACAGATACACCTGACTGCTGTATGATGGACTCCTACCTAGGTAAGTACTTCTGTTACACACAGTAATTATATAGATACACCTGACTGCTGTATGATGGACTCCTACCTAGCTAAGTGCTTCTGTTACACACAGTAATTATACAGATACACCTGACTGCTGTGTGATGGACTCCTACCTAGGTAAGTACTTCTGTCACACACAGTAATTATATAGCTATACCTGACTGCTCTATGATGGACTCCTACCTAGGTAAGTGCTTCTGTTACACACAGTAATTATTATAGATACACCTGACTGCTGTGTGATGGACTCCTACCTAGGTAAGTGCTTCTGTTACACACAGTAATTATACAGATACACCTGACTGCTGTGTGATGGACTCCTACCTAGGTAAGTGCTTCTGTTACACACAGTAATTATACAGATACACCTGACTGCTGTATGATGGACTCCTACCTAGGTAAGTGCTTCTGTTACACACAGTAATTATATAGATACATCTGACCGCTGTGTGATGGACTCCTACCTAGGTAAGTACGTCTGTTACACACAGTAATTATACAGATACACCTGACTGCTGTGTGATGGACTCCTACCTAGGTAAGCACTTCTGTTACACGCAGTAATTATATAGATACACCTGACTGCTGTGTGATGGACTGCTACCTAGGTAAGTGCTTCTGTTACACACAGTAATTATACAGATACACCTGACTGCTGTGTGATGGACTCCTACCTAGGTAAGTGCTTCTGTTACACACAGTAATTATATAGATACACCTGACTGCTGTATGATGGACTCCTACCTAGGTAAGTGCTTCTGTTACACACAGTAATTATATAGATACGCCTGACTGCTGTATAATGGACTCCTACCTAGGTAAGTGCTTCTGTTACACACAGTAACGATATAGATACACCTGACTGCTGTGTGATGGACTCCAACCTAGGTAAGTGCTTCTGTTACACACAGTAATTATATAGATACGCCTGACTGCTGTGTGATGGACTCCTACCTAGGTAAGTGCTTCTGTTACACACAGTAATTATACAGATACACCTGACTGCTGTATGATGGACTCCTACCTAGGTAAGTGCTTCTGTTACACACAGTAATTATACAGATACACCAGACTGCTGTGTGATGGACTCCTACCTAGGTAAGTGCTTCTCTTACACACAGTAATTATATAGATACACCTGACTGCTGTATGAAGGACTCCTACCTAGGTAAGTGCTTCTGTTACACACAGTAATGATATAGATACACCTGACTGCTGTATGATGGACTCCTACCTAGGTAAGTGCTTCTGTTACACACAGTAATGATATAGATACACCTGACTGCTGTATGAAGGACTCCTACCTAGGTAAGTGCTTCTGTTACACACAGTAATGATATAGATACACCTGACTGCTGTGTGATGGACTCCTACCTAGGTAAGTGCTTCTGTTACACACAGTAATTATATAGATACACCTGACTGCTGTATGAAGGACTCCTACCTAGGTAAGTGCTTCTGTTACACACAGTAATGATATAGATACACCTGACTGCTGTATGATGGACTCCTACCTAGGTAAGTGCTTCTGTTACACACAGTAATGATATAGATACACCTGACTGCTGTATCATGGACTCCTACCTAGGTAATTGCTTCTGTTACACACAGTAATGATATAGATACACCTGACTGCTGTATGAAGGACTCCTACCTAGGTAAGTGCTTCTGTTACACACAGTAATGATATAGATACACCTGACTGCTGTATGATGGACTCCTACCTAGGTAAGTGCTTCTGTTACACACAGTAATGATATAGATACACCTGACTGCTGTATCATGGACTCCTACCTAGGTAATTGCTTCTGTTACACACAGTAATGATATAGATACACCTGACTGCTGTATGAAGGACTCCTACCTAGGTAAGTGCTTCTGTTACACACAGTAATGATATAGATACACCTGACTGCTGTGTGATGGACTCCTACCTAGGTAAGTGCTTCTGTTACACACAGTAATTATATAGATACACCTGACTGCTGTATGATGGACTCCTACCTAGGTAAGTGCTTCTGTTACACACAGTAATGATATAGATACACCTGACTGCTGTATGAAGGACTCCTACCTAGGTAAGTGCTTCTGTTACACACAGTAATGATATAGATACACCTGACTGCTGTATGATGGACTCCTACCTAGGTAAGTGCTTCTGTTACACACAGTAATGATATAGATAGACCTGACTGCTGTATGAAGGACTCCTACCTAGGTAAGCGCTTCTGTTACACACAGTAATGATATAGATACACCTGACTGCTGTGTGATGGACTCCTACCTAGGTAAGTGCTTCTGTTACACAAGGTAATTATATAGATACGCCTGACTGCTGTGTGATGGACTCCTACCTAGGTAAGTGCTTCTGTTACACACAGTAATGATATAGATACACCTGACTGCTGTATGATGGACTCCTACCTAGGTAAGTGCTTCTGTTACACACAGTAATGATATAGATACACCTGACTGCTGTATGAAGGACTCCTACCTAGGTAAGCGCTTCTGTTACACACAGTAACGATGTAGATATACCTGACTGCTGTGTGATGGACTCCTACCTAGGTAAGGGCTTCTGTTACACACAGTAATGATATAGATACACCTGACTGCTGTGTGATGGACTCCTACCTAGGTAAGTGCTTCTGTTACACACAGTAATTATATAGATACACCTGACTGCTGTATGATGGACTCCTACCTAGGTAAGTGCTTCTGTTACACACAGTAATTATATAGATACACCTGACTGCTGTATGATGGACTCCTACCTAGGTAAGGGCTTCTGTTACACACAGTAATTATATAGATACACCTGACTGCTGTATGATGGACTCCTACCTAGGTAAGTGCTTCTGTTACACACAGTAATTATATAGATATACACCTGATTGCTGTATGATGGACTCCTACCTAGGTAAGTCCTTCTGTTACACACAGTAATTATATAGATATACCTTACTGCTGTATGATGGACTCCTACCTAGGTAAGTGCTTCTGTTACACACAGTAATTATATAGATACACCTGACTGCTGTATGATGGACTCCTACCTAGGTAAGTGCTTCTGTTACACACAGTAATTATATAGATACACCTGACTGCTGTGTGATGGACTCCTACCTAGGTAAGTGCTTCTGTTACACACAGTAATGATATAGATAGACCTGACTGCTGTATGAAGGACTCCTACCTAGGTAAGCGCTTCTGTTACACACAGTAATGATATAGATACACCTGACTGCTGTGTGATGGACTCCTACCTAGGTAAGTGCTTCTGTTACACAAGGTAATTATATAGATACGCCTGACTGCTGTGTGATGGACTCCTACCTAGGTAAGCGCTTCTGTTACACAGAGTAATTATACAGATATGCCTGACTGCTGTGTGATGGACTCCTACCTAGGTAAGTGCTTCTGTTACACACAGTATTATACAGATACACATGACTGCTGTGTGATGGACTCCTACCTAGGTAAGTGCTTCTGTTACACACAGTAATTATATAGATACACCTGACTGCTGTATGATGGACTCCTACCTAGGTAAGCGTTTCTGTTACACAGAGTAATTATACAGATATGCCTGACTGCTGTGTGATGGACTCCTACCTAGGTAAGTGCTTCTGTTACACACAGTATTATATAGATACACATGACTGCTGTGTGATGGACTCCTACCTAGGTAAGCGCTTCTGTTACACACAGTAATTATATAGATACACCTGACTGCTGTATGATGGACTCCTACCTAGGTAAGCGCTTCTGTTACACAGAGTAATTATACAGATATGCCTGACTGCTGTGTGATGGACTCCTACCTAGGTAAGTGCTTCTGTTACACACAGTAATTATATAGATACACCTGACTGCTGTGTGATGGACTCCTACCTAGGTAAGTCCTTCTGTTACACACAGTAATTATATAGATACACCTGACTGCTGTGTGATGGACTCCTACCTAGGTAAGTGCTTCTGTTACACACAGTATTATATAGATACACATGACTGCTGTGTGATGGACTCCTACCTAGGTAAGTGCTCTGTTACACACAGTAATTATATAGATACACCTGACTGCTGTGTGATGGACTCCTACCTAGGTAAGTGCTTCTGTTACACACAGTAACTCTATGGATATACCTGACTGCTGTGTGATGGACTCCTACCTAGTAAGTGCTTCTGTTACACACAGTAATTATATAGATACACCTGACTGCTGTGTGATGGACTCCTACCTAGGTAAGCGCTTCTGTTACACACAGTAATGATATAGATATACACCTGACTGCTGTGTGATGGACTCCTACATAGGTAAGTGCTTCTGTTACACACAGTAATTCTATGGATATACCTGACTGCTGTATGATGGACTACTACCTAGATCAGTTCTTGTTACACACAGTAATTATATAGATACCCCTGATTGCTGTATGATGGACTCTTACCTAGGTAAGTCCTTCTGTTACACACGGTAATTATATAGATACACCTGACTGCTATATGATGGACTCCTACCTCGGTCAGTTCTTGTTACACACAATAATTATATAGATACACCTGACTGCTGTATGATGGACTCCTACCTAGGTAAGTGCTTCTGTTACACACAGTAATTATATAGATACACCTGACTGCTGTGTGATGGACTACTACCTAGATCAGTTCTTGTTACACACAGTAATTATATAGATAAACCTGACTGCTGTGTGATGTACTCATACCTAGGTAAGTGCTTCTGTTACACACAGTAATTATACAGATACACCTGACTGCTGTATGATGGACTCCTACCTAGGTAAGTACTTCTGTTACACACAGTAATTATATAGATACACCTGACTGCTGTATGATGGACTCCTACCTAGCTAAGTGCTTCTGTTACACACAGTAATTATACAGATACACCTGACTGCTGTGTGATGGACTCCTACCTAGGTAAGTACTTCTGTCACACACAGTAATTATATAGCTATACCTGACTGCTCTATGATGGACTCCTACCTAGGTAAGTGCTTCTGTTACACACAGTAATTATTATAGATACACCTGACTGCTGTGTGATGGACTCCTACCTAGGTAAGTGCTTCTGTTACACACAGTAATTATACAGATACACCTGACTGCTGTGTGATGGACTCCTACCTAGGTAAGTGCTTCTGTTACACACAGTAATTATACAGATACACCTGACTGCTGTATGATGGACTCCTACCTAGGTAAGTGCTTCTGTTACACACAGTAATTATATAGATACATCTGACCGCTGTGTGATGGACTCCTACCTAGGTAAGTACGTCTGTTACACACAGTAATTATACAGATACACCTGACTGCTGTGTGATGGACTCCTACCTAGGTAAGCACTTCTGTTACACGCAGTAATTATATAGATACACCTGACTGCTGTGTGATGGACTCCTACCTAGGTAAGTGCTTCTGTTACACACAGTAATTATACAGATACACCTGACTGCTGTGTGATGGACTCCTACCTAGGTAAGTGCTTCTGTTACACACAGTAATTATATAGATACACCTGACTGCTGTATGATGGACTCCTACCTAGGTAAGTGCTTCTGTTACACACAGTAATTATATAGATACGCCTGACTGCTGTATAATGGACTCCTACCTAGGTAAGTGCTTCTGTTACACACAGTAACGATATAGATACACCTGACTGCTGTGTGATGGACTCCAACCTAGGTAAGTGCTTCTGTTACACACAGTAATTATATAGATACGCCTGACTGCTGTGTGATGGACTCCTACCTAGGTAAGTGCTTCTGTTACACACAGTAATTATACAGATACACCTGACTGCTGTATGATGGACTCCTACCTAGGTAAGTGCTTCTGTTACACACAGTAATTATACAGATACACCAGACTGCTGTGTGATGGACTCCTACCTAGGTAAGTGCTTCTCTTACACACAGTAATTATATAGATACACCTGACTGCTGTATGAAGGACTCCTACCTAGGTAAGTGCTTCTGTTACACACAGTAATGATATAGATACACCTGACTGCTGTATGATGGACTCCTACCTAGGTAAGTGCTTCTGTTACACACAGTAATGATATAGATACACCTGACTGCTGTATGAAGGACTCCTACCTAGGTAAGTGCTTCTGTTACACACAGTAATGATATAGATACACCTGACTGCTGTGTGATGGACTCCTACCTAGGTAAGTGCTTCTGTTACACACAGTAATTATATAGATACACCTGACTGCTGTATGAAGGACTCCTACCTAGGTAAGTGCTTCTGTTACACACAGTAATGATATAGATACACCTGACTGCTGTATGATGGACTCCTACCTAGGTAAGTGCTTCTGTTACACACAGTAATGATATAGATACACCTGACTGCTGTATCATGGACTCCTACCTAGGTAATTGCTTCTGTTACACACAGTAATGATATAGATACACCTGACTGCTGTATGAAGGACTCCTACCTAGGTAAGTGCTTCTGTTACACACAGTAATGATATAGATACACCTGACTGCTGTGTGATGGACTCCTACCTAGGTAAGTGCTTCTGTTACACACAGTAATTATATAGATACACCTGACTGCTGTATGATGGACTCCTACCTAGGTAAGTGCTTCTGTTACACACAGTAATGATATAGATACACCTGACTGCTGTATGAAGGACTCCTACCTAGGTAAGTGCTTCTGTTACACACAGTAATGATATAGATACACCTGACTGCTGTATGATGGACTCCTACCTAGGTAAGTGCTTCTGTTACACACAGTAATGATATAGATAGACCTGAATGCTGTATGAAGGACTCCTACCTAGGTAAGCGCTTCTGTTACACACAGTAATGATATAGATACACCTGACTGCTGTGTGATGGACTCCTACCTAGGTAAGTGCTTCTGTTACACAAGGTAATTATATAGATACGCCTGACTGCTGTGTGATGGACTCCTACCTAGGTAAGTGCTTCTGTTACACACAGTAATGATATAGATACACCTGACTGCTGTATGATGGACTCCTACCTAGGTAAGTGCTTCTGTTACACACAGTAATGATATAGATACACCTGACTGCTGTATGAAGGACTCCTACCTAGGTAAGCGCTTCTGTTACACACAGTAACGATGTAGATATACCTGACTGCTGTGTGATGGACTCCTACCTAGGTAAGGGCTTCTGTTACACACAGTAATGATATAGATACACCTGACTGCTGTGTGATGGACTCCTACCTAGGTAAGTGCTTCTGTTACACACAGTAATTATATAGATACACCTGACTGCTGTATGATGGACTCCTACCTAGGTAAGTGCTTCTGTTACACACAGTAATTATATAGATACACCTGACTGCTGTATGATGGACTCCTACCTAGGTAAGGGCTTCTGTTACACACAGTAATTATATAGATACACCTGACTGCTGTATGATGGACTCCTACCTAGGTAAGTGCTTCTGTTACACACAGTAATTATATAGATATACACCTGATTGCTGTATGATGGACTCCTACCTAGGTAAGTCCTTCTGTTACACACAGTAATTATATAGATATACCTTACTGCTGTATGATGGACTCCTACCTAGCTAAGTGCTTCTGTTACACACAGTAATTATATAGATACACCTGACTGCTGTATGATGGACTCCTACCTAGGTAAGTGCTTCTGTTACACACAGTAATTATATAGATACACCTGACTGCTGGGTGATGGACTCCTACCTAGGTAAGTGCTTCTGTTACACACAGTAATGATATAGATAGACCTGACTGCTGTATGAAGGACTCCTACCTAGGTAAGCGCTTCTGTTACACACAGTAATGATATAGATACACCTGACTGCTGTGTGATGGACTCCTACCTAGGTAAGTGCTTCTGTTACACAAGGTAATTATATAGATACGCCTGACTGCTGTGTGATGGACTCCTACCTAGGTAAGCGCTTCTGTTACACAGAGTAATTATACAGATATGCCTGACTGCTGTGTGATGGACTCCTACCTAGGTAAGTGCTTCTGTTACACACAGTATTATATAGATACACATGACTGCTGTGTGATGGACTCCTACCTAGGTAAGTGCTTCTGTTACACACAGTAATTATATAGATACACCTGACTGCTGTATGATGGACTCCTACCTAGGTAAGCGCTTCTGTTACACAGAGTAATTATACAGATATGCCTGACTGCTGTGTGGTGGACTCCTACCTAGGTAAGTGCTTCTGTTACACACAGTATTATATAGATACACATGACTGCTGTGTGATGGACTCCTACCTAGGTAAGCGCTTCTGTTACACACAGTAATTATATAGATACACCTGACTGCTGTATGATGGACTCCTACCTAGGTAAGCGCTTCTGTTACACAGAGTAATTATACAGATATGCCTGACTGCTGTGTGATGGACTCCTACCTAGGTAAGTGCTTCTGTTACACACAGTAATTATATAGATACACCTGACTGCTGTGTGATGGACTCCTACCTAGGTAAGTGCTTCTGTTACACACAGTAATGATATAGATACACCTGACTGCTGTATGAAGGACTCCTACCTAGGTAAGTGCTTCTGTTACACACAGTAATGATATAGATACACCTGACTGCTGTGTGATGGACTCCTACCTAGGTAAGTGCTTCTGTTACACACAGTAATTATATAGATACACCTGACTGCTGTATGAAGGACTCCTACCTAGGTAAGTGCTTCTGTTACACACAGTAATGATATAGATACACCTGACTGCTGTATGATGGACTCCTACCCTAGGTAAGTGCTTCTGTTACACACAGTAATGATATAGATACACCTGACTGCTGTATCATGGACTCCTACCTAGGTAATTGCTTCTGTTACACACAGTAATGATATAGATACACCTGACTGCTGTATGAAGGACTCCTACCTAGGTAAGTGCTTCTGTTACACACAGTAATGATATAGATACACCTGACTGCTGTGTGATGGACTCCTACCTAGGTAAGTGCTTCTGTTACACACAGTAATTATATAGATACACCTGACTGCTGTATGATGGACTCCTACCTAGGTAAGTGCTTCTGTTACACACAGTAATGATATAGATACACCTGACTGCTGTATGAAGGACTCCTACCTAGGTAAGTGCTTCTGTTACACACAGTAATGATATAGATACACCTGACTGCTGTATGATGGACTCCTACCTAGGTAAGTGCTTCTGTTACACACAGTAATGATATAGATAGACCTGACTGCTGTATGAAGGACTCCTACCTAGGTAAGCGCTTCTGTTACACACAGTAATGATATAGATACACCTGACTGCTGTGTGATGGACTCCTACCTAGGTAAGTGCTTCTGTTACACAAGGTAATTATATAGATACGCCTGACTGCTGTGTGATGGACTCCTACCTAGGTAAGTGCTTCTGTTACACACAGTAATGATATAGATACACCTGACTGCTGTATGATGGACTCCTACCTAGGTAAGTGCTTCTGTTACACACAGTAATGATATAGATACACCTGACTGCTGTATGAAGGACTCCTACCTAGGTAAGCGCTTCTGTTACACACAGTAACGATGTAGATATACCTGACTGCTGTGTGATGGACTCCTACCTAGGTAAGGGCTTCTGTTACACACAGTAATGATATAGATACACCTGACTGCTGTGTGATGGACTCCTACCTAGGTAAGTGCTTCTGTTACACACAGTAATTATATAGATACACCTGACTGCTGTATGATGGACTCCTACCTAGGTAAGTGCTTCTGTTACACACAGTAATTATATAGATACACCTGACTGCTGTATGATGGACTCCTACCTAGGTAAGGGCTTCTGTTACACACAGTAATTATATAGATACACCTGACTGCTGTATGATGGACTCCTACCTAGGTAAGTGCTTCTGTTACACACAGTAATTATATAGATATACACCTGATTGCTGTATGATGGACTCCTACCTAGGTAAGTCCTTCTGTTACACACAGTAATTATATAGATATACCTTACTGCTGTATGATGGACTCCTACCTAGGTAAGTGCTTCTGTTACACACAGTAATTATATAGATACACCTGACTGCTGTATGATGGACTCCTACCTAGGTAAGTGCTTCTGTTACACACAGTAATTATATAGATACACCTGACTGCTGTGTGATGGACTCCTACCTAGGTAAGTGCTTCTGTTACACACAGTAATGATATAGATAGACCTGACTGCTGTATGAAGGACTCCTACCTAGGTAAGCGCTTCTGTTACACACAGTAATGATATAGATACACCTGACTGCTGTGTGATGGACTCCTACCTAGGTAAGTGCTTCTGTTACACAAGGTAATTATATAGATACGCCTGACTGCTGTGTGATGGACTCCTACCTAGGTAAGCGCTTCTGTTACACAGAGTAATTATACAGATATGCCTGACTGCTGTGTGATGGACTCCTACCTAGGTAAGTGCTTCTGTTACACACAGTATTATATAGATACACATGACTGCTGTGTGATGGACTCCTACCTAGGTAAGTGCTTCTGTTACACACAGTAATTATATAGATACACCTGACTGCTGTATGATGGACTCCTACCTAGGTAAGCGCTTCTGTTACACAGAGTAATTATACAGATATGCCTGACTGCTGTGTGATGGACTCCTACCTAGGTAAGTGCTTCTGTTACACACAGTATTATATAGATACACATGACTGCTGTGTGATGGACTCCTACCTAGGTAAGCGCTTCTGTTACACACAGTAATTATATAGATACACCTGACTGCTGTATGATGGACTCCTACCTAGGTAAGCGCTTCTGTTACACAGAGTAATTATACAGATATGCCTGACTGCTGTGTGATGGACTCCTACCTAGGTAAGTGCTTCTGTTACACACAGTAATTATATAGATACACCTGACTGCTGTGTGATGGACTCCTACCTAGGTAAGTCCTTCTGTTACACACAGTAATTATATAGATACACCTGACTGCTGTGTGATGGACTCCTACCTAGGTAAGTGCTTCTGTTACACACAGTATTATATAGATACACATGACTGCTGTGTGATGGACTCCTACCTAGGTAAGCGCTTCTGTCACACACAGTAATTATATAGATACACCTGACTGCTGTGTGATGGACTCCTACCTAGGTAAGTGCTTCTGTTACACACAGTAATTATTATAGATACACCTGACTACTGTGTGATGGACTCCTACCTAGGTAAGTACATCTGTTACACACAGTAATTATATAGATACACCTGACTGCTGTATGATGGACTCCTACCTAGGTAAGCGCTTCTGTTACACAGAGTAATTATACAGATATGCCTGACTGCTGTGTGATGGACTCCTACCTAGGTAAGTGCTTCTGTTACACACAGTAATTATATAGATACACCTGACTGCTGTGTGATGGACTCCTACCTAGGTAAGTCCTTCTGTTACACACAGTAATTATATAGATACACCTGACTGCTGTGTGATGGACTCCTACCTAGGTAAGTGCTTCTGTTACACACAGTATTATATAGATACACATGACTGCTGTGTGATGGACTCCTACCTAGGTAAGCGCTTCTGTCACACACAGTAATTATATAGATACACCTGACTGCTGTGTGATGGACTCCTACCTAGGTAAGTGCTTCTGTTACACACAGTAATTATATAGATACACCTGACTACTGTGTGATGGACTCCTACCTAGGTAAGTACATCTGTTACACACAGTAATTATATAGATACACCTGACTGCTGTGTGATGGACTCCTACCTAGGTAATTGCTTCTGTTACACACAGTAATTATATAGATACACCTGACTGCTGTGTGATGGACTCCTACCTAGGTAATTGCTTCTGTTACACACAGTAATTATATAGATACACCTGACTGCTGTGTGATGGACTTCTACCTAGGTAAGTGCTTCTGTTACACACAGTAATTATATAGATACACCTGACTGCTGTGTGATGGACTCCTACCTAGGTAAGTGCTTCTGTTACACACAGTAATTATATAGATACACCTGACTGCTGTGTGATGGACTCCTACCTAGGTAAGTGCTTCTGTTACACACAGTAATTATATAGATACACCTGACTGCTGTATGATGGACTCCTACCTAGGTAAGTGCTCTGTTACACACAGTAATTATATAGATACACCTGACTGCTGTATGATGGACTCCTACCTAGGTAAGTGCTTCTGTTACACACAGTAATTATATAGATATACACCTGACTGCTGTATGATGGACTCCTACCTAGGTAAGTACTTCTGTTACACACAGTAATTATATAGATATACACCTGACTGCTGTGTGATGGACTCCTACCTAGGTAAGTGCTTCTGTTACACGCAGTGATTACATAGATACACCTGACTGCTGTGTGATGGACTCTTACCTAGGTAAATGCTTCTGTTACACACAGTAATTATATAGATACACCTGACTGCTGTGTGATGGACTCCTACCTAGGTAAGTGCTTCTGTTACACACAGTAATTATATAGATACACCTGACTGCTGTGTGATGGACTCCTACCTAGGTAAGTCCTTCTGTTACACACAGTAATTATATAGATACACCTGACTGCTGTGTGATGGACTCCTACCTAGGTAAGTGCTTCTGTTACACACAGTATTATATAGATACACATGACTGCTGTGTGATGGACTCCTACCTAGGTAAGCGCTTCTGTCACACACAGTAATTATATAGATACACATGACTGCTGTGTGATGGACTCCTACCTAGGTAAGCGCTTCTGTCACACACAGTAATTATATAGATACACCTGACTGCTGTATGATGGACTCCTACCTAGGTAAGTGCTTCTGTTACACACAGTAATTATATAGATACACCTGACTGCTGTGTGATGGACTCCTACCTAGGTAAGTGCTTCTGTTACACACAGTAATGATATAGATAGACCTGACTGCTGTATGAAGGACTCCTACCTAGGTAAGCGCTTCTGTTACACACAGTAATGATATAGATACACCTGACTGCTGTGTGATGGACTCCTACCTAGGTAAGTGCTTCTGTTACACAAGGTAATTATATAGATACGCCTGACTGCTGTGTGATGGACTCCTACCTAGGTAAGCGCTTCTGTTACACAGAGTAATTATACAGATATGCCTGACTGCTGTGTGATGGACTCCTACCTAGGTAAGTGCTTCTGTTACACACAGTATTATATAGATACACATGACTGCTGTGTGATGGACTCCTACCTAGGTAAGTGCTTCTGTTACACACAGTAATTATATAGATACACCTGACTGCTGTATGATGGACTCCTACCTAGGTAAGCGCTTCTGTTACACAGAGTAATTATACAGATATGCCTGACTGCTGTGTGATGGACTCCTACCTAGGTAAGTGCTTCTGTTACACACAGTATTATATAGATACACATGACTGCTGTGTGATGGACTCCTACCTAGGTAAGCGCTTCTGTTACACACAGTAATTATATAGATACACCTGACTGCTGTATGATGGACTCCTACCTAGGTAAGCGCTTCTGTTACACAGAGTAATTATACAGATATGCCTGACTGCTGTGTGATGGACTCCTACCTAGGTAAGTGCTTCTGTTACACACAGTAATTATATAGATACACCTGACTGCTGTGTGATGGACTCCTACCTAGGTAAGTGCTTCTGTTACACACAGTAATGATATAGATACACCTGACTGCTGTATGAAGGACTCCTACCTAGGTAAGTGCTTCTGTTACACACAGTAATGATATAGATACACCTGACTGCTGTGTGATGGACTCCTACCTAGGTAAGTGCTTCTGTTACACACAGTAATTATATAGATACACCTGACTGCTGTATGAAGGACTCCTACCTAGGTAAGTGCTTCTGTTACACACAGTAATGATATAGATACACCTGACTGCTGTATGATGGACTCCTACCTAGGTAAGTGCTTCTGTTACACACAGTAATGATATAGATACACCTGACTGCTGTATCATGGACTCCTACCTAGGTAAGTGCTTCTGTTACACACAGTAATGATATAGATACACCTGACTGCTGTATGAGGACTCCTACCTAGGTAAGTGCTTCTGTTACACACAGTAATGATATAGATACACCTGACTGCTGTATGATGGACTCCTACCTAGGTAAGTGCTTCTGTTACACACAGTAATGATATAGATAGACCTGACTGCTGTATGAAGGACTCCTACCTAGGTAAGCGCTTCTGTTACACACAGTAATGATATAGATACACCTGACTGCTGTGTGATGGACTCCTACCTAGGTAAGTGCTTCTGTTACACAAGGTAATTATATAGATACGCCTGACTGCTGTGTGATGGACTCCTACCTAGGTAAGTGCTTCTGTTACACACAGTAATGATATAGATACACCTGACTGCTGTATGATGGACTCCTACCTAGGTAAGTGATTCTGTTACACACAGTAATGATATAGATACACCTGACTGCTGTATGAAGGACTCCTACCTAGGTAAGCGCTTCTGTTACACACAGTAACGATGTAGATATACCTGACTGCTGTGTGATGGACTCCTACCTAGGTAAGGGCTTCTGTTACACACAGTAATGATATAGATACACCTGACTGCTGTGTGATGGACTCCTACCTAGGTAAGTGCTTCTGTTACACACAGTAATTATATAGATACACCTGACTGCTGTATGATGGACTCCTACCTAGGTAAGTGCTTCTGTTACACACAGTAATTATATAGATACACCTGACTGCTGTATGATGGACTCCTACCTAGGTAAGGGCTTCTGTTACACACAGTAATTATATAGATACACCTGACTGCTGTATGATGGACTCCTACCTAGGTAAGTGCTTCTGTTACACACAGTAATTATATAGATATACACCTGATTGCTGTATGATGGACTCCTACCTAGGTAAGTCCTTCTGTTACACACAGTAATTATATAGATATACCTTACTGCTGTATGATGGACTCCTACCTAGGTAAGTGCTTCTGTTACACACAGTAATTATATAGATACACCTGACTGCTGTATGATGGACTCCTACCTAGGTAAGTGCTTCTGTTACACACAGTAATTATATAGATACACCTGACTGCTGTGTGATGGACTCCTACCTAGGTAAGTGCTTCTGTTACACACAGTAATGATATAGATAGACCTGACTGCTGTATGAAGGACTCCTACCTAGGTAAGCGCTTCTGTTACACACAGTAATGATATAGATACACCTGACTGCTGTGTGATGGACTCCTACCTAGGTAAGTGCTTCTGTTACACAAGGTAATTATATAGATACGCCTGACTGCTGTGTGATGGACTCCTACCTAGGTAAGCGCTTCTGTTACACAGAGTAATTATACAGATATGCCTGACTGCTGTGTGATGGACTCCTACCTAGGTAAGTGCTTCTGTTACACACAGTATTATATAGATACACATGACTGCTGTGTGATGGACTCCTACCTAGGTAAGTGCTTCTGTTACACACAGTAATTATATAGATACACCTGACTGCTGTATGATGGACTCCTACCTAGGTAAGCGCTTCTGTTACACAGAGTAATTATACAGATATGCCTGACTGCTGTGTGATGGACTCCTACCTAGGTAAGTGCTTCTGTTACACACAGTATTATATAGATACACATGACTGCTGTGTGATGGACTCCTACCTAGGTAAGCGCTTCTGTTACACACAGTAATTATATAGATACACCTGACTGCTGTATGATGGACTCCTACCTAGGTAAGCGCTTCTGTTACACAGAGTAATTATACAGATATGCCTGACTGCTGTGTGATGGACTCCTACCTAGGTAAGTGCTTCTGTTACACACAGTAATTATATAGATACACCTGACTGCTGTGTGATGGACTCCTACCTAGGTAAGTCCTTCTGTTACACACAGTAATTATATAGATACACCTGACTGCTGTGTGATGGACTCCTACCTAGGTAAGTGCTTCTGTTACACACAGTATTATATAGATACACATGACTGCTGTGTGATGGACTCCTACCTAGGTAAGCGCTTCTGTCACACACAGTAATTATATAGATACACCTGACTGCTGTGTGATGGACTCCTACCTAGGTAAGTGCTTCTGTTACACACAGTAATTATATAGATACACCTGACTACTGTGTGATGGACTCCTACCTAGGTAAGTACATCTGTTACACACAGTAATTATATAGATACACCTGACTGCTGTGTGATGGACTCCTACCTAGGTAATTGCTTCTGTTACACACAGTAATTATATAGATACACCTGACTGCTGTGTGATGGACTCCTACCTAGGTAATTGCTTCTGTTACACACAGTAATTATATAGATACACCTGACTGCTGTGTGATGGACTTCTACCTAGGTAAGTGCTTCTGTTACACACAGTAATTATATAGATACACCTGACTGCTGTGTGATGGACTCCTACCTAGGTAAGTGCTTCTGTTACACACAGTAATTATATAGATACACCTGACTGCTGTGTGATGGACTCCTACCTAGGTAAGTGCTTCTGTTACACACAGTAATTATATAGATACACCTGACTGCTGTATGATGGACTCCTACCTAGGTAAGTGCTTCTGTTACACACAGTAATTATATAGATACACCTGACTGCTGTATGATGGACTCCTACCTAGGTAAGTGCTTCTGTTACACACAGTAATTATATAGATATACACCTGACTGCTGTATGATGGACTCCTACCTAGGTAAGTACTTCTGTTACACACAGTAATTATATAGATATACACCTGACTGCTGTGTGATGGACTCCTACCTAGGTAAGTGCTTCTGTTACACGCAGTGATTACATAGATACACCTGACTGCTGTGTGATGGACTCTTACCTAGGTAAATGCTTCTGTTACACACAGTAATTATATAGATACACCTGACTGCTGTGTGATGGACTCCTACCTAGGTAAGTGCTTCTGTTACACACAGTAATTATATAGATACACCTGACTGCTGTGTGATGGACTCCTACCTAGGTAAGTCCTTCTGTTACACACAGTAATTATATAGATACACCTGACTGCTGTGTGATGGACTCCTACCTAGGTAAGTGCTTCTGTTACACACAGTATTATATAGATACACATGACTGCTGTGTGATGGACTCCTACCTAGGTAAGCGCTTCTGTCACACACAGTAATTATATAGATACACATGACTGCTGTGTGATGGACTCCTACCTAGGTAAGCGCTTCTGTCACACACAGTAATTATATAGATACACCTGACTGCTGTGTGATGGACTCCTACCTAGGTAAGTGCTTCTGTTACACACAGTAATTATATAGATACACCTGACTACTGTGTGATGGACTCCTACCTAGGTAAGTACATCTGTTACACACAGTAATTAAATAAATACACCTGACTGCTGTGTGATGGACTCCTACCTAGGTAAGTACATCTGTTACACACAGTAATTAAATAAATACACCTGACTGCTGTGTGATGGACTCCTACCTAGGTAAGTGCTTCTGTCACACACAGTAATTATATAGATACACCTGACTGCTGTGTGATGGACTCCTACCTAGGTAAGTGCTTCTGTCACACACAGTAATTATATAGATACACCTGACTGCTGTGTGATGGACTCCTACCTAGGTAATTGCTTCTGTTACACACAGTAATTATATAGATATACCTGACTGCTGTGTGATGGACTCCTACCTAGGTAAGTGCTTCTGTTACACACAGTAATTATATAGATACACCTGACTGCTGTGTGATGGACTCCTACCTAGGTAATTGCTTCTGTTACACACAGTAATTATATAGATATACCTGACTGCTGTGTGATGGACTTCTACCTAGGTAAGTGCTTCTGTTACACACAGTAATTATATAGATACACCTGACTGCTGTGTGATGGACTCCTACCTAGGTAAGTGCTTCTGTTACACACAGTAATTATATAGATACACCTGACTGCTGTGTGATGGACTCCTACCTAGGTAAGTGCTTCTGTTACACACAGTAATTATATAGATACACCTGACTGCTGTATGATGGACTCCTACCTAGGTAAGTGCTTCTGTTACACACAGTAATTATATAGATACACCTGACTGCTGTATGATGGACTCCTACCTAGGTAAGTGCTTCTGTTACACACAGTAATTATATAGATATACACCTGACTGCTGTATGATGGACTCCTACCTAGGTAAGTACTTCTGTTACACACAGTAATTATATAGATATACACCTGACTGCTGTGTGATGGACTCCTACCTAGGTAAGTGCTTCTGTTACACGCAGTGATTATATAGATACACCTGACTGCTGTGTGATGGACTCCTACCTAGGTAAGTGCTTCTGTTACACGCAGTGATTATATAGATACACCTGACTGCTGTGTGATGGACTCCTACCTAGGTAAGTGCTTCTGTTACACACAGTAATTATATAGATACACCTGACTGCTGTGTGATGGACTCCTACCTAGGTAAGTGCTTCTGTTACACACAGTAATTATATAGATACACCTGACTGCTGTGTGATGGACTCCTACCTAGGTAAGTCCTTCTGTTACACACAGTAATTATATAGATACACCTGACTGCTGTGTGATGGACTCCTACCTAGGTAAGTGCTTCTGTTACACACAGTAATTATATAGATACACCTGACTGCTGTGTGATGGACTCCTACCTAGGTAAGTCCTTCTGTTACACACAGTAATTATATAGATACACCTGACTGCTGTGTGATGGACTCCTACCTAGGCAAGTGCTTCTGTTACACACAGTAATTATATAGATACACCTGACTACTGTGTGATGGACTCCTACCTAGGTAAGTGCTTCTGTTACACACAGTAATTATATAGATACACCTGACTGCTGTATGATGGACTCATAGCTACATAAATTAATCTAAGAGCATTATTCCTGTGGCATAGTTACCTAATAAAAACGAGGGAAATTCTAAAGACTTGGACCATTTTGGAGGATATCTCTTTGGCTCACCTCAGTTTAGGGTATTCCTCATTGAAATCTCGGCTCTTCCTCGTGCTCCAGTCTCGTATTTTTAGCACCTTGATGATAATGTCATTGCCTTGCCAGCGTCCTTTCCACAGCTACTGGGGCAATCAGCAAGGTGGATTAACAGTGGCACAAAGAGAAGACATGGAGTTAGTCAGGGAGTGTTAAGAGGACGAGAGGCAGTTGGATGAAAGATGTTTAGGTAGGACAAGGAATGGACATGGAGTTAGGGGTGAAGAGGAGAAGCAGTTGTATGTGGGAGTGTTAGTTAGGAGAAGAAGGCACAGATGTTGGGAAGAGCGGTAGCAGTTTGATGAGGAAGGCTGTGGTAGGACAAGGAATGGACATGGAGTTAGGGGTGAAGAGGAGAAGCAGTTGTATGAGGGAGTGTTAGGACAAGGAATGGACATGGAGTTAGGGGTGAAGAGGAGAAGCAGTTGTATGAGGGAGTGTTAGTTAGGAGAAGAAGGCACAGATGTTGGGAAGAGCGGTAGCAGTTTGATGAGGAAGGTTTAGGTAGGACAAGGAATGGACATGGAGTTAGGGGTGAAGAGGAGAAGCAGTTGTATGAGGGAGTGTTAGTTAGGAGAAGAAGGCACAGATGTTGGGAAGAGCGGTAGAAGTTTGATGAGGAAGGCTGTGGTAGGACAAGGAATGGACATGGAGTTAGGGGTGAAGAGGAGAAGCAGTTGTATGTGGGAGTGTTAGTTAGGAGAAGAAGGCACAGATGTTGGGAAGAGCGGTAGCAGTTTGATGAGGAAGGTTTAGGTAGGACAAGGAATGGACATGGAGTTAGGGGTGAAGAGGAGAAGCAGTTGTATGAGGGAGTGTTAGTTAGGAGAAGAAGGCACAGATGTTGGGAAGAGCGGTAGCAGTTTGATGAGGAAGGTTTAGGTAGGACAAGGAATGGACATGGAGTTAGGGGTGAAGAGGAGAAGCAGTTGTATGTGGGAGTGTTAGGACAAGGAATGGACATGGAGTTAGGGGTGAAGAGGAGAAGCAGTTGTATGAGGGAGTGTTAGATAGGAGAAGAAGGAACAGATGTTGGGAAGAGCGGTAGAAGTTTGATGAGGAAGGTTGTGGTAGGACAAGGAATGGACATGGAGATAGGGGTGAAGAGGAGAAGCAGTTGTAGGAGGGAGTGTTAGTTAGGAGAAGAAGGCACAGATGTTGGGAAGAGCGGTAGCAGTTTGATGAGGAAGGTTGTGGTAGGACAAGGAATGGACATGGAGATAGAGGTGAAGAGGAGAAGCAGTTGTAGGAGGGAGTGTTAGGATAAGGAATGGACATGGAGATAGGGGTGAAGAGGAGAAGCAGTTGTATGTGGGAGTGTTAGTTAGGAGAAGAAGGAACAGATGTTGGGAAGAGCGGTAGCAGTTTGATGAGGAAGGTTGTGGTAGGACAAGGAATGGACATGGAGATAGGGGTGAAGAGGAGAAGCAGTTGTAGGAGGGAGTGTTAGGATAAGGAATGGACATGGAGTTAGGGGTGAAGAGGAGAAGCAGTTGTAGGAGGGAGTGTTAGGACAAGGAATGGACATGGAGATAGGGGTGAAGAGGAGAAGCAGTTGTAGGAGGGAGTGGTAGGACAAGGAATGGACATGGAGTTAGGGTGAAGAGGAGAGGCAGTTGTATGAGGGAGTGTTAGGACAAGGAATGGACATGGAGTTAGGGGTGAAGAGGAGAGGCAGTTGTATGAGGGAGTGTTAGGACAAGGAATGGACATGGAGTTAGGGGTGAAGAGGAGAAGCAGTTGTATGAGGGAGTGTTAGTTAGGAGAAGAAGGAACAGATGTTGGGAAGAGCGGTAGCAGTTTGATGAGGAAGGTTGTGGTAGGACAAGGAATGGACATGGAGTTAGGGGTGAAGAGGAGAGGCAGTTGTATGAGGGAGTGTTAGGACAAGGAATGGACATGGAGTTAGGGGTGAAGAGGAGAAGCAGTTGTATGTGGGAGTGTTAGGACAAGGAATGGACATGGAGTTAGGGGTGAAGAGGAGAAGCAGTTGTATGAGGGAGTGTTAGTTAGGAGAAGAAGGAACAGATGTTGGGAAGAGCGGTAGCAGTTTGATGAGGAAGGTTGTGGTAGGACAAGGAATGGACATGGAGATAGGGGTGAAGAGGAGAAGCAGTTGTATGAGGGAGTGTTAGGACAAGGAATGGACATGGAGTTAGGGGTGAAGAGGAGAGGCAGTTGTATGAGGGAGTGTTAGGACAAGGAATGGACATGGAGTTAGGGGTGAAGAGGAGAAGCAGTTGTATGTGGGAGTGTTAGGACAAGGAATGGACATGGAGTTAGGGGTGAAGAGGAGAAGCAGTTGTATGAGGGAGTGTTAGTTAGGAGAAGAAGGAACAGATGTTGGGAAGAGCGGTAGCAGTTTGATGAGGAAGGTTGTGGTAGGACAAGGAATGGACATGGAGTTAGGGGTGAAGAGGAGAAGCAGTTGTATGAGGGAGTGTTAGTTAGGAGAAGAAGGAACAGATGTTGGGAAGAGCGGTAGAAGTTTGATGAGGAAGGTTGTGGTAGGACAAGGAATGGACATGGAGTTAGGGGTGAAGAGGAGAAGCAGTTGTAGGAGGGAGTGTTAGGACAAGGAATGGACATGGAGTTAGGGGTGAAGAGGAGAGGCAGTTGTATGAGGGAGTGTTAGGACAAGGAATGGACATGGAGTTAGGGGTGAAGAGGAGAAGCAGTTGTATGAGGGAGTGTTAGGATAAGGAATGGACATGGAGATAGGGGTGAAGAGGAGAAGCAGTTGTATGAGGGAGTGTTAGTTAGGAGAAGAAGGAACAGATGTTGGGAAGAGCGGTAGAAGTTTGATGAGGAAGGTTGTGGTAGGATAAGGAATGGACATGGAGTTAGGGGTGAAGAGGAGAAGCAGTTGTATGTGGGAGTGTTAGGACAAGGAATGGACATGGAGTTAGGGGTGAAGAGGAGAAGCAGTTGTATGAGGGAGTGTTAGGACAAGGAATGGACATGGAGTTAGGGGTGAAGAGGAGAAGCAGTTGTATGAGGGAGTGTTAGGACAAGGAATGGACATGGAGTTAGTGGTGAAGAGGAGAAGCAGTTGTATGAGGGAGTGTTAGGACAAGGAATGGACATGGAGTTAGGGGTGAAGAGGAGAAGCAGTTGTATGTGGGAGTGTTAGTTAGGAGAAGAAGGAACAGATGTTGGGAAGAGCGGTAGCAGTTTGATGAGGAAGGTTGTGGTAGGACAAGGAATGGACATGGAGTTAGGGGTGAAGAGGAGAAGCAGTTGTATGAGGGAGTGTTAGTTAGGAGAAGAAGGCACAGATGTTGGGAAGAGCGGTAGCAGTTTGATGAGGAAGGCTGTGGTAGGACAAGGAATGGACATGGAGTTAGGGGTGAAGAGGAGAAGCAGTTGTATGTGGGAGTGTTAGTTAGGAGAAGAAGGCACATATGTTGGGAAGAGCGGTAGAAGTTTGATGAGGAAGGTTGTGGTAGGACAAGGAATGGACATGGAGTTAGGGGTGAAGAGGAGAAGCAGTTGTAGGAGGGAGTGTTAGGACAAGGAATGGACATGGAGATAGAGGTGAAGAGGAGAAGCAGTTGTATGTGGGAGTGTTAGTTAGGAGAAGAAGGCACAGATGTTGGGAAGAGCGGTAGCAGTTTGATGAGGAAGGTTGTGGTAGGACAAGGAATGGACATGGAGTTAGGGGTGAAGAGGAGAAGCAGTTGTAGGAGGGAGTGTTAGTTAGGAGAAGAAGGCACAGATGTTGGGAAGAGCGGTAGAAGTTTGATGAGGAAGGTTGTGGTAGGACAAGGAATGGACATGGAGATAGAGGTGAAGAGGAGAAGCAGTTGTAGGAGGGAGTGTTAGTTAGGAGAAGAAGGAACAGATGTTGGGAAGAGCGGTAGAAGTTTGATGAGGAAGGTTGTGGTAGGACAAGGAATGGACATGGAGTTAGTGGTGAAGAGGAGAAGCAGTTGTAGGAGGGAGTGTTAGGACAAGGAATGGACATGGAGATAGAGGTGAAGAGGAGAAGCAGTTGTATGAGGGAGTGTTAGTTAGGAGAAGAAGGCACAGATGTTGGGAAGAGCGGTAGCAGTTTGATGAGGAAGGTTGTGGTAGGACAAGGAATGGACATGGAGTTAGGGGTGAAGAGGAGAAGCAGTTGTAGGAGGGAGTGTTAGGACAAGGAATGGACATGGAGATAGGGGTGAAGAGGAGAAGCAGTTGTAGGAGGGAGTGTTAGGACAAGGAATGGACATGGAGATAGGGGTGAAGAGGAGAAGCAGTTGTAGGAGGGAGTGGTAGGACAAGGAATGGACATGGAGTTAGGGGTGAAGAGGAGAAGCAGTTGAATGTGGGAGTGTTAGGACAAGGAATGGACATGGAGTTAGGGGTGAAGAGGAGAAGCAGTTGTATGTGGGAGTGTTAGGACAAGGAATGGACATGGAGTTAGGGGTGAAGAGGAGAAGCAGTTGTATGAGGGAGTGTTAGGACAAGGAATGGACATGGAGATAGGGGTGAAGAGGAGAAGCAGTTGTAGGAGGGAGTGTTAGGACAAGGAATGGACATGGAGTTAGGGGTGAAGAGGAGAAGCAGTTGTAGGAGGGAGTGTTAGTTAGGAGAAGAAGGAACAGATGTTGGGAAGAGCGGTAGCAGTTTGATGAGGAAGGTTGTGGTAGGACAAGGAATGGACATGGAGTTAGGGGTGAAGAGGAGAAGCAGTTGTATGTGGGAGTGTTAGTTAGGAGAAGAAGGAACAGATGTTGGAAGAGCGGTAGAAGTTTGATGAGGAAGGTTGTGGTAGGACAAGGAATGGACATGGAGATAGGGGTGAAGAGGAGAAGCAGTTGTATGTGGGAGTGTTAGTTAGGAGAAGAAGGCACAGATGTTGGGAAGAGCGGTAGCAGTTTGATGAGGAAGGTTGTGGTAGGACAAGGAATGGACATGGAGTTAGGGGTGAAGAGGAGAGGCAGTTGTATGTGGGAGTGTTAGTTAGGAGAAGAAGGCACAGATGTTGGGAAGAGCGGTAGCAGTTTGATGAGGAAGGTTGTGGTAGGACAAGGAATGGACATGGAGTTAGGGGTGAAGAGGAGAAGACAGAATTAGGACATTCCTAGTGTGTGAGTGGAGAGATAGGAGAACAGTTGAGAGGAAAGGGGTGAGAAGGTGTAACTGTCAAATAGCAGTAAAGTTGCATGGCCAGGAAAGGGTGTGAGGCGGGGGGTGTACACCAGGTAGGGGAGCATCCTTCTCACCTCTCCAGAATGATTGTCATTAAGCTTGTGGCTCAGCGTTAACTGCTTAAAATCAATACCAGCCTGTTTATTCAGCGTCCCGTTCCCTGGACACAGGGTAAAAGAGGGGGAGAAAACAGAGTGGTGAGAGAGACAGAAACAGTGACTACAAAAGGACAGAGAAGGTTGGGAGGAAACCAACTTCCATACAGGTGACATGAAGTCATTAAAGGGATAGTGACGTTTCATTATAAAAGCAGCTCTAATTAATCATCGTAGTATTTGGACTTTGGAGAGTGTTATATCAATTCTGTCAGAGTTGTAGTACAAGAGTAATTCAATGACAAAGTATCCCCCTCCCGCCCCTTTTACTGATGTAACACTGCTCAGCCAGATCAGAAGGGAGGTGCCCAGGTAGACTGCAGAGAGGGACAATCTTCAATTAAGATAAGGTAAAAACCTGAAAAACTTGTCAAGGGGGGCAGGGCTTTCATTGTTCTCATAGAAGAAGATTGTCCCCTGCTGTTATCTGTCTGGTCTATGGACTGGATTCCACATCTGAGGTGAGCAGTGTTACACTAGGTAAAAGGGGCGGGAGGGGAAACTCTATCATTCTTTCTATCATTCAATTACTCTTGTACTACAACTCTGATAGTACTGAAATAACACTCTCCATGGCCCAAATACTATGAAAATTAACCCCTTAATGCTAGAGGACATACAAGTACATCCTGAGAAAATGTCACTTAAAGACAGAGGACGTACATGTATGTCCTGGAAATCCGAGTCCCCGCGCGACTGCACGCCATTTCGGGACTCCGGAATCAATTGGAAAAAATAAAAAATGTTAGCCGGGTGTTAAGTAACTGCCGTGTGCACACGTGGTCTGTCACTAAGGGGTTAATCCCTTTAACTAGTAATGACATCACAATAGAGCCCAGTGTGAGAAGAAAAAACAGATTTAAGAGGTGCAGTGGTGAGGAGGCTCAGTAGGAGATGGGGAGTGGGAGGTGGGAATGTGAGAGTGAGATGAGGAGTGGGAGGTGGGAATGTGAGAGGGAGATGGGGAGTGGGAGGTGGGAATGTGAGAGGAGATGGGGAGTGGGAGGTGGGAATGTGAGAGGGAGATGGGGAGTGGGAGGTGGGAATGTGAGAGCGAGATGGGGAGTGGGAGGTGGGAATGTGAGAGCGAGATGGGGAGTGGGAGGTGGGAATGTGAGAGTGAGATGAGGAGTGGGAGGTGGGAATGTGAGTGAGATGAGGAGTGGGAGGTGGGAATGTGAGAGCGAGATGGGGAGTGGGAGGTGGGAATGTGAGAGTGAGATGAGGAGTGGGAGGTAGGAATGTGAGAGCGAGATGGGGAGTGGGAGGTGGGAATGTGAGAGTGAGATGAGGAGTGGGAGGTAGGAATGTGAGAGTGAGATGAGGAGTGGGAGGTGGGAATGTGAGAGCGAGATGAGGAGTGGGAGGTGGGAATGTGAGAGCGAGATGAGGAGTGGGAGGTGGGAATGTGAGAGTGAGATGAGGAGTGGGAGGTGGGAATGTGAGAGGGAGATGGGGAGTGGGAGGTGGGAATGTGAGAGTGAGATGAGGAGTGGGAGGTGGGAATGTGAGAGCGAGATGGGGAGTGGGAGATGGGAATGTGAGAGTGAGATGAGGAGTGGGAGATGGGAATGTGAGAGCGAGATGAGGAGTGGGAGGTGGGAATGTGAGAGTGAGATGAGGAGTGGGAGGTGGGAATGTGAGAGGGAGATGGGGAGTGGGAGGTGGGAATGTGAGAGTGAGATGAGGAGTGGGAGGTGGGAATGTGAGAGCGAGATGAGGACTGGGAGGTGGGAATGTGAGAGCGAGATGAGGACTGGGAGGTGGGAATGTGAGAGGGAGATGGGGAGTGGGAGGTGGGAATGTGAGAGCAAGATGGGGAGTGGGAGGTAGGAATGTGAGAGCGAGATGGGGAGTGGGAGGTGGGAATGTGAGAGTGAGATGAGGAGTGGGAGGTAGGAATGTGAGAGTGAGATGAGGAGTGGGAGGTGGGAATGTGAGAGTGAGATGAGGAGTGGGAGGTAGGAATGTGAGAGTGAGATGAGGAGTGGGAGGTGGGAATGTGAGAGGGAGATGGGGAGTGGGAGGTGGGAATGTGAGAGTGAGATGAGGAGTGGAGGTGGAATGTGAGAGTGAGATGGGGAGTGGGAGGTGGGAATGTGAGAGGGAGATGGGGAGTGGGAGGTGGGAATGTGAGAGTGAGATGAGGAGTGGGAGGTGGGAATGTGAGAGGGAGATGAGGAGTGGGAGGTGGGAATGTGAGAGGGAGATGGGGAGTGGGAGGTGGGAATGTGAGAGGGAGATGGGGAGTGGGAGGTGGGAATGTGAGAGTGAGATGAGGAGTGGGAGGTGGGAATGTGAGAGGGAGATGGGGAGTGGGAGGTGGGAATGTGAGAGTGAGATATGAGGAGTGGGAGGTGGGAATGTGAGAGTGAGATGGGGAGTGGGAGGTGGGAATGTGAGAGGGAGATGGGGAGTGGGAGGTGGGAATGTGAGAGTGAGATGAGGAGTGGGAGGTGGGAATGTGAGAGGGAGATGGGGAGTGGGAGGTGGGAATGTGAGAGGGAGATGGGGAGTGGGAGGTGGGAATGTGAGAGTGAGATGAGGAGTGGGAGGTGGGAATGTGAGAGGGAGATGAGGAGTGGGAGGTGGGAATGTGAGAGGGAGATGAGGAGTGGGAGGTGGGAATGTGAGAGGGAGATGGGGAGTGGGAGGTGGGAATGTGAGAGTGAGATGAGGAGTGGGAGGTGGAATGTGAGAGTGAGATGAGGAGTGGGAGGTGGGAATGTGAGAGGGAGATGGGGAGTGGGAGGTGGGAATGTGAGAGGGAGATGGGGAGTGGGAGGTGGGAATTTGAGAGCGAGATGAGGAGTGGGAGGTGGGAATGTGAGAGTGAGATGAGGAGTGGGAGATGGGAATGTGAGAGTGAGATGGGGAGTGGGAGGTGGGAATGTGAGAGGGAGATGGGGAGTGGGAGGTGGGAATGTGAGAGTGAGATGAGGAGTGGGAGGTGGGAATGTGAGAGCGAGATGAGGACTGGGAGGTGGGAATGTGAGAGGGAGATGGGGAGTGGGAGGTGGGAATGTGAGAGCGAGATGAGGAGTGGGAGGTAGGAATGTGAGAGTGAGATGAGGACTGGGAGGTGGGAATGTGAGAGGGAGATGGGGAGTGGGAGGTGGGAATGTGATAGTGAGATGAGGAGTGGGAGGTAGGAATGTGAGAGGGAGATGGGGAGTGGGAGATGGGAATGTGAGAGTGAGATGAGGAGTGGGAGGTGGGAATGTGAGAGGGAGATGGGGAGTGGGAGATGGGAATGTGAGAGTGAGATGAGGAGTGGGAGGTGGGAATGTGATAGTGAGATGAGGAGTGGGAGGTAGGAATGTGAGAGTGAGATGAGGAGTGGGAGGTGGGAATGTGAGAGTGAGATGAGGAGTGGGAGATGGGAATGTGAGAGTGAGATGAGGAGTGGGAGGTGGGAATGTGAGAGGGAGATGGGGAGTGGGAGGTGGGAATGTGAGAGGGAGATGGGGAGTGGGAGGTGGGAATGTGAGAGTGAGATAAGGAGTGGGAGATGGGAATGTGAGAGTGAGATGAGGAGTGGGAGGTGTGAATGTGAGAGCGAGATGGGGAGTGGGAGGTGGGAATGTGAGAGCGAGATGAGGACTGGGAGGTGGGAATGTGAGAGGGAGATGAGGAGTGGGAGGTGGGAATGTGAGAGCGAGATGAGGAGTGGGAGGTGGGAATGTGAGAGCGAGATGAGGACTGGGAGGTGGGAATGTGAGAGAGAGATGAGGAGTGGGAGGTAGGAATGTGAGAGTGAGATGAGGAGTGGGAGGTGGGAATGTGAGAGAGAGATGAGGAGTGGGAGGTAGGAATGTGAGAGCGAGATGAGGAGTGGGAGGTGGGAATGTGAGAGTGAGATGAGGAGTGGGAGGTGGGAATGTGAGAGTGAGATGAGGAGTGGGAGATGGGAATGTGAGAGTGAGATGAGGAGTGGGAGGTAGGAATGTGAGAGTGAGATGAGGAGTGGGAGGTAGGAATGTGAGAGTGAGATGAGGACTGGGAGGTAGGAATGTGAGAGTGAGATGAGGAGTGGGAGATGGGAATGTGAGAGTGAGATGAGGAGTGGGAGGTAGGAATGTGAGAGTGAGATGAGGAGTGGGAGGTGGGAATGTGAGAGTGAGATGAGGAGTGGGAGGTGGGAATGTGAGAGTGAGATGAGGAGTGGGAGGTGGGAATGTGAGAGTGAGATGAGGAGTGGGAGGTGGGAATGTGAGAGCGAGATGGGGAGTGGGAGGTGGGAATGTGAGAGCGAGATGAGGAGTGGGAGGTGGGAATGTGAGAGTGAGATGAGGACTGGGAGATGGGAATGTGAGAGAGAGATAAGGAGTGGGAGGTGGGAATGTGAGAGTGAGATGAGGACTGGGAGGTGGGAATGTGAGTGAGATGAGGAGTGGGAGGTGGGAATGTGAGAGCGAGATGAGGAGTGGGAGGTGGGAATGTGAGAGGGAGATGAGGAGTGGGAGGTGGGAATGTGAGAGTGAGATGAGGAGTGGGAGGTGGGAATGTGAGTGAGATGAGGAGTGGGAGGTGGGAATGTGAGAGCGAGATGAGGAGTGGGAGGTGGGAATGTGAGAGGGAGATGGGGAGTGGGAGGTGGGAATGTGAGAGGGAGATGGGGAGTGGGAGGTGGGAATGTGAGAGTGAGATGAGGAGTGGGAGGTGGGAATGTGAGAGTGAGATGAGGAGTGGGAGGTGGGAATGTGAGAGGGAGATGGGGAGTGGGAGGTGTGAATGTGAGAGCGAGATGAGGAGTGGGAGGTGGGAATGTGAGAGGGAGATGGGGAGTGGGAGGTGGGAATGTGAGAGGGAGATGGGGAGTGGGAGGTGGGAATGTGAGAGGGAGATGAGGAGTGGGAGGTGGGAATGTGAGAGTGAGATGAGGACTGGGAGGTGGAATGTGAGAGTGAGATGAGGACTGGGAGGTGGGAATGTGAGAGTGAGATGGGGAGTGGGAGGTAGGAATGTGAGAGCGAGATGAGGAGTGGGAGGTGGGAATGTGAGAGTGAGATGAGGAGTGGGAGGTGGGAATGTGAGAGCGAGATGGGGAGTGGGAGGTAGGAATGTGAGAGCGAGATGAGGAGTGGGAGGTGGGAATGTGACAGTGAGATGAGGACTGGGAGGTGGGAATGTGAGAGCGAGATGAGGACTGGGAGGTGGGAATGTGAGAGGGAGATGGGGAGTGGGAGGTGGGAATGTGAGAGGGAGATGAGGAGTGGGAGGTGGGAATGTGACAGTGAGATGAGGAGTGGGAGGTGGGAATGTGATAGTGAGATGAGGAGTGGGAGGTGGGAATGTGAGAGCGAGATGAGGACTGGGAGGTGGGAATGTGAGAGGGAGATGGGGAGTGGGGAGGTGGGAATGTGAGAGCGAGATGAGGACTGGGAGATGGGAATGTGAGAGTGAGATGAGGAGTGGGAGGTGGGAATGTGAGAGTGAGATGAGGAGTGGGAGATGGGAATGTGAGAGTGAGATAAGGAGTGGGAGGTGTGAATGTGAGAGCGAGATGAGTGGGAGGTGTGAATGTGAGAGCGAGATGAGTGGGAGGTGGGAATGTGAGAGTGAGATGGGGAGTGGGAGGTGGGAATGTGAGAGTGAGATGAGGAGTGGGAGGTGGGAATGTGAGAGTGAGATGGGGAGTGGGAGGTGGGAATGTGAGAGCGAGATGGGGAGTGGGAGGTGGGAATGTGAGAGAGAGATGAGGAGTGGGAGGTGGGAATGTGAGAGTGAGATGAGGAGTGGGAGGTGGGAATGTGAGAGAGAGATGGGGAGGTGGGAATGTGAGAGTGAGATGGGGAGGTGGGAATGTGAGAGTGAGATGGGGAGTGGGAGGTGGGAATGTGAGAGAGAGATGGGGAGGTGGGAATGTGAGAGTGAGATGGGGAGTGGGAGGTGGGAATGTGAGAGAGAGATGGGGAGGTGGGAATGTGAGAGTGAGATGGGGAGTGGGAGGTGGGAATGTGAGAGAGAGATGGGGAGGTGGGAATGTGAGAGTGAGATGGGGAGGTGGGAATGTGAGAGTGAGATGAAGATTGGAGGGAGAAGTAAAGAAAATCGTAATGGATGCCTGTCTAGCACAGAACAGTATTGATAATGATGACAGATGGCGTCAGTGCAGGAAAGTTGTTGATCCAGGGAAATATCTGACTGCCATTCGGAGGTCGGAATGGATTTTTTTTTACCCATCTGGGGTTTAATCGGAAATGGCTTCAATGTGTTATTTTTTGACTTCCTCTGGATCAACAGGGGTGATTTGACATGGGCTGGACTTGGACTCAATTTTTCAACTATGTTACGTTATTATGCTACTATGTAATAAAAGGTAATGTAAAACACATATATAATAGTAGAACAGTATTGTTCTCACGTGGGCGGGTTCTCGTTGTCCCTTTCCAAAATGTATCTTTATATGGAATTCTGCTCATGCTTTGACCCATCTTCTCAGCACGATCTGAAGGAACAGAGCACAAATTTGTCAGAGGCCTACACACCCAGAAACCTACTAAATGCTGGACACTGACCTGTACACAAACTGTTGCACACCTAGACCTACACACCCCTAAGCTTACTAACTGTAGGACACCTCAACCTATAGACAAGCAATCACACACACCTAGACCTACACACCCCTAAGCTTACTAACTGTAGGACACCTCAACCTATAGACAAGCAATCACACACACCTAGACCTACACACCCCTAAGCTTACTAACTGTAGGACACCTCAACCTATAGACAAGCAATCACACACACCTAGACCTACACACCCCTAAGCTTACTAACTGTAGGACACCTCATCCTATAGACAAGCAATCACACACACCTAGACCTACACACTTCCTAAGCCTATTAACTGTAGGACACCTTCACCTGTACACAAGCTGCCACACACCTAGTTGTACACAAAATACCAATGCACAGACACTTTTTGCGTGTGCGTTATACACATTGTCACAAGATGTGATCCTGTACAGCTTTCAAATACACCCAGGAGTAGCGCTAAGGAGCTCTGTAAATGCCGTTTCTTTGCAGCCTGCAGTAACCTTACCCCAGCTTCAGACTGTCAGAGCGAATTCCCAGCCCCGTCCAGAAAAACGCTCACACGTACACAAAAACATGCCCTAGCAAGCACAACACGCAAACACCAAATTGCACATACATACAGATTTTTAGGCATTTTCTCAAGTTCACTTTTGCAAATTTTTTTGTAATTGCTTCTACCCAACAATATTTTAGTACAAGTTTATTTTTGTGCAGTTTACGATAAATCATTTTCTCTTAGTCCATGTGGAACACTGGGACCATGGGGTAAAGTAGCTTCCAGATAGGAGGGCAGGGCACTTGCCTTAGATGGGCACCCAACACAGCAAAACACAGAACAGGTTACTGGTAAAAAATAAAACAAAGAAGGGTGCTTACACAGGCACAACTGCATGTAGGACCTCCCAGGGAGAACTACTTTGGCCAAAGCCAGAAAATTCAAAAGAAATATCAGGTAAATTTCACTCTTTCTTCTGTGTCCGTATCCAAATATACAAAATGGCACATGCCAAAACAGTAATACAGGGTGGGAAAAGTGCCAGTACCCAGGAAGTAGGAGAAGTCTCCGTGAATAAAGTGTTAAGAATACATAGAACCTACACCAAGTGCTGTAGTGATTCAAGGAAAACTCCTCGAATAACAGCCTGAAGATCTTCCTTCCAAAGCGAGCATCAGGAGGAGCTGCCATGGCTTTGCAAGCTCAACAGGTTGAGATGGCCCTATCAGAATAGTCCAAGTCTATTAAGAGGCTCCACTTCGCCTCCTGGTATGCTAACTTGATAAACTGTATCATCCATCTTGCAATGGAAGCTATAGAAGCTGTGAACACCATGAATATCAGTTGAAATTATCTTTATTTCTCTGAATATTTATGGAAATACAGCTCATCAAATTTCTCCTGTTTATCTCCTTTAGGATTAGGGCAAAACATCTTGATAAAACTAGATCATCTTCTGCTAAATGCCTAGAGAGAATAGCAGATAACGCTGATAACTGCACTTTCATAGAAGCAGGACTAAGACCTGAATCAAATACTTTGTGCAAAAATTCCAAAATATTGATAACACTAAGAGACTCTCTAGAGATGTTCCTCTCCATAAACTATTCCCTAAATATCCTCCAAATTCTGTAGTAAACCTTGGAGGTAGATGCTTTGGGATCTGCTAAAATGGTGGAGATGACTGGGTCAGATAATCCCCTGATTCATAGGGATGTCCACTCAGACAGGCCAAAGTCTGTCTACCATCTTTATTATGTCCAAAAACCATGTTCATCTGGGAGCTACTAGAATCACTTCCACTCCATCTCTCTGTACCTTTCTCAGATCCTGACCTATGAGAGGAAAGTCCATGAAAATTGGAATGTATCCTGACCTAGGACCCTCATGTCTTGCCATCTGGTGAAGAACTTTAGACATTAGTAGTTTGCTGATGATGCCATGAGATTCACCTATGGTGTTCCTCATCTGTCCACAATCTGAAGGAAGACCTCCTGATGTAAGGACCACTCTCCTGGATCTAGATATTGTCTGTTAAGAAGTCCGCCTAGACATTGAGGATCCCAGACAGGTGAGTAGGCTGATATTGCTAGTTTTTTCTGCCCATCTGAAAACTTTGGATACTCCCTGTTGAGGGATACACTCCTTGTGCCCCTCGATTATTGATGTACATGACTGTCGTAGTATTGTCTGATCTGATATGAACCCCCAGCGTTTCCAGAAAAACCTGGGCCATATGAACCAACAGGGATTGCGTGCACCTAGAACGGCACCGCGTGCTTGCACCTACACGCAGAACGACAGTGTGTTTGCACCTACTCGCAGAACAACACCGAGTGCTTGCACCTAGAACGACACCGCGTGCTTGCACCTACACGCAGAACGACAGTGTGTTTGCACCTACTCGCAGAACAACACCGAGTGCTTGCACCTAGAACGACACAGCGTGCTTGCACCTAGAACGACACCGCGTGCTTGCACCTAGAACGACACCGCGTGCTTGCACCTAGAACGACACCGCGTGCTTGCACCTAGAACGACACAGCGTGCTTGCACCTACACAAAGGAGGACACCATGTGCTTACACATACACACAAAAGGACACAGTGTGCTTGTCCACACACAGCTGCCCACACATACATAGAACTACACTGTGAGCTTGCACCTACACACAGAACTACACAACACTAAAGTGTCAGACTAAGGGTCATACGCAGAGATCAAATGTGAAGCTCAATTTAATTCATCTCAAGTATCACTCCCCCCCTCTCAGCAGCTGGCTCTCCCAGGTATCACACTCCCCTCTCTCGGCAGCTGGCTCTCCCAGGTATCACACTCCCCTCTCTCGGCAGCTGGCTCTCCCAGGTATCACACTCTCCCCTCTCGGCAGCTGGCTCTCCCAGGTATCACACTCCCCTCTCGGCAGCTGGCTCTCCCAGGTATCACACTCTCCCCTCTCGGCAGCTGGCTCTCCCAGGTATCACACTCTCCCCTCTCGGCAGCTGGCTCTCCCAGGTATCACACTCCCCTCTCTCGGCAGCTGGCTCTCCCAGGTATCACACTCCCCTCTCGGCAGCTGGCTCTCCCAGGTATCACACTCCCCCCCCTCTCTCAGCAGCTGGCTCTCCCAGGTATCACACTCCCCCACTCTCAGCAGCTGGCTCTCCCAGGCATCACACTCTCCCCTCTCAGCAGCTGGCTCTCCCAGGTATCACACTCCCCTCTCTCAGCAGCTGGCTCTCCCAGGTATCACACTCCCCTCTCTCAGCAGCTGGCTCTCCCAGGTATCACACTCCCCTCTCTCAGCAGCTGGCTCTCCCAGGTATCACACTCCCCTCTCTCAGCAGCTGGCTCTTCCAGATATCACACTCCCCTCTCAGCAGCTGGCTCTCCCAGATATCACACTCCCCCCCTCTCAGCAGCTGGCTCTCCCAGGTATCACACTCCCCTCTCAGCAGCTGTCTCTCCCAGGTATCACACCCCCTCTCTCAGCAGCTGGCTCTCTCAGGTATCACACTCCCCCCCTCTCAGCAGCTGGCTCTCCCAGGTATCACACTCCCCTCTCTCAGCAGCTGGCTCTCCCAGGTATCACACTCCCTCTCAGCAGCTGGCTCTCCCAGGTATCACACTCCCCTTTCAGCAGCTGGCTCTCCCAGGTATCACACTCCCCTTTCAGCAGCTGGCTCTCCCAGGTATCACACTCCCCTCTCAGCAGCCGCCTCTCCCAGGTATCACACTCCCCTCTCAGCAGCCGGCTCTCCCAGGTATCACACTCTCCCCTCTCAGCAGCCGGCTCTCCCAGGTATCACACTTCCCCCTCTCAGCAGCTGGCTCTCCCAGGTATCACACTCCCCTCTCAGCAGCTGGCTCTCCCAGATATCACACTCCCTCTCAGCAGCTGGCTCTCCCAGGTATCACACTCCCCTCTCAGCAGCCAGCTCTCCCAGGTATCACACTCCCCTCTCAGCAAGCCGGCTCTCCCAGGTATCACACTCTCCCCTCTCAGCAGCCGGCTCTCCCAGGTATCACACTTCCCCCTCTCAGCAGCTGGCTCTCCCAGGTATCACACTCCCCTCTCAGCAGCTGGCTCTCCCAGATATCACACTCCCCTCTCAGCAGCTGGCTCTCCCAGGTATCACACTTCCCTCTCAGCAGCTGGCTCTCCCAGGTATCACACTCCCCTCTCTCAGCAGCCGGCTCTCCCAGGTATCACACTCCCCTCTCTGCAGCTGGCTCTCTCATGTATCACACTCCCCTCTCAGCAGCTGGCTCTCCCAGGTATCAAACTCACCCCTCTCAGCAGCTGGCTCTCCCAGGTATCACACTCCCCTCTCAGCAGCTGGCTCTCCCAGGTATCACACTCCCCTCTCTCAGCAGCTGGCTCTTCCAGATATCACACTCCCCTCTCAGCAGCTGGCTCTCCCAGATATCACACTCCCCCCCCTCTCAGCAGCTGGCTCTCCCAGGTATCACACTCCCCTCTCAGCAGCTGTCTCTCCCAGGTATCACACTCCCCTCTCTCAGCAGCTGGCTCTCTCAGGTATCACACTCCCCCCCTCTCAGCAGCTGGCTCTCCCAGGTATCACACTCCCCTCTCTCAGCAGCTGGCTCTCCCAGGTATCACACTCCCCTCTCAGCAGCTGGCTCTCCCAGGTATCACACTCCCCTCTCAGCAGCTGGCTCTCCCAGGTATCACACTCCCCTCTCAGCAGCGGCTCTCCCAGGTTTCACACTCTCCCCTCTCAGCAGCCGGCTCTCCCAGGTATCACACTTCCCCCTCTCAGCAGCTGGCTCTCCCAGGTATCACACTCCCCTCTCAGCAGCTGGCTCTCCCAGGTATCACACTCTCCCCTCTCAGCAGCCGGCTCTCCCAGGTATCACACTTCCCCCTCTCAGCAGCTGGCTCTCCCAGGTATCACACTTCCCCCTCTCAGCAGCTGGCTCTCCCAGGTATCACACTCCCCTCTCAGCAGCCGGCTCTCCCAGGTATCACACTCCCCTCTCTCAGCAGCCGGCTCTCCCAGGTATCACACTCCCCTCTCTGCAGCTGGCTCTCTCATGTATCACACTCCCCTCTCAGCAGCTGGCTCTCCCAGATATCACACTCCCCTCTCAGCAGCTGGCTCTCCCAGGTATCACACTCCCCTCTCAGCAGCCGCCTCTCCCAGGTATCACACTCCCCTCTCAGCAGCCGCCTCTCCCAGGTATCACACTCCCCTCTCAGCAGCCGCCTCTCCCAGGTATCACACTCCCCTCTCAGCAGCCGGCTCTCCCAGGTATCACACTCCCCTCTCAGCAGCCGGCTCTCCCAGGTATCAAACTCACCCCTCTCAGCAGCTGGCTCTCCCAGGTATCACACTCCCCTCTCAGCAGCCGCCTCTCCCAGGTATCACACTCCCCTCTCAGCAGCCGGCTCTCCCAGGTATGAAACTCACCCCTCTCAGCAGCTGGCTCTCCCAGGTATCACACTCCCCTCTCTCAGCAGCTGGCTCTCCCAGGTATCACACTTCCCCCTCTCAACAGCTGGCTCTCCCAGGTATCACACTCTCCCCTCTCAGCAGCTGGCTCTCTCAGGTATCACACTCACCTCTCAGCAGCTGGCTCTCCCAGGTATCACACTCTCCCCTCTCAGCAGCTGGCTCTCCCAGGTATCACACTTCCCCCTCTCAGCAGCTGGCTCTCCCAGGTATCACACTCTCCCCTCTCAGCAGCTGGCTCTCCCAGGTATCACACTTCCCCCTCTCAGCAGCTGGCTCTCTCAGGTATCACACTCACCTCTCAGCAGCTGGCTCTCCCAGGTATCACACTCACCTCTCAGCAGCCGGCTCTCCCAGGTATCACACTTCCCCCTCTCAGCAGCTGGCTCTCCCAGGTATCACACTCACCTCTCAGCAGCTGGCTCTCCCAGGTATCACACTCCCCTCTCAGCAGCTGGCTCTCCCAGGTATCACACTCACCTCTCTCAGCAGCTGCTCTCCCAGGTATCACACTCCCCTCTCAGCAGCTGGCTCTCCCAGGTATCACACTCTCCCCTCTCAGCAGCTGGCTCTCCCAGGTATCACACTTCCCCCTCTCAGCAGCTGGCTCTCTCAGGTATCACACTCACCTCTCAGCAGCTGGCTCTCCCAGGTATCACACTAACCTCTCAGCAGCCGGCTCTCCCAGGTATCACACTTCCCCCTCTCAGCAGCTGGCTCTCCCAGGTATCACACTCCCCTCTCTCAGCAGCTGGCTCTCCCAGGTATCACACTCCCCTCTCTCAGCAGCTGGCTCTCCCAGGTATCACACTTCCCCCTCTCAGCAGCTGGCTCTCCCAGGTATCACACTTCCCCCTCTCAGCAGCTGGCTCTCCCAGGTATCACACTCTCCCCTCTCAGCAGCTGGCTCTCCCAGGTATCACACTCTCCCCTCTCAGCAGCTGGCTCTCCCAGGTATCACACTTCCCCCTCTCTGCAGCTGGCTCTCTCAGGTATCACACTTCCCCCTCTCAACAGCTGGCTCTCTCAGGTATCACACTCACCTCTCAGCAGCTGGCTCTCCCAGGTATCACACTCTCCCCTCTCAGCAGCTGGCTCTCCCAGGTATCACACTTACCCCTCTCAGCAGCTGGCTCTCCCAGGTATCACACTCTCCCCTCTCAGCAGCTGGCTCTCCCAGGTATCACACTTCCCCCTCTCAGCAGCTGGCTCTCTCAGGTATCACACTCACCTCTCAGCAGCTAGCTCTCTCAGGTATCACACTTCCCCCTCTCAGCAGCTGGCTCTCTCAGGTATCACACTCCCCTCTCTCAGCAGCTGGCTCTCCCAGGTATCACACTCCCCTCTCTCAGCAGCTGGCTCTCCCAGGTATCACACTCACCTCTCAGCAGCTGGCTCTCCCAGGTATCACACTCCCCTCTCAGCAGCTGGCTCTCCCAGGTATCACACTCCCCTTCTCAGCAGCTGGCTCTCCCAGGTATCACACTCTCCCCTCTCAGCAGCTGGCTCTCCCAGGTATCACACTCTCCCCTCTCAGCAGCTGGCTCTCCCAGGTATCACACTCTCCCCTCTCAGCAGCTGGCTCTCTCAGGTATCACACTCACCTCTCAGCAGCTCTCTCAGGTGATTTTTGCCTTTATCTAGTGGGGTCTCCCCATATTTGTTACAGATGTAGATCAAACCAGAATTATTCACCAGATCCTGAGTGACAGAGAGTGAGAGAGAGACTAATTGTGAGAAAGAAAGAAAGGACAGAACAAAAAACACATACACTTGAAGTGGAAAACGGAGGTCTGTTAAGAAGGATTTCAGTGATTTAGGTTATAAGCTCTACATCAGGAAGGCAATGGGCGATTAGGGAGTTAAATAGGTGGCTAAAGACTTGTTCTAACTAGAAATGATTAGTAGTCAATGTTATTCACTTTTTAGGAGGGACAGGGTTAATAAAAGGGGAGGAGGGGTATGCCTATATGTAAAGTGGGCCTTAAAACCTAGTTTAAGGGAAGATATAAATGAAGGGTCCAATGAAAAGGTAGAGGCCTTGTGGGTTGAAATACACACTGGGGGCACACATAATAAAAAGATATTAGAAGGGATTTGCTACAAGCCACCTAATGTTGGGGAGTTGGAGGAAGCCCAACTTTTACTGCAAATGGAAAAGGCGTCTAGGTCAGCAAAGGTAATTATAATGGGAGATTTCAACTATCCTGAAATTGACTGGAGCAATATGACTTCCAACACAACTTGTTATCATTTGTGCCCAATGTGTTAATTTTTTATGGAGACTGCATGAAAGGTGACACGTCATTCATACCTAAAAAAGTGCAGTTTTAGGGCAGCACTGTGCGTCTGGAGCCCATGTTCCTCTTTCCCTCCCTAGTTTCCCGGTTTATTTAGATATGATTGTGTGGTGTGTATTACACTGCTCCACAATAAACCCCATTAATGATTAACAAAAATAAACAGACGGCGCAGAAGATCCTCTGAGTGTAGTAATTAATATTTCCAGGCTTGATCTGTCACCTTTCTCACCTTTGTGGTCACAAGAAATGGGTACTCACATTCACACGAGGTGAGTATACCCACAATTACCTCTGTGGATCGGCTCTCATGAAATGAAATCCACAGTAAATTGGAAGGATCAAAGCCTAATCAAAGCTTTTATTATTTGGCTCTCTTCTTAATATAAAATTTAAGATTGTACAGTTACCGAAAAATATACATTAAAAAGAAATAAGTAAAATTAAAATGGAACAAATCACTCTACGCGTTTCATGGCTCCAGGCCACTTCATCAGGACTGACTAGTCAGCGGGTAATGAGAATCTCATCTTGGGGTTTATATCCTTGAGGTGTAACCACTTATATACCCCAGATACCCACAGTGACGGGAGGCCCAGGAGACTAAAGAATACTGATACCAGGGTATATTCTGGGAGGGAGTTTTAATCCTGGAGGCGCAATCAATGCCTCTATCAAATGTGAGTACCCGTTTCTTGTGAACACAAGGGTGATCAAGGTGACGGATCAAGCCTGGAAATATTAATTACTACACTCAGAGGATCGTCTGCGCTGTCTGTTTCTTTTTGTTTTACAGCTGTTGATGTAGCGGCGGATCCAAAACCCGCATCAGACAAGCAGCGAGGATTGTGTTCAGAGGACTCTGATGACACATAGATAGTAGTGAAGTACATGTGTACAGTGGTTTTTAATGTTATAAGTTTGTGCTTTTCTGTATATTCAGTATCCTGTTTAATTTATCTTCCGTATTAAGGTCTGGGTATAGTAAAAAGGCGCACCTCTATAGTGTCTGTAAATATTCAGGCACATACAGGTGACTTTGGTGATTTCGCTTTGAGCAGAATCAAAGTTACTTAATAAAACCATTTTTTTAGTGTATAACCCCATTAATGATTGTTTAAACGTCAGTAGATGTGTTTATAAAGTAGTCTGTGTAATACATTACTTTGGTCTTACTCCAATTTATTAAAAACAAAACAAACCAAGTTGCTGTCATTAGGTCATACAAATGTATCTAGAAAATTGATCTTTACAGGGAGGATTAACTGGGTGAAAATGGCTGGTTTTCTAACAGATCTAAATTGCTAGTGATCACATGTAGAACATTCTTGGTTCAGGCATCACAGAAGGGAAGACAACTCTTACCTCAGCCACATCATCCTGGCCCCAGAAGCAGGCATAGTGCAGAGGGGTGTTACCATGTTCATTAACTGCATTCACATCTGCCTTATACTGAATAAGCTGTAAAATGAGAGAATGTGTTATCCATCAACAGCACAAAGCATCAACCTCATGCACTATGAACTAAGTAGAAACAGTGACATTTAATAGAAATCAGTAACTGGATCACCAAGATGACACACAACACATTAACAGATAACTGATGGAAACAAAAAAACCTTAAGAGTTTGTGGTACAAGAATGAAGAGTACACCCAACAAAACCTGGGAAATAGACTGGAACTGCAAAAATGAAATCCCACTGCATGAGTAGCACCTTACCAAGGGAACTGTATAAAGCAATTACTTACATAACTCTACACCCGTCACCCACAACACACACATCCCTCTACTGATGGTAGAATCAGAGCAAAGGAAGGAGCAGGAGAATTCCCAGAAACTGGGTAAGATAGCAAAGAAAGAGATTTGCCCAATTACATAGATACGTCATGGGAGCTTTAGGACTACCTGCGTATCAAGAGGTGAAAGGATTTTAAAATATAACTTTTTATAAAACAATATATATTCTCTCCAGATTAGCTTGTTGAGTGAAAATGTCTATTTTAGATAATATATGCCAGTAGGTGTATAAGACTCCACTATGTACTGAGAAGTTATTTATTTATAAGTAAATAGTTGAAGAGCCCGTGTGCCACTGCCAGCCGGTCGCGGGGCAGTCATGTTCAGCAGAGATTGTCTGCACGCGCCTGGTACGGAGCTCCGCTCTGTATCAGCCTCATCACTGCAGTCTCTACTGCGCATGACTGCGTCGTTACACGCGTTTTAGCGAATTATTATATAGGATTATGCATTTGAGATAAATAGTTAACATTTCATAAAAGTGAAAGAGAATTAAAAAGTTATATATAATACCATTAACAAAGTATCTGTGTGTAAGGAGTGGCTAAATCGCCATACTGAAAGTAAAAGTGACTAATGTAATGCGATCCCAGCAGCAGACCTGTACCACGTATCAAATGGTAGGGAGGCCCTATGCTAGGGTGCATCCAGAGGTGGAGTACAATAACTGCCTTTCTCCCTTTATTCCCCCCGCAGGTATGGGGATCTCAGACTAAATACAACTGAATCAGTGGCTTAAAAATCAGTAGCAAATTGAAATTCTCATCATCATTGATCCTGGAGAGAATCATTAAAGAGATAATACACATATAAAAATATTATTGGTTTCATTACAAAGCAATGAACTACCAGTTGGACTGCACCCTAATCCATCTATTCATTTCTTACAGCGTTCCAGTACTTTGCAGAAGATACCGTGTGCTGCCAATCTGTCTGAGCTTTATGGCAGGGCGAGTTAGAGAAACCTGAGGGGTTTGTGCCTCTCCAGAAAGGACCACTTGGTGGAAATATGAGTCAACAAGGTGCTCTTTCCGCCAGTAGCATTGCTAATGATCTTCTTCAAGTTGGGCCCATCTGGGCAAGGACACCAGTGACTTCTTAGAAAATTGGTCCACAGACCAAATCTTGAGCCACAAGGCGAGGCGCGTAGAAACAGAAAGGCTGAGGATTTCCCAGAAAATCTGTCCACGTCCAAAAGAGCTTCTGTGATGTAAGCATTGACTACCGTAATGTTGGCTAGAGGAATCAGCATGTCCTCCCTACGGATGCCAGAGGGCATAGCTTCTGATAGTTGCCCTCCCCACACACAAAATCCCTGTAGACCCAAGCAGCAGCAAAGAGAGGCCACAGTGCAGCTCCCATGGCCTCAAATCAGATTGATCCTTGTGCCCTGTGGCATTCGCAAGGGGAAGGGCAAAAGCGAGATGGGATGTCAACAGCAGGAGGCTGGAGAGGGGGAATGGGCTAGTTCATCTAATATGGAGGTGTCAATGCTACAGTCTGAAAACACGCAAATACATTTTACAAAGAATCATTTTTTCAGCATGGTGAAAAGATAAATATATGCATGCAAATGTTCGTAGTCTGGCTGGTAAGATGGGGGAACTAGAAATAATTCTATGTATGAGCAGCATGATCTAATTGGTGTGTCGGAAACCTGGTTAGATGATACCCTATACGTAAAGCATGTCTAAAAACTTAGTATAAGGGAAGAGATAAATGAAGGATCCTGTGGGTTGAAATACACACATAATAAAACATGTTACTGGGGGATTTGCTACAAGTCACCTAATACTGGGGAATTTGAGGAAGCCCAACTTACTGGGAAATGGAAAAGGCTTCTAGGTCAGGAAAGTCTTTTTAATATTTAATGTTGAAATGTCTCATTTGATTTTATATTACCTCAAGTTACGTTATACAATAAGAACCCCCTGGAGTTACTTTAAACAGGCGGATGATCCTCAGAAAGCTGCCAAGGATAAGACACTGATGCAGGGACGGGTAAAGTAGCCCTGCATGCTTTGTTTTGTGGATTGCAGGTTTATACCTGTCTCTCAACTATTATTAAATGTGACTGTGAATTGCACATACTTATTAGCTGTTTATATCAGTTAAGGCAGATTGGCACACCCCTTTATCTTCCCACTATGTGGATGTTAGGACTCCAGCTGCCTCTGCTGCTATGGTGAGATATCCATAAAGAGCCACGACTTGAGGGGAGCAAGTGTCATCCTTCCCCCATTGCTTCAACTGCTGGTCAACACATATGTGCTGTTTCAGCCATTGCCTTCGTGAGTAGAATCCTTATGGTGATGGTGTGGCGACTTGTTTTTTTGTTGTTAATGCACAAGGAGAATCTCCTATTTATTATTTTTCTACATAAACACAAAGAGAAAGACAGGGGGGGGGGGGGGGGAGAGAGAGAGAGAGAGAGAGAGAGAGAGAGAGAGAGGGGGACAGGGGGACAGGGAGAGAGAGACAGGTCCATGGTACATTTTTATTGTATTTATCACTAGACTGTGTATTTATTTTTAGTTTACGTTTTAGGCCGAGTTCACCAATATAACATCTAGTTTTACATTCAGTGCATCGTACCATATATACAACATTTGTGGATGTACAGGAATATGATCCTATGTTGTTGTGTATCTTGGTGTTGTGTTGTACAGTATTGTTTTCACAAATGTGTTGACATGATTTGCAGCGTGATTTGGTCCCACGAGTGTCCGTTCACTGGTCAGTTTTCTGTTTCAGATTAGGCGCTTTCCTGAACGCAGGAATAGGAGGCTGGGAGGCTTGTCTGAACACAACATCACCTGTTAGCAGAGTTTGTAGCTCTTTGATGATGATGATGTGTATTTCTTGTAGTGCAGGGTTGTATGTAGTCACTAGTGGTATAAGCGTAGAGACTTCCTTCTCTTTGTATTGTAACAGGCGTTCACGTGGTGTCCTCAATGCAGATGTTATTTTCCTTGTGATCGTCTTTGTTTTATAGCCTGTTTGAATGATTCAGACAATGTATTTAGATGATTGTTCTTGTCCATGGTGTCAGTACATATGCGGTGGTACCTGATAGCTTGGCTGTGAATGATCCCATGTTTAGTGTGAGCTGGGTGAAAGCTGGAGTTGTGAAGATAACTGCACCTGTCTGAGGGTTTAATGTAGGAGTTCGGATGAGTGTAGTCTGTCCTTGATGGAAGTTATGGTTGTGTCTGGGAAATGTACACTTTCTGTACTGAAATCCTTTTTTAAGTTTAATAGATGGATGAAATGCATTGAAGGATTTATGAAAATATGAATTCTACTTCTGTCCATAAGATAAATAAGTCATCGACATAGCAGTAATAGGATATGGTTAGTAGCAATATGGACCAAGAAATTGTTGATATCCTGCCATATAGTTGCACATCCTCTATGCAAGGTGGAAGACTCTCTCCTCCTTTATCCTCTATCACTGTATTGAGACTGTAGGATTTGTCCCTTGCTGTTCCCTACCTCTGGACCTTCCTACCACCCAGCATTCCCAAGCTCTACAGGGCAGGGACCTCCTATCCTAAGCTCACCTAGTGTTCCTCTTATTATAATGGTCTTGCTGAACGTCCTGTATTCCCTCTGTGACGGATACCCGTACTCAGACCGAGTAGCTCCGCCAAAACTGGGCTTCCTAAACCCAGGACAACACTCAGGAACTCCACCAGCCTTGAACCAGGATCATAGCTCCATTCACCCAGTGTAGGGTGAACACACTCTGAAGACAGAAAGCAGCCCCAAGCAGCTTTAGAATAAGAACTCTTCAATGAATCAAACACACAGCTTATATACACTTACACAGACTCTTACCAAGATCAGCATGTAAACTAGGACTTGGGACAGTGTTTCTACGCTTGACCAATCAGTCACCAGCACCCTTATCAAGATAAACATGCAAATTAGGGCTTGAAAATGGGGCATTCTAACTGGATCCCTAACCTCCCCTGATTGGTCAAGCAAGCACAGCAGGAATCAATTAACATTCCAATCATTCCTTAGCACAGATCTAAAGTGCCCAACCCCCACTTCCAGCTACCAAATCCCTATACAGAGTATATAATATAACGCCACACACGATTACATTATACCACACAATATACAATATAATGAGCAATATTTCAAGTGTTAGTGTCCTGAATCACTCCATCGTGTGACATCTACTATTCCCTATGTAATGTCCATGAGTCTGTAGGAAGGAGGCTGGCCCCCAGGAGCCAAGGGCCCGGTGGTTTCCATGAAATCCTCTATATTGAAGGTAAACTGTAAGGTGCTAAGCACACCCTTTAGTGCTATAGAAATAAAAATACATACTGTTCCAGGTTGGCAATTAAAAGATTTGAATTTTGTGCTGCCATCTTTCTGCCCATGACACATCCCATTATCTGTAGGTAAAAGTCCTATTTAAAGATTAAATAATTGTGTGTGAGGATAAGTTGTATCAATTTAGTTATACTCTGGGGACTATATTTTGGGCTGTGGGCATGTGATACAGTTAAAAGATGGCAGGCATTAATTCCATCCTGGTGCGGGATGTTCATAGACAGCAATTCCCCATCCATAGTAGCCAGAATGGTCTCAGTAGGTAAATCCTTGATTTGGATGCGTTTTTTAAGGAAGTCTGTGGTGTCTCGTATAAACTTACTGGTGTTAATGACAAGGGGTTGTAATGTCTGTCACCAGGCCAGAGATCTCAGTCAGAGTGCACATGTCGGTTACTATAGTCCTGTCTGGATTTTCTGGTTTGTGAATTTTTAGAAGTCCTCACTGCATGGTTGGTTGGTATAAGCGGACTCCATTCTAGTTGTGAGCATTTTGGGAATGATTTTATGGGGATTTTGGAGTTGCCTGGTATATATATCTTGGTGGAGTCTTGACTGAACGTTTTTGTAGTAATTGGTGTCAGACAGTTTCCGTCTTTTACATGGTTCAGAGTGTACATGGCGACCACTGCTTCTCCTTTATCTGCTGGTTTAATGGTGACTTTGTGGTTGGTGCTTAGATCACCCATTGCATGTCTTTCTAGTGGTGATAAGTTGTAGGTGTTGTTTTTCTATTGTGTTACTGTTTTTATTATATTAATTAAAGGGTTAGTAATGTCTATATATATATATATAAAAATCATATTGCAGCTATTAGAAAAAGAAACTAAACGACCCCTGTCCCATCTCTCAGACCTCAAGCAGCAGGAGTTGTAGCGTCTCCCAATAACCCGCTCACCTAACCACTTAGGGAATTATCCAGGACAACGCCATAAGAAATTAGGTTTCATAACAGAATAATTAATATTGGCTTGTGGATATATACTATATCGAAACCAAGGAATACGTAGTTCATATGATTATCAGACGTAAAGATGCTTTTTATACACACACTAGCTGGTGTACAGCACAGCTTTTTTCTTTTTTATTAAAAGTCAGACCTTGTGGTGGGGCATTAAGAGTTCAAAAGGACTTGAGAGAGGACCACCACTATTTATGAAAACCCCATATCTGTGGTGGCAAATAGAGACAGAGTTAGCAAATTATTATATGCCAATTTTGGATGCACCCTAGCATAGCCTCTCTTTACATATAGATACTTAGTTAATGACATAATATTATATATATAATCTCATCATCATCATCAGCCGTGGTTGAGCCACTGCAGGATGAAGGCCTCCTCACCAACACTTCAAGTACTTCAGTCCTGAGCCTTTTGTTGTCACTGTGTACCAACAAATTTGGTAATTTCACCTAACCATCTTGTCTTTGGTCTTTTTCTTGGGAGTTTAGCATCAATTGGAATCCATTCCAAAATCCATTTGGTCCATCTACCGTCAGGTCTTCTTGCTATGAGGTCTGCCCACTTCCACGTCAGGTGCTTTACTCTTTCACTTATGTCGTAGACCTTTGTTTGTGGACACATCCATGCACATGTTTATCTGTCTCTCTTTGTTATGTGTAGAATTCCCCGCTCTATACATCTCTGTGTAACCGTAACTTTGTGCATAGCTCTGGCATTTATTGTCCATGTGTCACAGCCACACGCAAGGACACATTGGTCAAAAACCTCTCTTGAGGCAGAGTGGTAAATTTGTCTTTACCCTTGTAGTGCCAGACAGAGAGATACACAATGCACTCAAAGGGTTACGACTAATTTACCACTCTGCGTTGTGTACCACAGTGGAAACCAAAGGGTTAAAGGGATAGTAATACTTCATTTTAACTTTATTTTATTTTGTAGGCATTAAAAAAACATGAAGAATGATATAAGTCTTATCTCTGAAACCTTTATGGTTTAAGAGATATTCACAAACAAAGTATCCCCCCCCCCTGTTCAACCATATCAGAAGGGAGATGCCCAGGTAGACTGCAGAGAGGGACAATCTTCAATTAAGATAATGGAAAAAGCTGATAAACTTGTCAAGGGGGGAAGGGCTTTCATTGTTTTCATACAAAGAAAATTGTCCCCTTCTGTTATCTGTACTGTCATACAACCAGACTCACATCTGAGAAGAGATGGCTTACACTAGGTAAAAGGGGCGGGAGGGGAACTTTGCTTGTGAATATCTCATAAACCATAAAGGTTTGAGAGATAAGACTTATATCATTCTTCATGTTTTTTTAATGCCTACAAAATAAAATAAAGTTAAAACGAAGTGTTACTATCCCTTTAAAGACAGTACCACTAAGTTTTCCAAATGATTCTCACCGCAATTTAATTAGTTGCTTAGTTCCTGTGGTGGGGTTTCCATTTGGTGACATTTCCTGTCCATTTCTCGTTCCAGTCCATGTACTGGGACGTCCCTTGGTACGGCACATTTATTAAAAACGACTTGCCTTTTGTTTATATTCGCCTTCAGACCAAAATGTTTGCTTTTCTGTTGTAGTTCAACGCGTTCCTGCAGTTCTTCAGGACGACTGGCAAAGAGTACGATATCGTCTGCAAAAAGTGGTGTAGTATCCTGCATTTATCTTAAGTCTTTTTTTTTCCTTTGTTGTCCCAATTTAGATTGTGAAAATTTTCTTCTAAACAAACTGAAAATATTTTTGGAGAGATTATGTGATCCAGGATTGCACTAAAGCCGGTAGGGCAAAATGGACACCGACAAACGAAAATGTCTAAATCGGTATTCAAATGTCCTACCGGCTACAAGCACTTCATTCTTCTTTCTTGTATCTGTAAAACTAAATGAAAGTCCTAATACAATGCAGAATAATATAAAAATACGTAGTTTAACCCCTTGAGTGCCAGAGGGTTACACAACACCTCTCTGGGCTCAAAGAGTTAAGTAAAGTATTAGTGCCTGGGTTCATTGAAATATGCAGCCATTATTTTTGGAAGAAATAATCCATTATAGTAAAGTTGTACCAATATAATACGCCCAAAAACCTAATAATAATACACGGCAGGGGAGACGGTGCTGTGTGCCACAAGTCCCCTTCTTCCTCACAGGCCGATGACCGCTCCGTACTGAGGGAATCTGAACACAGACTTCCTTTATATATGGGCACAGTCTCTGATCCAATTCCCTCACAGCCATTGGCTGAGATGCGCTTACGCACATCCCAGCCAATCAGTTTAAAGCCCACTGGCACTCTAGAGGTTAAGCTATGTATTATTATATTATTCTGCATTGTATTAGTACTTTCATTTTGTTTTACAGATACAAGAAAGGACGACTGAAGGGAAGGCCTGAAGAGGACCAGGATTCGGAGGACTCCGCTGGACATCAGGATTAATGGTAAGTGCTACTTGTAATGCCATATTGATTTGTTAATTAGTTGGGTTAAACCTATGAACGCTGGTGGGGTGATTATAGCCCACTGGCACTCATAGGGTTAATTCTACTGACTTTGGATGTATTGGAGTGGGGCTTAGTGTCTCATATCACTACAACCACTGAGGACTTTTTTTCCATTCAGGATTCTGTGTCGGCTGTCTGAAGGTCCAGTAAGGTGTTCTAGTCACAAAAACCGGGTCTTCACTTTCCTGCGATAACCTGAGTCCCTTATCGGATCTTCACGGCTGACACAGACATCTGAATTGATAATTCCGGTGTTTTCATCATTTTGTATTGGTGAAAACACCTGTTAACTAGATCACACAACAGCTATTTATTCACAGCACAGGAATGTGAATAGTTTACCGAGCTGGAAAATATGCCGTCGGCAGAACAAACAGCCGTCTCCAACATTCGCATCGAGCCCTCAAGTCTCTTTGATGGACCCTTTTTTCTATGGTGATCTGGACTTTGTCATTGTTGACCTGTATTGATGCAGGTGCATTTTCATATATTGATTGCAGGATATTGATGTAAGTGCTATCGATTCCTTGGTTGATCAGGACATTGATTATTGTTTGTTTCACGGAGTCTCAGGCCTTTCATAGTCGATGAAGTCTATGTATAATTGAAGGTTGTATTCATTATGTTGCTCTATAATTTGTTGCAATATCCGGATATGGTCCATTGTACTGAAACTGCTCCTGAAGTCTGCCTGTTCCTTGGGTTGTGCCGTGTTTAGTATTGTGTCCATTCTTATTGATAGGACCTTTGTGAAATGTTTACAGACGTCTGGCAATAGGCTTATTGGTCGGTAGTTTTTTAGATCCACTTTATCACCTATTTTGTGCAGTAGGATGACATTTTTCCATGTTTCAGACACTTTGACGAGTAGTAGGAATTTTGAGAATAGCTTATCTAGGGCTTTAAATAAGGGTCGACCTCCGGCTTTCAACGTTTCAGTAGTAACTTTATCAGGTCCAACTGCTTTGCCATTTTTCATTGATTTTACTGCAGCATATTTATATTATATAAATATATACACACTATCAGTCTCTTTAGCACTTCCGTTATTACTTTGCACATTGATATGTACGATAATATTTATCTCACGCTCATAATTACTTTGGATATTGTCTTGGGATAGAGTGGCATTTTATACACAGTATCATACAGTCTCCCCAAGTAGACACTACACGTTAATCTGAAGAGAACAGTTTGTTTTTTTCCCTTTCATTTTATTATGATACTTTCATGGACTGATACATATTTCACTGTTGTACTCATAGTCATCTAGTGCCCTGTGAAGAACATTTGTAATTATGAAATCTTTCTTTGCCCTCCTTTCTCAATAAAATGGCAGTTACATACAGGTGCATGGCAGCATTCAGAACCATTACTGTGTCAGTGCGCCAGATCTCTGCTTTTCTTATATCTTATTGAAATCCCTGAATCATATCCTATTATTGTGCCTCTCCAGCCTCAGCCGTCCCTATGACACAACCATGAGTTGAACTGGGGTAAACAGACTCCAGTGACGTCCGTGGATAGGGCGACACAATGGCACTAACCTTCTGAACAATGTCACGGTGGCCATGGCTTGCAGCTAGGTGGAGTGGTGTGTCATCTCCACGGTTCATGACATTGATCCGAGCTCCTCTCATTATTAACATGTCAACGACATTACTGCGTCCTTCTCGGCAAGCCCAGTGCAAAGGGCTGAATCCGTGGTCATCACTGCAACAGAGGGGGAACCACATAATGAAAGAACATCAACCAGGAATAGGCAGAGAGGGAGGCGATTAAATGCGGGCAGGCAGAAGGGGGGGATGGCGAGAAACAGTGGGCAGCCACAGTGGGAGAAGTGAGAGACCGCAGGCAGCAGGGAGGAAGGGGGGCAGCTTTGAGTGAGACACCAGGGGCAGTGTGTTTGGGTCAGCGAGACTCTGCGGGTAGCCAGAGGGAAGGGGGGGGGAGAGACCATGGGCAGTGTGCGTGTGTGTGTGTGTGTGTGTGTGTGTGTGTGTGTGGGGAGGGGCCTCAGGTAGCTGGGGGGGGGGGGCGCAAGACAGTGCAGGCAGGAAGGGGGGGGCGAGAGTTCGCAGGCAGACAGAGGAGGGGAAGCAGGAGATCGCAGGCAGCTGGGGGGGGGGCGAGACAATGCAGGCAGGTGGGGGGGGGGAGAGAGTTCAAAGGCAGACAGAGGAGGGGAAGCACAAGACCAGGGGCAGCCAAGTGGGAGAAGTGCAACCTTTGTGCTCACCCTTGGTTCAAGTCATTCTCTGTGTTATCTAGCCAGAGACGCACGGCCACCGCATTCCCTTCACGACACTGAGTAAAGATATCATCCATGGTAATCTCTGGCCACGTGAATCCCAGGGCAGTATCCTATGTACAGATCCTGCAGAAGTGAGAAGAGAGGATTTTAGTCTTACCTGTTAAATCCTTTTCTCTTAGTCCATACAGGTTACTGGTAACTTTGGGTAGGCGATCCGCTCCTTTAATTGTAGGCAGGAACAATTCGAGAATTGTATGCATGGGGTGGAGCCTACCTTCCCTCCTTGGCTGCAGCTAGCCAACCAGCTCCAGAAAAGATTTGAGACACTAACTACTGACTAGATAGTGAAAGGATAGAAGACTCCTGTGAGCATGACCCTGAAGGACCCCCCCCCCCCCAGTCTGCCACAGGAGAGCCAAACATGGTCCCTTGACAGGGTGGGAGACCAGTAACCTGTAAGGACTAAGAGTAAAGGATTTAACAGGTAAGACTAAAATCCTCTTTTCTCTGTCGTCCAATACAGGTTACTGGTAACATTGGGATGTCCAACCATTGAGTTTCCCAGAGGCGGAAAGTAAGGCAAGGACCAGGAGCAAGGCCCCCAAAGTCACCAGAGCAGATATGAACCATCAGATCAGAGATAGCCCGACAAAACAAATTAAGTGTCAACAGACACTAAACAGGGGTAACACCACCCCAGGAACAGATACACAGCACACTGAACTAGAGCCAACAGGGATCAAAAGTGAAGGAAGCACCAAGAACCGAAGAAGATCCTAGACAGGCAATATTGCCTCCAGGATTTTCCTCTCAAAGCTGGCATCAGCCGATGCCAGCACATCAACACGGTAGTGCTTTGAAAAGGTGCACACAGATGACCAAGTGGCAGCCTTGCACAACTGATCAGCAGAGGCCTGGTTCTTGTAAGCCCAAGAAGCCCCAATAGATCTTGTAGAATGAGCCATGACCCGAAAAGGGAAAGGCTTCTTCCTCAGCTCGTAAGCCCTACGAATAGTGAACTTGATCCAAGAAGATAAGTCACTTTGGATACAGGTCTTCCTGCCCTGGGACCCTCAGGAATGACAAACAGCGCATCAGATTGCCTGTTAGACTCAATGTGATGTACATAAAACTTGAGACAACGCACCACATCTAACAAGTGGAGATACCTCTCCTTGTCAGAGGTGGGGTCAGGGCAGAAAGAAGGCACCACAATCTACTGATTTATGTGGAACTCTGAAACCACCTTCGGGAGAAACTCCTGAGAAGTGCAAAGCACCGGCTTGTCCTTGTGAAACACCAAATAGGATGGCTTATAGGATAGAGCACGTAACTCAGAGACACGGAGAACGGACACGATCGCTAGGAGAAAGGCCATTTTCCATGTCAACAGGCGTAGAGGAATAGTAGCCAAGGACTCAAATGGAGGGTGCTGAAGAACGCCCAAAACCAAGTTAAGATCCCACGGAGAAGCGGGATTCTTGAAGGCAGGACGAGTATGGGCAACGCCCTGGAAAAAAACCTTGACTTCAGGAAGGATGGCAATGTTCCTCTGAAAAACAACCAGAGAGAGCATAAGTCTGAACCTTAAGGGAACTCAAACTGAGGCCCTTATCCACACCGTCCTGCAAAAAGGCCAGGATCATAGGCAGATCAAATTCCTGACACAGGTCCTTATCAGCACATCAGGATAGAAGGTTGACCAGACACAATGGTAGATCTTGGAAGAAACAGGTTTGCGGGCACTGAGCATAGTAGCCACCACACCAGAAGAAAAACCGTTCTTCTTCAATATTGAGGATTCAATTTACAAGCCGTCAAAGTTAGCCGATGAACATCCTCCTTCCACAGTTAACCCTGTAGAAGAAGATCCGGACGCAAGGGAGCCGGAATGGCTCCGCCACTGACAGATCCAGCAGCTCTGGAAACTAAGCTTGGCGAGGCCAGTACGGAGCAATCAGAATGACTGGACAGCATTCCAGTCGCAATTTCCGTAACACCCTGTGCAACATTGGGAGGGGAGGAAAGATGTAGGCCAGAGGAAATAACCAAGGAATGGACATTGCATTCACCGCCAGAGCTAGAGGGTCCCTCCACCGAGAACAGAACCTCTGAATCTTCCTGTTGTGTCTTGTCACCATCAGGTCGATGTAAGGAAGGCCCCGCTTCTGAACAATGAAGTTGAAAACCTCTGGGTGCAGTTCCCACTATCCGCTGTCCACTGTGTGTTGACGGAGGAAGTCCGCCATTACATTGTCTACACCAGCAATGTGCACTGTGGATATGGCAGGAACGTGTTCCTCTACCCAGGACAAAATAGCCTTGACCTCTAACCAAGCGGCGAGACTTCTTGCTCTGCCCTGCTTGCTGATGTAAACCACGGCCATGGCGTTGTCGGACTGTACCGTCTTCCAGCGGAGATGTCCAATGACGAAGGGCATGAAATATCGCCAGAAGCTCCAACACATTGATGGGAAAGAGAGTTTCCTCCGGAGACCACCGACCCTAAGCACTCAGGCGACCCAGGACCGCTCTCCAGGCGGAGAGGCTGGCATCCGTCGTTACCGTGGTTCAGAAGAATACCAGGAAGGACTTGCCTTTCAGCAGATTGGAGAGGTTGAGCCAACATGACAAACTCCGTTCCACATGAAGAGGGAGTGACACTGACATTGTCAGAAGTCCCGGCTGACCCCTGCACACCTGGATCACAAACCTCTGGATTTCCCTGGCGTGCACCATGGCAAACAGGACCGCTTCTATGGTGGAGATGAATTTCCCCACTAGAAAGGACAGCTTCTTGGCTAGAACTGGATCTTTAGCCAGAACCGCAGAAACCCTGTGGGCAATCTGGTGAGCTACCTCGTCCGTGAGAAACACCATGCTCTTCTGATTGTCGAAGAGAATGCCCAAGAAGACCAGACGCTGGGATGGGACAAGATCTGACTTGTCCATTTGATGATCCACACGTGATGGGTGAGAGCGTGAATGCATAGCTGAACCTGCTGATGAAGAAGTTCCGCAGAGGGGGCTTTCAGAAGCAGGGAGTCCATGTATGGAGTAACTCTGATGCCGTCCCAGTGGAGGACGGACAATAAGGCTCCCAGGACACGGTTGAAAACTTGCGAAGCTGTAGTCAGACCAAAGGGAAGAGCTGAAAACTGAAAATGCCCTCAGTCTCAGGCAAATCTGAGATGTGTAAATATGCACCCTGAAGATCTAGGGATGCAAGGAATTCCCCCGGGGACATATCAGCAATCACAGTCCATAGAGACTCCTGGTGATAATGAGTCCGGATCACAAAGGAATTGAGATCCTTCAAATCCAAAATGGGGAGAAAACCGCCGTCCTTTGTGGAGACCACAGAGAGGTTTGAGTAAAAACCCATACCTCTGTCCTGAACTGGAACCGGCTCTAGAATATCCTTGTCCAGAAGAGCCTGAATAGCGCCGTTGAACAGCCGGCGTTTCTCAGAGCTCTGAGGCGTATGAGAAGGAAAGAAGCAAAAGGGAGGAAGAGACAAAAGGGATCCTGTACCCTTCCGTCAACACCTGTAAAACCCACGGGTCCGCTACTGACTCCTCCCAGATGCTGTGGTAGTGACACAGATGACCACCCATAGCAGAGTGGGGACCTGGGTTCGGTGAGTCATGCCGAAGAAGGCTTGGAAGCCCTGGGCTTGAAGGAGACCTTGGGCTTCCATTGCTGTTTGGGCTTGGGGGAAGCACGCAAAGCTGAGGGAACCGTCTGGTTCGCCTGATGTGTCTCAGTCTGAAAGGAACGAAAATACTGATTACGCTTAAGCAGCGTTTTCTTCCTGGGGATCAAAGGTAGAAGGGTACTCTTACCCCCCTGTGGCCTCACTGATCAGATCTTTAAGATCTGGCCAAACAAAGAAGTACCTTGAAAAGATAAGGAGAGCGGTGTTTTCTTGGAAGCAGTGACAGCAGACCAGATCTTGAGCCAAAGAGCCCATCTGGCAACCACAGACATGGTGGAAACCCTGGCCACCAAACAGATGGCATCAAATAAGGCAGCAGAAAGAGTGCTGGGCCTCAGAAATGTTGTCAAGAAAGCACAACATATATGAAGTAGGAGCACCCTTACTGACAGCCAGGGTGAGCTGTTCAGTCCAGACCGCAATGGCCCGGTTCCCACATGCTGCAGCGAATGCTGGATTCATGGCAGTACCAGCAGTAGCAAAAATGGACTTGAGGGAGACCTCAAGTTTCTTGTCAGTCCAGTCCTTCAGAGTGGATGCAACAGAAACTGGCAAGGCAGCAGACTTAGATAGCCTGGAGATAGGAGCATCCACTTTAGGAGGATGAACCCACTGAGCAAGCGCTGCCACAGAGAAGGGATGAAGCTTGGCAAATTTCTTGGACACAGAAGGTTTCCTGTCCGGAGATTTCCACTCTTCAGACACAAGACGGTCAAGAGTGGGGTTAGGTGGAAAACAATTACGTGGCTTTTTAGGTTCCTGAAACACATCAGAGGGGTCAGAAGGAGCCTCCTGAGCTACTGGAATGTTAAGGATATTCAAAACAGCCCTGCTCAGGCCCTCAACCGAGGGCTCAGGATCAGCCTGAAAAGGATCCTCAAAAAACTGAGAGGAGCCTACAGCAGAACATTCCTCAACATCTGAATCCACCAGCAGTTCCTCCTCAGAGGAATCTGATACATCAGGTACACCCTAAGGTTTTGGCAGGGAAGACTTGATGGAGGAGGGGGTCTGCCAAGAATGGAAGACCCCCTGTAACTGGGATGAAAAGAGTTGCAATGTAGACCTCAGGTCCCTAGTCGCAGCCTTAAACTCTTGCATCCAAACTGGCTCTAATGCATGGCTGGAGGTCCCTGGGAGACTCTCAGGGACATCAGAACATGCTGGGCATAAATGATGTGAGAATTCTCTAGGTAACCCTGAATGACAGGAAGAGCAATGCGCAATGGGGGATACCGATACCCCAGCCTCCTTAGTCTTAGGTCTGGCCCCAAGCTCCAATGGATTAGACATTCTCACAGTGTCAAATAACCTTGCAATAAAATAAATCACCCAAGTCCAGTGTGTAGGATTAAAGTTTCACCCCAGAAATCGCTAAACTAGACTTATCTGGCAGGCGAAGGGTTAATCAGCAGAGGAGAGAAGGCGAGTCCAAGCCCTGCGTAGGATACTCGTTCTGGAAATAGCACAAAACGGCTGCCGCGGCAGTAGCCAATCAGAAACAAGCGTGCAAAGCAAGTGCTCACAGGAAATGTAGTTCTCCCAGAAAAGTACCCAAACAGTGCCCGAAGCCCCCTGAGCCCCCCCAACACACTAGAAACATGAACCTGATGATAGAACAAGGGCAGACAAGTAAAATGAGCCATCTCTGAAGTCGCTAGGTTAAACAGTTGCAGAGATATATCCCAAATGGTACAGTCCCATAGGAGTGAATGGAGCAATGGCGTCTATGCGGTAAAGCGTGCCTTTACTCAAGTTTGACAAAATTAAAACCGGTACAATAAAAATTCATGAAATCATCACTAGAACATATTAGGATACCCAAAAAATACTGAACCAGTAGGAAAAGGGTCAGAAAACCCCCTAAAAGATGCAAAACCAGCAGCTAAAGGGTTAAAGTACCACAGAAACTTGCTCCAAAACACCCAAAAGACATACAGATATACCCAATGAGTGCTGGAGTGTGCAATAGGAACTCCAAATGAAAACCCCTGTGCGTTGGGGCACCTTTCCTGCAGATCTTCTGTCTTCAGACAACCATGTAGTAAGAAGTACCTCAGTGGGTAACTCCATGGGGAAGCACTTGTACCCAAGATTTTCCCCCCAGGGCTTAGGTTCCACAAAAAGTACCTGGTCACTGAGCTAGCCACATCTAAGGGCATTCTCAGTTATGGTAATCCGCCTAATGGTGGTATTCCATATATAAGAGAAAAATTTAAAACTTCTAACACTATAGCAGAACTGTTCTCTTGCCTGTGTCTTCAACAAGGAACAAATCTTTCTGGAGTTGATTGGCTAGCTGCAGGCAATGAGGGAAGGTGGGCTCCACCCCCTGTACACAATTCTAGAATTGTTCCTGCCTACAATTAAAGGGACAGATCGCCTACCCAAAGTTACCTGTAACCTGTATTGGATGACAGAAAAATTGATTAACACAATGTACATAACCCACATATCCACCTAACACCTCTGGTGGTAATGAGAGAGGTAATTGTCCCATACCCAGGGTAATCCCTCTTCCATCTCCTGTAATACTAAGAGAGGTAATTGTCCCATACCCAGGGTAATCCCAAATCCATCTCGTGTAATACTAAGAGAGGTAATTGTCCCATACCCAGGATAATCCCTCTTCCATCTCCTGTAATACTAAGAGAGGTAATTGTCCCATACCCAGGATAATCCCTCTTCCTTCTCCTGTAATACTAAGAGGTAACTGTCCCATACCCAGGATAATCCCTCTTCCATCTCCTGTAATACTAAGAGAGGTAACTGTCCTATACCCAGGATAATCCCTCTTCCATCTCCTGTAATACTAAGAGAGGTAATTGTCCTATACCCAGGATAATCCCTCTTCCATCTCCTGTAATACTAAGATAGGTAATTGTCCCATACCCAGGGTAATCCCTCTTCCATCTCCTGTAATACTAAGAGAGGTAATTGTCCCATACCCAGGATAATCCCTCTTCCATCTCCTGTAATACTAAGAGAGGTAATTGTCCTATACCCAGGGTAATCCCTCTTCCATCTCATGTAATACTAAGAGAGGTAATTGTCCCATACCCAGGGTAATCCCTCTTCCGTCTCCTGTAATACTAAGAGAGGTAATTGTCCCATACCCAGGGTAATCCCTCTTCCGTCTCCTGTAATACTAAGAGAGGTAATTGTCCCATACCCAGGGTAATCCCTCTTCCGTCTCCTGTAATACTAAGAGAGGTAATTGTCCCATACCCAGGGTAATCCCTCTTCCATCTCCTGTAATACTAAGAGAGGTAATTGTCCCATACCCAGGGTAATCCCTCTTCCATCTCCTGTAATACTAAGAGAGGTAACTGTCCTATACCCAGGATAATCCCTCTTCCATCTCCTGTAATACTAAGAGAGGTAATTGTCCCATACCCAGGATAATCCCTCTTCCTTCTCCTGTAATACTAAGAGGTAACTGTCCTATACCCAGGGTAATCCCTCTTCCATCTCCTGTAATACTATGAGAGGTAACTGTCCTATACCCAGGATAATCCCTCTTCCATCTCCTGTAATACTAAGAGAGGTAATTGTCCCATACCCAGGATAATCCCTCTTCCTTCTCCTGTAATACTAAGAGGTAACTGTCCCATACCCAGGATAATCCCTCTTCCATCTCCTGTAATACTAAGAGAGGTAACTGTCCTATACCCAGGATAATCCCTCTTCCATCTCCTGTAATACTAAGAGAGGTAATTGTCCTATACCCAGGATAATCCCTCTTCCATCTCCTGTAATACTAAGATAGGTAATTGTCCCATACCCAGGGTAATCCCTCTTCCATCTCCTGTAATACTAAGAGAGGTAATTGTCCCATACCCAGGATAATCCCTCTTCCATCTCCTGTAATACTAAGAGAGGTAATTGTCCCATACCCAGGGTAATACCTCTTCCATCTCCTGTAATACTAAGAGAGGTAATTGTCCTATACCCAGGGTAATCCCTCTTCCATCTCATGTAATACTAAGAGAGGTAATTGTCCCATACCCAGGGTAATCCCTCTTCCGTCTCCTGTAATACTAAGAGAGGTAATTGTCCCATACCCAGGGTAATCCCTCTTCCGTCTCCTGTAATACTAAGAGAGGTAATTGTCCCATACCCAGGGTAATCCCTCTTCCGTCTCCTGTAATACTAAGAGAGGTAATTGTCCCATACCCAGGGTAATCCCTCTTCCATCTCCTGTAATACTAAGAGAGGTAATTGTCCCATACCCAGGGTAATCCCTCTTCCATCTCCTGTAATACTAAGAGAGGTAACTGTCCTATACCCAGGATAATCCCTCTTCCATCTCCTGTAATACTAAGAGAGGTAATTGTCCCATACCCAGGATAATCCCTCTTCCTTCTCCTGTAATACTAAGAGGTAACTGTCCTATACCCAGGGTAATCCCTCTTCCATCTCCTGTAATACTATGAGAGGTAACTGTCCTATACCCAGGATAATCCCTCTTCCATCTCCTGTAATACTAAGAGGTAACTGTCCTATACCCAGGATAATCCCTCTTCCATCTCCTGTAATACTAAGAGAGGTAACTGTCCTATACCCAGGATAATCCCTCTTCCATCTCCTGTAATACTAAGAGAGGTAACTGTCCTATACCCAGGATAATCCCTCTTCCATCTCCTGTAATACTAAGAGAGGTAATTGTCCCATACCCAGGATAATCCCTCTTCCTTCTCCTGTAATACTAAGAGGTAACTGTCCTATACCCAGGGTAATCCCTCTTCCATCTCCTGTAATACTATGAGAGGTAACTGTCCTATACCCAGGATAATCCCTCTTCCATCTCCTGTAATACTAAGAGAGGTAATTGTCCCATACCCAGGGTAATCCCAAATCCATCTCGTGTAATACTAAGAGAGGTAATTGTCCCATACCCAGGATAATCCCTCTTCCATCTCCTGTAATACTAAGAGAGGTAATTGTCCCATACCCAGGATAATCCCTCTTCCTTCTCCTGTAATACTAAGAGGTAACTGTCCCATACCCAGGATAATCCCTCTTCCATCTCCTGTAATACTAAGAGAGGTAACTGTCCTATACCCAGGATAATCCCTCTTCCATCTCCTGTAATACTAAGAGAGGTAATTGTCCTATACCCAGGATAATCCCTCTTCCATCTCCTGTAATACTAAGATAGGTAATTGTCCCATACCCAGGGTAATCCCTCTTCCATCTCCTGTAATACTAAGAGAGGTAATTGTCCCATACCCAGGATAATCCCTCTTCCATCTCCTGTAATACTAAGAGAGGTAATTGTCCTATACCCAGGGTAATCCCTCTTCCATCTCATGTAATACTAAGAGAGGTAATTGTCCCATACCCAGGGTAATCCCTCTTCCGTCTCCTGTAATACTAAGAGAGGTAATTGTCCCATACCCAGGGTAATCCCTCTTCCGTCTCCTGTAATACTAAGAGAGGTAATTGTCCCATACCCAGGGTAATCCCAAATCCATCTCGTGTAATACTAAGAGAGGTAATTGTCCCATACCCAGGATAATCCCTCTTCCATCTCCTGTAATACTAAGAGAGGTAATTGTCCCATACCCAGGATAATCCCTCTTCCTTCTCCTGTAATACTAAGAGGTAACTGTCCCATACCCAGGATAATCCCTCTTCCATCTCCTGTAATACTAAGAGAGGTAACTGTCCTATACCCAGGATAATCCCTCTTCCATCTCCTGTAATACTAAGAGAGGTAATTGTCCTATACCCAGGATAATCCCTCTTCCATCTCCTGTAATACTAAGATAGGTAATTGTCCCATACCCAGGGTAATCCCTCTTCCATCTCCTGTAATACTAAGAGAGGTAATTGTCCCATACCCAGGATAATCCCTCTTCCATCTCCTGTAATACTAAGAGAGGTAATTGTCCTATACCCAGGGTAATCCCTCTTCCATCTCATGTAATACTAAGAGAGGTAATTGTCCCATACCCAGGGTAATCCCTCTTCCGTCTCCTGTAATACTAAGAGAGGTAATTGTCCCATACCCAGGGTAATCCCTCTTCCGTCTCCTGTAATACTAAGAGAGGTAATTGTCCCATACCCAGGGTAATCCCTCTTCCGTCTCCTGTAATACTAAGAGAGGTAATTGTCCCATACCCAGGGTAATCCCTCTTCCATCTCCTGTAATACTAAGAGAGGTAATTGTCCCATACCCAGGGTAATCCCTCTTCCATCTCCTGTAATACTAAGAGAGGTAACTGTCCTATACCCAGGATAATCCCTCTTCCATCTCCTGTAATACTAAGAGAGGTAATTGTCCCATACCCAGGATAATCCCTCTTCCTTCTCCTGTAATACTAAGAGGTAACTGTCCTATACCCAGGGTAATCCCTCTTCCATCTCCTGTAATACTATGAGAGGTAACTGTCCTATACCCAGGATAATCCCTCTTCCATCTCCTGTAATACTAAGAGGTAACTGTCCTATACCCAGGATAATCCCTCTTCCATCTCCTGTAATACTAAGAGAGGTAATTGTCCTATACCCAGGGTAATCCCTCTTCCATCTCCTGTAATACTAAGAGAGGTAATTGTCCTATACCCAGGATAATCCCTCTTCCATCTCCTGTAATACTAAGAGAGGTAATTGTCCCATACCCAGGATAATCCCTCTTCCATCTCCTGTAATACTAAGAGAGGTAATTGTCCCATACCCAGGGTAATCCCTCTTCCATCTCCTGTAATACTAAGAGAGGTAATTGTCCCATACCCAGGATAATCCCTCTTCCATCTCCTGTAATACTAAGAGAGGTAATTGTCCCATACCCAGGGTAATCCCTCTTCCATCTCCTGTAATACTAAGAGAGGTAATTGTCCTATACCCAGGGTAATCCCTCTTCCATCTCCTGTAATACTAAGAGAGGTAATTGTCCTATACCCAGGGTAATCCCTCTTCCATCTCCTGTAATACTAAGAGAGGTAATTGTCCTATACCCAGGGTAATCCCTCTTCCGTCTCCTGTAATACTAAGAGAGGTAATTGTCCCATACCCAGGATAATCCCTCTTCCATCTCCTGTAATACTAAGAGAGGTAATTGTCCTATACCCAGGATAATCCCTCTTCCATCTCCTGTAATACTAAGAGAGGTAATTGTCCCATACCCAGGATAATCCCTCTTCCATCTCCTGTAATACTAAGAGAGGTAATTGTCCCATACCCAGGATAATCCCTCTTCCGTCTCCTGTAATACTAAGAGAGGTAATTGTCCTATACCCAGGGTAATCCCTCTTCCATCTCCTGTAATACTAAGAGAGGTAATTGTCCTATACCCAGGGTAATCCCATGTCCTTCTCCTGTAATACGAAGAGAGGTAATTGTCCTATACCCAGGGTAATCCCATGTCCTTCTCCTGTAATACGAAGAGAGGTAATTGTCCTATACCCAGGGTAATCCCATGTCCTTCTCCTGTAATACGAAAAGAGGTAATTATCCCATACCCAGGGTAACCCCATGTCCTTCTCCTGTAATACGAAGAGAGGTAATTGTCCCATACCCAGGGTAATCCCATGTCCTTCTCCTGTAATACCAAGAGTGACAATCATCTATCTCGGTGTCACAGGAGGTACAAATTGGAATGTCGTGGGGATACAGAGATCCCCCCATAAACAGGGATGCACCTTCTGTGATACTGAATGATGATCACGCAGGACAAGTCAGTCACAACTGAAAGTAACTGGCTAATAAACAGGGGAAAAAGGAGAAGAAATCCCCACAAAAAACATCCATAAATGAGGAGCTCAATCCAATAATAAAAAAATATACAAAATACTTGCAATGCATTGCATACCCCCCAGCACTCAAAGGGTTAATACAAAATATAATTAAAACATGTAAAGAGGGACATTCAAGAAAAAGACTGAAGATATTAATATAAAATGTAAATGTATGAATATAATATCCCACTGGTAAGAGACCAAAGTGTAAGTGCTAAGACACAGAGGCCTACTAGTACACGTACCAACACAAGAAATAAAGTGACACACATATACTGTATCCAGGGGATGCAAAGCAAATGGCCGAAGACCAGCTTATATGGTTAGCATGGGCCAATGGACACGCATCTCAAGAGCACGTGACACCAAAAGCTGAGGCCAATAGACAATGAGTCCAAAGAACACGTGACACATGTCCAAGGAAGCTCAACACAACTGGTCGCAGTCAATCAGCACCAAGTTAAAGAGACACGTGACAACACTGCATATAAGATAATAGAAAATGAGATGTGATGGGGAGTTCCATGTACACTAAGTATGTCAGGATAGCGGTGTAATGAACCCACTGCATTTGTGTTTACAGACAATTAGATGTACGAGAATAACGGAAGGTCATCTCCTGTGATAACGAAATGGATAAGTCACAAACCAAGCACACGTGTCAAAGACACACACGCAACAGCAGGTCCCTAGCGCAATGAGTAAGCAGAGGACAAAACCAGTGCCCTTGTGTGTCCACATCAACACGTATTAGACTGTCTCATTAGTTATATCACATGTCCACATCTACACGTATTAGACTGTCTCATTAGTTATATCACATGTCCACATCAACATGTATTAGACTGTCTCATTAGTTATATCACATGTCCACATCAACACGTATTAGACTGTCTCATTAGTTATATCACATGTCCACATCAACACGTATTAGACTGTCTCATTAGTTATATCACATGTCCACATCAACATGTATTAGACTGTCTCATTAGTTATATCACATGTCCACATCCACATGTATTAGACTGTCTCATTAGTTATATCACATGTCCACATCCACACGTATTAGACTGTCTCATTAGTTATATCACATGTCCACATCAACACGTATTAGACTGTCTCATTAGTTATATCACATGTCCACATCAACACGTATTAGACTGTCTCATTAGTTATATCACATGTCCACATCAACACGTATTAGACTGTCTCATTAGTTATATCACATGTCCACATCAACACGTATTAGACTGTCTCATTAGTTATATCACATGTCCACATCAACACGTATTAGACTGTCTCATTAGTTATATCACATGTCCACATCAACACGTATTAGACTGTCTCATTAGTTATATCACATGTCCACATCCACACGTATTAGACTGTCTCATTAGTTATATCACATGTCCACATCAACACGTATTAGACTGTCTCACTAGTTATATCACATGTCCACATCCACACGTATTAGACTGTCTCATTAGTTATATCACATGTCCACATCAACACGTATTAGACTGTCTCATTAGTTATATCACATGTCCACATCAACACGTATTAGACTGTCTCATTAGTTATATCACATGTCCACATCAACACGTATTAGACTGTCTCATTAGTTATATCACATGTCCACATCAACACGTATTAGACTGTCTCATTAGTTATATCACATGTCCACATCTACACGTATTAGACTGTCTCATTAGTTATATCACATGTCCACATCAACACGTATTAGACTGTCTCATTAGTTATATCACATGTCCACATCAACACGTATTAGACTGTCTCATCAGTTATATCACATGTCCACATCTACACGTATTAGACTGTCTCATTAGTTATATCACATGTCCACATCCACACGTATTAGACTGTCTCATTAGTTATATCACATGTCCACATCCACACGTATTAGACTGTCTCATTAGTTATATCACATGTCCACATCAACACGTATTAGACTGTCTCACTAGTTATATCACATGTCCACATCAACACGTATTAGACTGTCTCATTAGTTATATCACATGTCCACATCTACACGTATTAGACTGTCTCATTAGTTATATCACATGTCCACATCAACACGTATTAGACTGTCTCATTAGTTATATCACATGTCCACATCAACACGTATTAGACTCTCATTAGTTATATCACATGTCCACATCAACACGTATTAGACTGTCTCATTAGTTATATCACATGTCCACATCAACACGTATTAGACTGTCTCATTAGTTATATCACATGTCCACATCTACACGTATTAGACTGTCTCATTAGTTATATCACATGTCCACATCAACACGTATTAGACTGTCTCATTAGTTATATCACATGTCCACATCCACACGTATTAGACTGTCTCATTAGTTATATCACATGTCCACATCCACACGTATTAGACTGTCTCATTAGTTATATCACATGTCCACATCAACGCGTATTAGACTGTCTCATTAGTTATATCACATGTCCACATCCACACGTATTAGACTGTCTCATTAGTTATATCACATGTCCACATCAACACGTATTAGACTGTCTCATTAGTTATATCACATGTCCACATCCACACGTATTAGACTGTCTCATTAGTTATATCACATGTCCACATCTACACGTATTAGACTGTCTCATTAGTTATATCACATGTCCACATCCACACGTATTAGACTGTCTCATTAGTTATATCACATGTCCACATCCACACGTATTAGACTGTCTCATTAGTTATATCACATGTCCACATCCACACGTATTAGACTGTCTCATTAGTTATATCACATGTCCACATCCACACGTATTAGACTGTCTCATTAGTTATATCACATGTCCACATCCACACGTATTAGACTGTCTCATTAGTTATATCACATGTCCACATCCACACGTATTAGACTGTCTCATTAGTTATATCACATGTCCACATCAACATGTATTAGACTGTCTCATTAGTTATATCACATGTCCACATCAACACGTATTAGACTGTCTCATTAGTTATATCACATGTCCACATCCACACGTATTAGACTGTCTCATTAGTTATATCACATGTCCACATCCACACGTATTAGACTGTCTCATTAGTTATATCACATGTCCACATCCACACGTATTAGACTGTCTCATTAGTTATATCACATGTCCACATCCACACGTATTAGACTGTCTCACTAGTTATATCACATGTCCACATCAACACGTATTAGACTGTCTCACTAGTTATATCACATGTCCACATCAACACGTATTAGACTGTCTCACTAGTTATATCACATGTCCACATCAACACGTATTAGACTGTCTCATTAGTTATATCACATGTCCACATGAACACGTATTAGACTGTCTCATTAGTTATATCACATGTCCACATCAACACGTATTAGACTGTCTCATTAGTTATATCACATGTCCACATCAACACGTATTAGACTGTCTCATTAGTTATATCACATGTCCACATCCACACGTATTAGACTGTCTCATTAGTTATATCACATGTCCACATCTACACGTATTAGACTGTCTCATTAGTTATATCACATGTCCACATCAACACGTATTAGACTGTCTCACTAGTTATATCACATGTCCACATCAACACGTATTAGACTGTCTCATTAGTTATATCACATGTCCACATCCACACGTATTAGACTGTCTCATTAGTTATATCACATGTCCACATCCACACGTATTAGACTGTCTCATTAGTTATATCACATGTCCACATCAACACGTATTAGACTGTCTCACTAGTTATATCACATGTCCACATCAACACGTATTAGACTGTCTCATTAGTTATATCACATGTCCACATCCACACGTATTAGACTGTCTCATTAGTTATATCACATGTCCACATCTACACGTATTAGACTGTCTCATTAGTTATATCACATGTCCACATCAACACGTATTAGACTGTCTCATTAGTTATATCACATGTCCACATCCACACGTATTAGACTGTCTCATTAGTTATATCACATGTCCACATCCACACGTATTAGACTGTCTCATTAGTTATATCACATGTCCACATCAACACGTATTAGACTGTCTCATTAGTTATATCACATGTCCACATCAACATGTATTAGACTGTCTCATTAGTTATATCACATGTCCACATCAACACGTATTAGACTGTCTCATTAGTTATATCACATGTCCACATCCACACGTATTAGACTGTCTCATTAGTTATATCACATGTCCACATCCACACGTATTAGACTGTCTCATTAGTTATATCACATGTCCACATCAACACGTATTAGACTGTCTCATTAGTTATATCACATGTCCACATCTACACGTATTAGACTGTCTCATTAGTTATATCACATGTCCACATCCACACGTATTAGACTGTCTCATTAGTTATATCACATGTCCACATCAACACGTATTAGACTGTCTCATTAGTTATATCACATGTCCACATCAACACGTATTAGACTGTCTCATTAGTTATATCACATGTCCACATCAACATGTATTAGACTGTCTCATTAGTTATATCACATGTCCACATCCACACGTATTAGACTGTCTCATTAGTTATATCACATGTCCACATCAACACGTATTAGACTGTCTCATTAGTTATATCACATGTCCACATCCACACGTATTAGACTGTCTCATTAGTTATATCACATGTCCACATCTACACGTATTAGACTGTCTCATTAGTTATATCACATGTCCACATCAAAATGTATTAGACTGTCTCATTAGTTATATCACATGTCCACATCAACACGTATTAGACTGTCTCATTAGTTATATCACATGTCCACATCAACATGTATTAGACTGTCTCATTACCATCAGTTATATCACATGTCCACATCAACACGTATTAGACTGTCTCATTACCACTAGTTATATCACATGTCCACATCTACACGTATTAGACTGTCTCATTAGTTATATCACATGTCCACATCCACACGTATTAGACTGTCTCATTAGTTATATCACATGTCCACATCCACACGTATTAGACTGTCTCATTAGTTATATCACATGTCCACATCAACACGTATTAGACTGTCTCATTAGTTATATCACATGTCCACATCCACACGTATTAGACTGTCTCATTAGTTATATCACATGTCCACATCAACACGTATTAGACTGTCTCATTAGTTATATCACATGTCCACATCCACACGTATTAGACTGTCTCATTAGTTATATCACATGTCCACATCAACACGTATTAGACTGTCTCATTAGTTATATCACATGTCCACATCAACACGTATTAGACTGTCTCATTAGTTATATCACATGTCCACATCTACACGTATTAGACTGTCTCATTAGTTATATCACATGTCCACATCAACACGTATTAGACTGTCTCATTAGTTATATCACATGTCCACATCAACACGTATTAGACTGTCTCATTACCATCAGTTATATCACATGTCCACATCTACACGTATTAGACTGTCTCATCAGTTATATCACATGTCCACATCCACACGTATTAGACTGTCTCATTAGTTATATCACATGTCCACATCAACACGTATTAGACTGTCTCATTAGTTATATCACATGTCCACATCTACACGTATTAGACTGTCTCATCAGTTATATCACATGTCCACATCAACACGTATTAGACTGTCTCATTAGTTATATCACATGTCCACATCAACATGTATTAGACTGTCTCATTAGTTATATCACATGTCCACATCAACACGTATTAGACTGTCTCATTAGTTATATCACATGTCCACATCAACACGTATTAGACTGTCTCACTAGTTATATCACATGTCCACATCTACACGTATTAGACTGTCTCATTAGTTATATCACATGTCCACATCCACACGTATTAGACTGTCATTAGTTATATCACATGTCCACATCCACACGTATTAGACTGTCTCATTAGTTATATCACATGTCCACATCAACACGTATTAGACTGTCTCATTAGTTATATCACATGTCCACATCAACACGTATTAGACTGTCATTAGTTATATCACATGTCCACATCCACACGTATTAGACTGTCATTAGTTATATCACATGTCCACATCCACACGTATTAGACTGTCTCATTAGTTATATCACATGTCCACATCCACACGTATTAGACTGTCATTAGTTATATCACATGTCCACATCCACACGTATTAGACTGTCTCATTAGTTATATCACATGTCCACATCAACATGTATTAGACTGTCTCATTAGTTATATCACATGTCCACATCAACACGTATTAGACTGTCTCATTAGTTATATCACATGTCCACATCCACACGTATTAGACTGTCTCATTAGTTATATCACATGTCCACATCAACATGTATTAGACTGTCTCATTAGTTATATCACATGTCCACATCAACACGTATTAGACTGTCTCATTAGTTATATCACATGTCCACATCAACACGTATTAGACTGTCTCATTAGTTATATCACATGTCCACATCCACACGTATTAGACTGTCTCATTAGTTATATCACATGTCCACATCCACACGTATTAGACTGTCTCATCAGTTATATCACATGTCCACATCTACACGTATTAGACTGTCTCATTAGTTATATCACATGTCCACATCTACACGTATTAGACTGTCTCATTAGTTATATCACATGTCCACATCTACACGTATTAGACTGTCTCATTCGTTATATCACATGTCCACATCAACACGTATTAGACTGTCTCATTAGTTATATCACATGTCCACATCAACACGTATTAGACTGTCTCATTAGTTATATCACATGTCCACATCAACACGTATTAGACTGTCTCATTAGTTATATCACATGTCCACATCCACACGTATTAGACTGTCTCATTAGTTATATCACATGTCCACATCAACACGTATTAGACTGTCTCATTAGTTATATCACATGTCCACATCCACACGTATTAGACTGTCTCATTAGTTATATCACATGTCCACATCCACACGTATTAGACTGTCTCATTAGTTATATCACATGTCCACAGCAACACGTATTAGACTGTCTCATTACCACTAGTTATATCACATGTCCACATCAACACGTATTAGACTGTCTCATTAGTTATATCACATGTCCACATCAACACGTATTAGACTGTCTCATTAGTTATATCACATGTCCACATCAACACGTATTAGACTGTCTCATTAGTTATATCACATGTCCACATCAACACGTATTAGACTGTCTCATTAGTTATATCACATGTCCACATCCACACGTATTAGACTGTCTCATTAGTTATATCACATGTCCACATCAACACGTATTAGACTGTCTCATTAGTTATATCACATGTCCACATCTACACGTATTAGACTGTCTCATTAGTTATATCACATGTCCACATCCACACGTATTAGACTGTCTCATTAGTTATATCACATGTCCACATCCACACGTATTAGACTGTCTCATTAGTTATATCACATGTCCACATCCACACGTATTAGACTGTCTCATTAGTTATATCACATGTCCACATCCACACGTATTAGACTGTCTCACTAGTTATATCACATGTCCACATCCACACGTATTAGACTGTCTCATTAGTTATATCACATGTCCACATCAATACGTATTAGACTGTCTCATCAGTTATATCACATGTCCACATCTACACGTATTAGACTGTCTCATTAGTTATATCACATGTCCACATCAACACGTATTAGACTGTCTCATTAGTTATATCACATGTCCACATCAACACGTATTAGACTGTCTCATTAGTTATATCACATGTCCACATCCACACGTATTAGACTGTCTCATTAGTTATATCACATGTCCACATCAACATGTATTAGACTGTCTCATTAGTTATATCACATGTCCACATCCACACGTATTAGACTGTCTCATTAGTTATATCACATGTCCACATCCACACGTATTAGACTGTTTCATTAGTTATATCACATGTCCACATCCACGCGTATTAGACTGTCTCATTAGTTATATCACATGTCCACATCCACACGTATTAGACTGTCTCATTAGTTATATCACATGTCCACATCCACACGTATTAGACTGTCTCATTAGTTATATCACATGTCCACAGCAACACGTATTAGACTGTCTCATTAGTTATATCACATGTCCACATCCACACGTATTAGACTGTCTCATTAGTTATATCACATGTCCACATCAACGCGTATTAGACTGTCTCATTAGTTATATCACATGTCCACATCCACACGTATTAGACTGTCTCATTAGTTATATCACATGTCCACATCCACACGTATTAGACTGTCTCATTAGTTATATCACATGTCCACATCAACGCGTATTAGACTGTCTCATTAGTTATATCACATGTCCACATCTACACGTATTAGACTGTCTCATTAGTTATATCACATGTCCACATCCACACGTATTAGACTGTCTCATTAGTTATATCACATGTCCACATCTACACGTATTAGACTGTCTCATCAGTTATATCACATGTCCACATCCACACGTATTAGACTGTCTCATTAGTTATATCACATGTCCACATCAACACGTATTAGACTGTCTCATTAGTTATATCACATGTCCACAGCAACACGTATTAGACTGTCTCATTAGTTATATCACATGTCCACATCAACATGTATTAGACTGTCTCATTAGTTATATCACATGTCCACATCCACACGTATTAGACTGTCTCATTAGTTATATCACATGTCCACATCTACACGTATTAGACTGTCTCATTCGTTATATCACATGTCCACATCAACACGTATTAGACTGTCTCATTAGTTATATCACATGTCCACATCAACACGTATTAGACTGTCTCATTAGTTATATCACATGTCCACATCCACACGTATTAGACTGTCTCATTAGTTATATCACATGTCCACATCCACACGTATTAGACTGTCTCATTAGTTATATCACATGTCCACATCTACACGTATTAGACTGTCTCATTCGTTATATCACATGTCCACATCAACACGTATTAGACTGTCTCATTAGTTATATCACATGTCCACATCAACACGTATTAGACTGTCTCATTAGTTATATCACATGTCCACATCAACATGTATTAGACTGTCTCACTAGTTATATCACATGTCCACATCTACACGTATTAGACTGTCTCATTAGTTATATCACATGTCCACATCCACACGTATTAGACTGTCTCATTAGTTATATCACATGTCCACATCAACACGTATTAGACTGTCTCATTAGTTATATCACATGTCCACATCCACACGTATTAGACTGTCTCATTAGTTATATCACATGTCCACATCCACACGTATTAGACTGTCTCATTAGTTATATCACATGTCCACATCCACACGTATTAGACTGTCTCATTAGTTATATCACATGTGCACATCCACACGTATTAGACTGTCTCATTAGTTATATCACATGTCCACAGCAACACGTATTAGACTGTCTCATTAGTTATATCACATGTCCACATCCACACGTATTAGACTGTCTCATTAGTTATATCACATGTCCACATCAACGCGTATTAGACTGTCTCATTAGTTATATCACATGTCCACATCAACACGTATTAGACTGTCTCATTAGTTATATCACATGTCCACATCCACACGTATTAGACTGTCTCATTAGTTATATCACATGTCCACATCAACACGTATTAGACTGTCTCATTAGTTATATCACATGTCCACATCCACACGTATTAGACTGTCTCATTAGTTATATCACATGTCCACATCAACACGTATTAGACTGTCTCATTAGTTATATCACATGTCCACATCAACACGTATTAGACTGTCTCATTAGTTATATCACATGTCCACATCAACACGTATTAGACTGTCTCATTAGTTATATCACATGTCCACATCCACACGTATTAGACTGTCTCATTAGTTATATCACATGTCCACATCAACATGTATTAGACTGTCTCATTAGTTATATCACATGTCCACATCAACACGTATTAGACTGTCTCATTAGTTATATCACATGTCCACATCTACACGTATTAGACTGTCTCATTAGTTATATCACATGTCCACATCAACACGTATTAGACTGTCTCATTAGTTATATCACATGTCCACATCAACACGTATTAGACTGTCTCATTAGTTATATCACATGTCCACATCAACGCGTATTAGACTGTCTCATTAGTTATATCACATGTCCACATCCACGCGTATTAGACTGTCTCATTAGTTATATCACATGTCCACATCAACATGTATTAGACTGTCTCACTAGTTATATCACATGTCCACATCCACATGTATTAGACTGTCTCATTAGTTATATCACATGTCCACATCAACACGTATTAGACTGTCTCATTAGTTATATCACATGTCCACATCAACACGTATTAGACTGTCTCATTAGTTATATCACATGTCCACATCAACGCGTATTAGACTGTCTCATTAGTTATATCACATGTCCACATCCACACGTATTAGACTGTCTCATTATATCACATGTCCACATCAACACGTATTAGACTGTCTCATTAGTTATATCACATGTCCACAACCTAACATGTACTAACATAAGTAATACAATTGCATCCATTAAAGACAAATGTACCCCCCCCCCATGTTCAACAAGGGCTCCGAACAGATCACAATGATAAAGATGGGATCACAGACGTAAAAAGTAACACAACGGATGTCACAATATACCAATGAACAAATATCAGAATAAAAGACCAATACAGAGGGTTTTAAAGGGGATCTACCCCCTATGCAAGTTAGTCTTAAAGTAACAGTAATGTCCCAATAAAAAAATGTCTTATTTTGTAGAGTGTAAAAAAAATAAAATAAACCCTGAAACCTTTATGGATTGAGAGATATTCACATTTAAAGTTCCCTGTAAAGCTGACAGCAGGAGACCCGAGTCGCCCGACACAAGGAGGCTCTTCAGCAGAGCCGAAAGTGCGTTTTTATAAAGAACTGCTTCATTGGAAAGGTCTACAAAGTGTTCCTGCAAACCAGACACATTGTACACATTTCCAATGACACAAGTGCAGCTCTGCTGTAGAGCCGCTGGCTGGTCCCCAGACCAGGATCTCCGGCTGTCAGCACAGCACTGACGTCAGGAGAAGGGGGACTTTACAGGCGAATATGTCTCAGACCATAAAGGGTTGAGAGATCGGACTTGTAACACATCATTTCTTTTTTACACTCTACAGAGCAAGACATTAGAGTCCCTTTAGTAGGTAGGTTATATAGTGAATATATGTAATATTGTAGTACTAGTTGAACAGCCCGTTACACGGGCCACAGTGCCTCTGGCAGCCGGTCGGGGGGCAGTCACGCACAGCAGAGACTGCCCGCGCCACTGCTGATACAGAGCTGGACGCTCCTTCGGAGCGCCCAGCTCTGTATCAGCCGCGGCGCGGGCAGTCTGTACTGTGCATGACTGCTGCACGCGCAGCAGTGTCTACTGCGCATGTTGGGCGTTACACACAACTTAGCGAATTATTATATAGGATTTTCTTTTTTTAAACCAGTGTTTGGCTGAAATCTAATCTGTCGCTCTGCCTCTAGTCCTTCCCTCTGTACAGCCCCCTCTGATGCCGGAGGCTTTCTGCCTGTAAGCTGGAGAGATCTCTGCCAATGAGAGCGCTCCAGCTTACAGACAGAACTCTTTTGTCATTGGAGGAGGCTGGACAGAGGGAGGGGCTAGAGGAAGAGTGACGGACTGCGGTACAGAGCTGGTATCGGTAGTCTGTCTGAAGTATGGTGCAGGGCAGTATTTCCTCATTAGATTAGATTTCAGCCAAACAGCAGTTTAAAAAAACTACTACAATATTACATTCTAGTAGAAGAGTCCGTGTACACAGGTCACAGTGCCGGTCAGTCGCGGTGCAGTCATGCCCAGTACAGACTGCCTGCTCTGCGGCTGACACAGAGTCAACGCTCCGAACTCAGACCTCCGGTCCCTGCTCTATATAAGCCTAATCACCGGCAGTCTGTACTGCGCATGACAGCGTCATTATAAACTATTTATCAAATTATTATATAGGATATTCACAATATAACCTACCGATTAAGACTAATTTGTATAGGGGGGACAGATTCCCTGTAAAGGACGGATCGATATAATAATAAGATATTACAAAAACATCTGTATAGGACAATGTCATATATTATATTACATTTAGAAATAATAATAACGAAGTCCCATCCACGCATTTCCAAATTTCTGTTTGTTTAACTGGAAGTAACTTAACACTGTTACACCTCCCAAAATGGACCTAAAAAGGTATTGATGGGTAATTACCAATAAATCCTTCTCTCTTTTGCCTTGTGGAACACAGGATCCATGGGTTAAGTTTCCACCCAAAGGAGGCAGAGTACTTGCAAGCTAAATCTCTGGAGGAGCCCTTCCAGCTCAACTTAACCACCGCCCAGAAGAAGCAGCATCAGCAAAATGAAAGGGGAACAGGAAGGTGGTCACCATGTCAGAGAATACAAAGACCACCCCTGTCCACAACTCAAACATGTTTTTCTACAGGAGGGATGTCCTGTGTTCTACAAGTAACAAGATAAAGTTTACTAGACATAAATACCTACATATGTCCAACAGCTGGAAGTGCCTCTCTCTCAAAGCAAGGACACTGACTTTGTTATGTGAAACAATGATCACATCGCTGTCTAGCACAACTTCTCTGCAGAGGGCTGGTTCTTGTAAACCAAGGAAGCACTAACCAGTAACCTTTAATCCTAAGAAGGTACCAGCCTCTCAATGACATAAGCCTGGTGAATGGTCAACTTGATCCAAGAGTCCACTGTTACGTTAGATGTCGCTTGGCCACACAGGGCCCCCAGGGATAATGGAAAGCTGATCAGATTTGCAAAAAGGTTCAGAGTAACGAATGTAGTATTTAAGACTCTTAATGACATCCTGACAGTGAAGCTCCTGTTCCTGACTATTAGACTGAGCAGGACAAAGAACCGAAAGAATAATCTGATTAATATGAAAATCAGTAACCACCTTGAGAAGAAACACAAATACAAATACAGAGGTTCTGCATATTCTATGAAAAGACACCATCACTAGAACGAAAGATGTCTTGAATGTCATCTAACCGACACAGAATCCAGAAGCTCAAAAAGATCCTTCTGTAAGCGCTCCCCAATGTCAGGTCGGTTTCCCAAAGCAAATACCTAAGGCCTACCCTCATACAGGCTGATAGGGACATCATGTGGGAGAGATGGGACTGCAGCCTGGACCAATTCTTGAGAATATCTATGTTCAGAGCTGAAACCAGTGACCCCCATCTCTCTCATGTAATTCCACATGACCACCAATGGGCAACCCAAGCCTGAAAGACACGCTGAGACTAAGTGTGAACTTTATTAGTAGGAAGACCTGTCCTTGGATGGTGTTTAAACTCTACCCGAGAAAGGCCAGAAATTACACTGAATCTAAGAGGACTTTTTGAAATTGATCACCCAGCTGTGCTGCTCCAAAAAGGACACACGAGTCTGAAGAGCTCTGCTGAGGGAGCCTTTAAAAGGAGGTTGTTCAGATAAGGCTTAAAAGGATGTCTCTAGAGACAGAATATGGCTGGACAGAGCAGCCATAACATTTGTGCAACCCCATGGAGTAGACGCCAGTCCAAAGGGAAAGGATGTGAACTGGAAACGGCAATGCTGAAAAGCAAAATAAAGGAATCGCTGATGCTGCACATGAAGTTTCAAGTGGACAAGAATTCTGATGGGATCATAGCAGCTATACCGAAGCACGAAGAATTTTAGCACAGAAATGACACGATTGAGATGCTTTAGGCCTAAAATCAGGCATAAGCCACTGTCTTTCTTGCGGACTATGAGGAGACTGGAACAGAACCCATTAAGATTTTCTGAAAGGGGAACAGAATAAAGATCTGCATAAAAAAGGGGATTAACCACCCTCCAGAACTAAACAGCCCTCACAGAATCTTGAGGAACCTCTGACATGAAGAAGTAACAAGGAAGGTTCTTCAAGTCTATGCAATAAACCCCCCCCACAGATCTGTTAAGGAGAGGACCCACGAACTGTGGAAATGGTATACTACCGATAGCGTTGAGGCCTTACCATGAAAAGTAACTGTATCGAAGACTGCCTCATAAACATTAACCTTAATGATCCTGGAAATCATAAGCGGATACTTCCCCTTGGAAGAAAAAGTGTGAAATGCTTCAAATAACAGCTTGCTCATTATTGCTATGACTCGTCACCCAAGCTGCTGCAAAAGGCTGGGCACAAAGTGGGCTTGGAGACTGAAGAATTCATTTTTTAAGAAGATAATCTAGGCTTTTGTCCTCCTGGTCCTTAAACATAGCTGCACTTACTAATGGTAAAGCTTTTTTGGTTGGGGAGGTGACAAATCTGAGCAGTCAAGTGTCCGAAGTGTGGCCCACAACTAGGGAAAAGGGTAAACTAGGGAAAGCGCCCAAATTTAAAAAACACCTCTTAACTGGTGGAATTCTTTTACTCAACAAGAACTGAATCATAAGAGTCCCTTCTACGACTTTTAAAAATGTCAGGAGAGGAGGTCTCTGGGGGGGGGTCTCAGAGATCTGTACAGTATCTAATGCCACCCAAATCAGTCCTTCTACGGCGTTCTCAGGATCCTCATTAACTGTTTGAGTGCCAGAGGGGTAAGCAACACATATCAGACCTGTTTGACCCCTCCTCCAGCAGTGACATTTCCATTAGCCCTGGTTCCCAGGATTCCTCCTCCAGGGGAATTAGGAGTGTGTATGTATATAAAGAGGGGTGAGAGGTCAGACACAGCTGTGCGCACAGGAGAAGGAAACATGCATTTATCTTACATCTCGGAGCTTCTGTACTGAACGACACATTTACAACTGCGAACTAACGATAAGAGAAAAGGCTATGAACGTTAGGTGGTAATGTTTATTTAATATGAATGCATCCATTCGCTTGAAAGTTTTACTCTGGTCCTTTAAGGACTACATTAATTGGCAGTGCCCAGCTTCAAAGGCATTGCACCCCCCCAAAGTGTAAAAAGAAAAACAACTTATTATTAGCACTAAAAAAAATCCCAGATACTGTCAGTGTCTAGGACCCCGCGGCCCAAAGTCTCTTCCATCTGCCTGTAGGTCACTATCTGACCTCGTCACAGCTCAGAAGGATCCCAATAAGACACATCTATTTCTGTACAAGACCACACACAGAACCCACAATGACTGGCACCGAGCGCCCGCTTCTTCCTCTAAATACACACACACACACACACACACGACTGGCACCGGGACACTGCTTCTTCCTCTAAATACACACACACACCCCACAATGACTGGCACCGAGTGCCCGCTTCTTCCTCTAAATACACACACACACCCCACAATGACTGGCACCGAGTGCCCGCTTCTTCCTCTAAATTCGCACACACACCCCACAATGACTGGCACCGAGTGCCCGCTTCTTCCTCTAAATACGCACACCCCACAATGACTGGCACCGAGTGCCCGCTTCTTCCTCTAAATACACACACACACACCCCACAATGACTGGCACCGAGTGCCCGCTTCTTCCTCTAAATACACACACACACACCCCACAATGACTGGCACCGAGTGCCCACTTCTTCCTCTAAATATACACACCCCACAATGACTGGCACCGAGTGCCCGCTTCTTCCTCTAAATACACACACACACCCCACAATGACTGGCACCGAGTGCCCGCTTCTTCCTCTAAATACACACACACACCCCACAATGACTGGCACCGAGTGCCCACTTCTTCCTCTAAATATACACACCCCACAATGACTGGCACCGAGTGCCCGCTTCTTCCTCTAAATACGCACACACACCCCACAATGACTGGCACCGAGTGCCTGCTTCTTCCTCTAAATACACCCCCCCCCCCACAATGACTGGCACCAAGTGCTCGCTTCTTCTCTAAATACACACACCCCATAATGACTGGCACCTAGTGCCCGCTTCTTCCTCTAAATACACACACACACCCCACAGTGACTGGCACCGAGTGCCTGCTTCTTCCTCTAAATACACACACCCCACAATGACTGGCACCGAGTGCCCGCTTCTTCCTCTAAATACACACACACACACCCTACAATGACTGGCACCGAGTGCCCGCTTCTTCCTCTAAATACACACACACCCCACAATGACTGGCACCGAGAGCCCGCTTCTTCCTCTAAATACGTACACACACCCCACAATGACTGGCACCAAGCGCTCGCTTCTTCCTCTAAATACACACACACACCCCACAGTGACTGGCACCGAGTGCCCGCTTCTTCCTCTAAATACACACACACCCCACAGTGACTGGCACCGAGTGCCTGCTTCTTCCTCTAAATACACACACACCCCACAATGACTGGCACCGAGTGCCCGCTTCTTCCTCTAATTACACACACCCCACAATGACTGGCACAGAGTGCCCACTTCTTCCTCTAAATACACACACCCCACAATGACTGGCACCGAGTGCCCGCTTCTTCCTCTAAATACACACACACCCCACAATGACTGGCACCGAGTGCCCGCTTCTTCCTCTAAATACACACACCCCACAATGACTGGCACCGAGTGCCCGCTTCTTCTCTAAATACACACACCCCACAATGACTGGCACCGAGTGCCCGCTTCGTCTCTAAATACACACACCCCACAATGACTGGCACCAAGTGCCCGCTTCTTCCTCTAAATACACACACACCCCACAATGACTGGCACCGAGTGCCCGCTTCTTCTCTAAATACACACACCCCACAATGACTGGCACCGAGTGCCCACTTCTTCTCTAAATACACACACCCCACAATGACTGGCACCGAGTGCCCGCTTCTTCTCTAAATACACACACCCCACAATGACTGGCACCTAGTGCCCGCTTCTTCTCTAAATACACACACCCCACAATGACTGGCACCGAGTGCCCGCTTCTTCCTCTAAATACACACACACCCCACAATGACTGGCACCGAGTGCCTGCTTCTTCTCTAAATACACACACCCCACAATGACTGGCACCGAGTGACCGCTTCTTCTCTAAATACACACACCCCACAATGACTGGCACCGAGTGCCTGCTTCTTCCTCTAAATACACACACAACACAATGACTGGCACCGAGTGCTCGCTTCTTCTCTAAATACACACACACACACCCCACAATGACTGGCACCGAGTGCCCACTTCTTCCTCTAAATACACACACCCCACAATGACTGGCACCGAGTGCCCGCTTCTTCTCTAAATACACCCCCCCCACAATGACTGGCACCAAGTGCCCGCTTCTTCCTCTAAATACACACACACCCCACAATGACTGGCACCGAGTGCCCGCTTCTTCCTCTAAATATACACACACCCCACAATGACTGGCACTGAGTGCCCGCTTCTTCCTCTAAATATACACACCGCACTATGACTGGCACTGAGTGTCCACTCCTTTCTCTAAATACACACACCCCACAATGACGGACACTAATTGCCCTCTCCTAACTCAAAATACATGGAGAACCCCCAATGACTAGCATTGAGTGACCACTGCTTCATCTAAAATACATAGCGAACCCACAATAACTGGCATTGAGCACCTGGTACTTACTCTAAATACACACACAGTATACCCAGCTTCAGATAGCTAACAATAAACAGGAGGCAGTAAAGGAAGGACCATAAAGTAACAATAATAATCTCACTCATTCCCCCAGTACACGGATATAAGATATAATAATAATTCCAGTGGATCAGTACAGATATATGTGATATATAAGATAATGTCCCCCCAGTACAGTGATATAATAATAATACTCCGTGGATCAGTACAGATATATGTGATATATAAGATAAAGTCCTCCCAGTACAGTGATATAATAAGAATACTCAGTGGATCAGTACAGATATATGTGATATATAAGATAGAGTCCCACCCAGTACAGTGATATAATAATAATACTCAGTGGATCAGTACAGATATATCTGATATATAAGATAAAGTCCCCCCCCAGTACAGTGATATAATAATAATACTCAGTGGATCAGTACAGATATATTTGATATATAAGATAAAGTCCCCCCAGTACAGTGATATAATAATAATAATACTCAGTGGATCAGTACAGATATATTTGATATATAAGATAATGTCCCCCCAGTACAGTGATATAATAATAATACTCAGTGGATCAGTACAGATATATCTGATATATAAGATAAAGTACCCCCAGTACAGTGATATAATAATAATAATACTCAGTGGATCAGTACAGAAATATCTGATATATAAGATAAAGTCCCCCCCCAGTACAGTGATATAATAATAATACTCAGTGGATCAGTACAGATATATTTGATATATAAGATAATGTCCCCCCAGTACACTGATATAATAATAATACTCAGTGGATCAGTACAGATATATTTGATATATAAGATAAAGTCCCCCCAGTACAGTGATATAATAATAATAATACTCAGTGGATCAGTACAGATATATGTGTTATATAAGATAAAGTCCCCCCCAGTACAGTGATATAATAGTAATAATATGCAGTGGATCAGTACAGATATATGTGATATATAAGATAAAGTCCCCCCCAGTACAGTGATATAATAGTAATAATACGCAGTGGATCAGTACAGATATATGTGACATATAAGATAAAGTCCACCCAGTACAGTGATATAATAATAATACTCAGTGGATCAGTACAGATATATGTGATATATAAGATAATGTCCCCCCAGTACAGTGATATAATAATAATACGCAGTGGATCAGTACAGATATATGTGATATATAAGATAAAGTCCACCCAGTACAGTGATATAATAATAATAGTCAGTGGATCAGTACAGATATATGTGATATATAAGATAATGTCCCCCCAGTACAGTGATATAATAATAATACTCAGTGGATCAGTACAGATATATGTGATATATAAGATAATGTCCCCCCAGTACAGTGATATAATAATAATAGTCAGTGGATCAGTACAGATATATGTGATATATAAGATAATGTCCCCCCAGTACAGTGATATAATAATAATACTCAGTGGATCAGTACAGATATATGTGATATATAAGATAATGTCCCCCCAGTACAGTGATATAATAATAATACTCAGTGGATCAGTACATATATATGTGATATATAAGAAAGTCCACCCAGTACAGTGATATAATAATAATACTCAGTGGACCAGTACAGATATATGTGATATATAAGATAAAGTCCACCCAGTACAGTGATATAATAATAATACTCAGTGGATCAGTACAGATATATGTGATATATAAGATAAAGTCCACCCAGTACAGTGATATAATAATAATACTCAGTGGATCAGTACAGATATATGTGATATATAAGATAAAGTCCCACTCATTAGTGATATAAGATATAATAATAATAGTCAGTGGATCAGTACAGATGTATCTGATATATAAGATAAAGTCCCCCAGTACAGTGATATAATAATAATACTCAGTGGATCAGTACAGATATATGTGATATATAAGATAAAGTCCCACTCATTAGTGATATAAGATATAATAATAATAGTCAGTGGATCAGTACAGATGTATCTGATATATAAGATAAAGTCCCCCCAGTACAGTGATATAATAATAATACTCAGTGGATCAGTACAGATATATGTGATATATAAGATAAAGTCCCACTCCTTAGTGATATAAGATATAATAATAATAGTCAGTGGATCAGTACAGATGTATCTGATATATAAGATAAAGTCCCCCAGTACAGTGATATAATAATAATACTCAGTGGATCAGTACAGATATATGTGATATATAAGATAAAGTCCCCCCAGTACAGTGATATAATAATAATAGTCAGTGGATCAGTACAGATATATGTGATATATAAGATAAAGTCCCCCCAGTACAGTGATATAATAATAATAATACTCAGTGGATCAGTACAGATATATGTGATATATAAGATAAAGTCCCCCCAGTACAGTGATATAATAATAATACTCAGTGCATCAGTACAGATATATGTGATATATAAGATAAAGTCCCCCCCCAGTACAGTGATATAATAATAATACTCAGTGGATCAGTACAGATATGTGTGATATATAAGATAAAGTCCCCCCAGTACAGTGATATAATAATAATAATACTCAGTGGATCAGTACAGATATATGTGATATATAACATAAAGTCCCCACAGTACAGTGATATAATAATAATACTCAGTGGATCAGTACAGATATATGTGATATATAAGATAAAGTCCCCCCCAGTACAGTGATATAATAATAATACTCAGTGGATCAGTACAGATATATAAGATAATGTCCCCCCAGTACAGTGATATAATAATAATAATACTCAGTGGATCAGTACAGATATATATGTGATATATAAGATAATGTCCCCCAGTACAGTGATGTAATAATACTCAGTGGATCAGTACAGATATATCTGATATATAAGATAAAGTCCCACCCAGTACAGTGATATAATAATAATACTCAGTGGATCAGTACAGATATATCTGATATATAAGATAAAGTCCACCCAGTACAGTGATATAATAATAATACTCAGTGGATCAGTACAGATATATGTGATATATAAGATAAAGTCCCCCCAGTACAGTGATATAATAATAATAGTCAGTGGATCAGTACAGATATATCTGATATATAAGATAAAGTCCCACCCAGTACAGTGATATAATAATAATACTCAGTGGATCAGTACAGATATATGTGATATATAAGATAAAGTCCACCCAGTACAGTGATATAAGAATAATACTGTGGATCAGTACAGATATATGTGATATATAAGATAAAGTCCCCCCAGTACAGTGATATAATAATAATAGTCAGTGGATCAGTACAGATATATGTGATATATAAGATAAAGTCCCCCCAGTACAGTGATATAATAATAATAGTCAGTGGATCAGTACAGATATATGTGATATATAAGATAAAGTCCCCCCAGTACAGTGATATAATAATAATACTCAGTGCATCAGTACAGATATATGTGATATATAAGATAAAGTCCCCCCAGTACAGTGATATAATAATAATAATACTCAGTGGATCAGTACAGATATATGTGATATATAAGATAGAGTCCCACCCAGTACAGTGATATAATAATAATACTCAGTGGATCAGTACAGATATATGTGATATAAGATAAAGTCCCCCCAGTACAGTGATATAATAATAATACTCAGTGGATCAGTACAGATATATGTGATATATAAGATAAAGTCCCCCCAGTACAGTGATATAATAATAATACTCAGTGGATCAGTACAGATATATGTGATATATAAGATAAAGTCCCCCAGTACAGTGATATAATAATAATAGTCAGTGGATCAGTACAGATATATGTGATATATAAGATAAAGTCCCCCCAGTACAGTGATATAATAATAATAGTCAGTGGATCAGTACAGATATATGTGATATATAAGATAAAGTCCCCCCAGTACAGTGATATAATAATAATACTCAGTGGATCAGTACAGATATATGTGATATATAAGATAAAGTCCCCCCAGTACAGTGATATAATAATAATACTCAGTGGATCAGTACAGGTATATGTGATATATAAGATAAAGTCCCCCCAGTACAGTGATATAATAATAATACTCAGTGGATCAGTACAGATATATGTGATATATAAGATAAAGTCCCCCCAGTACAGTGATATAATAATAATACTCAGTGGATCAGTACAGATATATGTGATATATAAGATAAAGTCCCCCCAGTACAGTGATATAATAATAATAATAATACTCAGTGGATCAGTACAGATATATGTGATATATAAGATAAAGTCCCCCCAGTACAGTGATATAATAATAATAATAGTCAGTGGATCAGTACAGATATATGTGATATATAAGATAAAGTCCCCCCAGTACAGTGATATAATAATAATAATAATACTCAGTGGATCAGTACAGATATATGTGATATATAAGATAAAGTCCCCCCCCAGTACAGTGATATAATAATAATACTCAGTGGATCAGTACAGATATATGTGATATATAAGATAAAGTCCTCCCAGTACAGTGATATAATAATAATAATAATACTCAGTGGATTAGTACAGATATATGTGATATATAAGATAAAGTCCCAGTCATTAGTGATATAATAATAATAATAATAATACTCAGTGGATCAGTACAGATATATGTGATATATAAGATAAAGTCCCACCCAGTACAGTGATATAATAATAATACTCAGTGGATCAGTACAGATATATGTGATATATAAGATAAAGTCCTCCCAGTACAGTGATATAATAATAATAATAGTCAGTGGATCAGTACAGATATATGTGATATATAAGATAAAGTCCCCCCAGTACAGTGATATAATAATAATACTCAGTGGATCAGTACAGATATATGTGATATATAAGATAAAGTCCCCCCAGTACAGTGATATAATAATAATACTCAGTGGGTCAGTACAGATATATGTGATATATAAGATAAAGTCCACCCAGTACAGTGATATAATAATAATAATAGTCAGTGGATCAGTACAGATATATGTGATATATAAGATAAAGTCCCCCCAGTACAGTGATATAATAATAATACTCAGTGGATCAGTACAGATATATGTGATATATAAGATAAAGTCCCCCCAGTACAGTGATATAATAATAATACTCAGTGGATCAGTACAGATATATGTGATATATAAGATAAAGTCCACCCAGTACAGTGATATAATAATAATAATACTCAGTGGATCAGTACAGATATATGTGATATATAAGATAAAGTCCCCCCAGTACAGTGATATAATAATAATAATAGTCAGTGGATCAGTACAGATATATGTGATATATAAGATAAAGTCCCCCCAGTACAGTGATATAATAATAATACTCAGTGGATCAGTACAGATATATGTGATATATAAGATAAAGTCCCCCCAGTACAGTGATATAATAATAATAATACTCAGTGGATCAGTACAGATATATGTGATATATAAGATAATGTCCCCCCCAGTACAGTGATATAATAATAATACTCAGTGGATCAGTACAGATATATGTGATATATAAGATAAAGTCCCCCCAGTACAGTGATATAATAATAATACTCAGTGGATCAGTAGAGATATATGTGATATATAAGATAAAGTCCCCCCAGTACAGTGATATAATAATAATAATACTCAGTGGATCAGTACAGATATATGTGATATATAAGATAAAGTCCCCCCAGTACAGTGATATAATAATAATACTCAGTGGATCAGTAGAGATATATGTGATATATAAGATAAAGTCCCCCCAGTACAGTGATATAATAATAATAATACTCAGTGGATCAGTACAGATATATGTGATATATAAGATAAAGACCTCCCAGTACAGTGATATAATAATAATAATAGTCAGTGGATCAGTACAGATATATGTGATATATAAGATAAAGTCCCCCCAGTACAGTGATATAATAATAATACTCAGTGGATCAGTACAGATATATGTGATATATAAGATAAAGTCCTCCCAGTACAGTGATATAATAATAATAATACTCAGTGGATCAGTACAGATATATGTGATATATAAGATAAAGTCCCACCCATTAGTGATATAAGATATAAATTACACTAATCACAATAATAATAGAAATAATAAAAGTTAAAAGTAACATTTCCATCCCAGACTCCCATGTACACACCTCAGTGCGCGCTCCTCATACTCCAAGTACGTGCGCGTTACCGAGGACACGTCACATTCCGGAGCTGGGCGGCAAACAAAAGGCGGGGTGAGAAGGATCTGAACCAATGGAACACGAGTTTAGGCGGTTCTCGGTCATTTCCACCCAATAGCCAGCTGCAGGATATGAATGGGAATGGGCGTGAAGAGCACATCACTAAACCAATGAGAACTGAGTATGACTTTAGGACTCCGCCCACCTACACATGCTTGGTGACCATATATAGGGAGGTGCGGAGACATGGGAGACGCCAACTTATATAGGGAGGGGTGTGGTTGTGTGACGTCATGTGATACAGAACTGGGACAGCCCATGTGATAACTGGGGGGGGGTATGTGACAAATCGTGTAACACATCGTGTGATACGGTGTTGGGACAGCCCAAACGATAACAAGAGGGGAGATGGAGGAGACCATCTGATCGGGAGGACTCATTGAGATTAGACTCGTCAAAGAGGTAAGTATTTAGGCAGATTGTTGTCCAACACTCCCCATGTGTATTTATATTCACCACAGATCTCTATATAGGAGAACTGTCATATAAAGTGTCTGCAGTGACATGGTGGCCATTTTCATGTAGTCCAACACTCACCCCATGTGTATTTATATTCACCACAGATCTCTGTATAGGAGAACTGTCATATAAAGTGTCTGCAGTGCAGTGACATGGTGGCCATTTTCCTGTAGTCCAACACTCCCCATGTGTATTTATATTCACCACAGATCTCTATAGAGGAGACCTGTCATATAAAGTGTCTGCAGTGCAGTAACATGGTGGCCATTTTCCTGTAGTCCAACACTCCCCATGTGTATTTATATTCACCACAGATCTCTATATAGGAGAACTGTCATATAAAGTGTCTGCAGTGACATGGTGGCCATTTTCATGTAGTCCAACACTCACCCCATGTGTATTTATATTCACCACAGATCTCTGTATAGGAGAACTGTCATATAAAGTGTCTGCAGTGCAGTGACATGGTGGCCATTTTCCTGTAGTCCAACACTCCCCATGTGTATTTATATTCACCACAGATCTCTATAGAGGAGACCTGTCATATAAAGTGTCTGCAGTGCAGTAACATGGTGGCCATTTTCCTGTAGTCCAACACTCCCCATGTGTATTTATATTCACCACAGATCTCTATATAGGAGACCTGTCATATAAAGTGTCTGCAGTGCAGTGACATGGTGGCCATTTTCCTGTAGTCCAACACTCCCCATGTGTATTTATATTCACCACAGATCTCTATAGAGGAGAACTGTCATATAAACTGTCTGCAGTGCAGTGACATGGTGGCCATTTTCCTGTAGTCCAACACTCCCCATGTGTATTTATATTCACCACAGATCTCTATAGAGCAGACCTGTCATATAAAGTGTCTGCAGTGCAGTGACATGGTGGCCATTTTCCTGTAGTCCAACACTCACCATGTGTATTTATATTCACCACAGATCTCTATAGAGGAGACCTGTCATATAAAGTGTCTGCAGTGCAGTGACATGGTGGCCATTTTCCTGTAGTCCAACACTCACCCCATGTGTATTTATATTCACCACAGATCTCTATATAGGAGAACTGTCATATAAAGTGTCTGCAGTGCAGTAACATGGTGGCCATTTTCCTGTACTCCAACACTCACCCCATGTGTATTTATATTCACCACAGATCTCTATATAGGAGAACTGTCATATAAAGTGTCTGCAGTGCAGTGACATGGTGGCCATTTTCCTGTAGTCCAACACTCACCCCATGTGTATTTATATTCACCACAGATCTCTATATAGGAGAACTGTCATATAAAGTGTCTGCAGTGCAGTGACATGGTGGCCATTTTCCTGTAGTCCAACACTCACCCCATGTGTATTTATATTCACCACAGATCTCTATATAGGAGAACTGTCATATAAAGTGTCTGCAGTGCAGTGACATGGTGGCCATTTTCCTGTAGTCCAACACTCACCCCATGTGTATTTATATTCACCACAGATCTCTATAGAGGAGAACTGTCATATAAAGTGTCTGCAGTGCAGTGACATGGTGGCCATTTTCCTGTAGTCCAACACTCCCCATGTGTATTTATATTCACCACAGATCTCTATAGAGGAGACCTGTCATATAAAGTGTCTGCAGTGCAGTGACATGGTGGCCATTTTCCTGTAGTCCAACACTCCACATGTGTATTTATATTCACCACAGATCTCTATATAGGAGAACTGTCATATAAAGTGTCTGCAGTGTAGTGACATGGTGGCCATTTTCCTGTAGTCCAACACTCACCCCATGTGTATTTATATTCACCACAGATCTCTATAGAGGAGAACTGTCATATAAAGTGTCTGCAGTGCAGTGACATGGTGGCCATTTTCATGTAGTCCAACACTCCCCATGTGTATTTATATTCACCACAGATCTCTATATAGGAGAACTGTCATATAAAGTGTCTGCAGTGCAGTGACATGGTGGCCATTTTCATGTAGTCCAACACTCCCCATGTGTATTTATATTCACCACAGATCTCTATAGAGGAGAACTGTCATATAAAGTGTCTGCAGTGCAGTGACATGGTGGCCATTTTCCTGTAGTCCAACACTCACCCCATGTGTATTTATATTCACCACAGATCTCTATAGAGGAGAACTGTCATATAAAGTGTCTGCAGTGACATGGTGGCCATTTTCCTGTAGTCCAACACTCACCCCATGTGTATTTATATTCACCACAGATCTCTATAGAGGAGAACTGTCATATAAAGTGTATGCAGTGTAGTGACATGGTGGCCATTTTCATGTAGTCCAACACTCCCCATGTGTATTTATATTCACCACAGATCTCTATATAGGAGAACTGTCATATAAAGTGTCTGCAGTGCAGTGACATGGTGGCCATTTTCCTGTAGTCCAACACTCACCCCATGTGTATTTATATTCACCACAGATCTCTATAGAGGAGAACTGTCATATAAAGTGTCTGCAGTGCAGTGACATGGTGGCCATTTTCCTGTAGTCCAACACTCACCCCATGTGTATTTATATTCACCACAGATCTCTATAGAGGAGACCTGTCATATAAAGTGTCTGCAGTGCAGTGACATGGTTGCCATTTTCATGTAGTCCAACACTCCCCATGTGTATTTATATTCACCACAGATCTCTATAGAGGAGACCTGTCATATAAAGTGTCTGCAGTGCAGTGACATGGTGGCCATTTTCCTGTAGTCCAACACTCACCCCATGTGTATTTATATTCACCACAGATCTCTATATAGGAGACCTGTCATATAAAGTGTCTGCAGTGTAGTGACATGGTGGCCATTTTCCTGTAGTCCAACACTCACCCCATGTGTATTTATATTCACCACAGATCTCTATATAGGAGACCTGTCATATAAAGTGTCTGCAGTGCAGTGACATGGTGGCCATTTTCATGTAGTCCAACACTCCCCATGTGTATTTATATTCACCACAGATCTCTATGTAGTAGAACTGTCATATAAAGTGTCTGCAGTGCAGTGACATGGTGGCCATTTTCCTGTAGTCCAACACTCACCCCATGTGTATTTATATTCACCACATATCTCTATATAGGAGAATTGTCATATAAAGTGTCTGCAGTGCAGTGACATGGTGGCCATTTTCCTGTAGTCCAACACTCACCCCATGTGTATTTATATTCACCACAGATCTCTATAGAGGAGACCTGTCATATAAAGTGTCTGCAGTGCAGTGACATGGTGGCCATTTTCCTGTAGTCCAACACTCACCCCATGTGTATTTATATTCACCACAGATCTCTATAGAGGAGACCTGTCATATAAAGTGTCTGCAGTGCAGTGACATGGTGGCCATTTTCCTGTAGTCCAACACTCACCCCATGTGTATTTATATTCACCACAGATCTCTATAGAGGAGACCTGTCATATAAAATGTCTGCAGTGCAGTGACATGGTGGCCATTTTCCTGTAGTCCAACACTCCCCATGTGTATTTATATTCACCACAGATCTCTATAGAGGAGACCTGTCATATAAAGTGTCTGCAGTGCAGTGACATGGTGGCCATTTTCCTGTAGTCCAACACTCACCCCATGTGTATTTATATTCACCACAGATCTCTATATAGGAGAACTGTCATATAAAGTGTCTGCAGTGCAGTGACATGGTGGCCATTTTCCTGTAGTCCAACACTCACCCCATGTGTATTTATATTCACCACAGATCTCTATAGAGGAGACCTGTCATATAAAGTGTCTGCAGTGCAGTGACATGGTGGCCATTTTCCTGTAGTCCAACACTCACCCCATGTGTATTTATATTCACCACAGATCTCTATATAGGAGAACTGTCATATAAAGTGTCTGCAGTGCAGTGACATGGTGGCCATTTTCCTGTAGTCCAACACTCACCCCATGTGTATTTATATTCACCACAGATCTCTATAGAGGAGACCTGTCATATAAAGTGTCTGCAGTGCAGTGACATGGTGGCCATTTTCCTGTAGTCCAACACTCCCTATGTGTATTTATATTCACCACAGATCTCTATATAGGAGACCTGTCATATAAAGTGTCTGCAGTGCAGTGACATGGTGGCCATTTTCATGTAGTCCAACACTCCCCATGTGTATTTATATTCACCACAGATCTCTATGTAGGAGACCTGTCATATAAAGTGTCTGCAGTGCAGTGACATGGTGGCCATTTTCCTGTAGTCCAACACTCACCCCATGTGTATTTATATTCACCACAGATCTCTATGTAGGAGAACTGTCATATAAAGTGTCTGCAGTGCAGTGACATGGTGGCCATTTTCCTGTAGTCCAACACTCACCCCATGTGTATTTATATTCACCACAGATCTCTATGTAGGAGAACTGTCATATAAAGTGTCTGCAGTGCAGTTGCATGGTGGCCATTTTCCTGTAGTCCAACACTCCGCATGTGTATTTATATTCACCACAGATCTCTATATAGGAGAACTGTCATATAAAGTGTCTGCAGTGCAGTGACATGGTGGCCATTTTCCTGTAGTCCAACACTCACCCCATGTGTATTTATATTCACCACAGATCTCTATAGAGGAGAACCGTCATATAAAGTGTCTGCAGTGCAGTGACATGGTTGCCATTTTCATGTAGTCCAACACTCACCCCATGTGTATTTATATTCACCACAGATCTCTATATAGGAGACCTGTCATATAAAGTGTCTGCAGTGTAGTGACATGGTGGCCATTTTCCTGTAGTCCAACACTCACCCCATGTGTATTTATATTCACCACAGATCTCTATATAGGAGAACTGTCATATAAAGTGTCTGCAGTGTAGTGACATGGTGGCCATTTTCCTGTAGTCCAAAACTCCCCATGTGTATTTATATTCACCACAGATCTCTATAGAGGAGAACCGTCATATAAAGTGGTGAATATAAATACACATAGTGAGTGTTGGACTACAGGAAAATGGCCACCATGTCACTGCAGACACTTTATATAAACATATGCTTGGTGACCATATATAGGGAGGTGCGGAGACATGGGAGACGCCAACTTATATAGGGAGGGGTGTGGTTGTGTGACATCATGTGATACAGAACTGGGACAGCCCATGTGATAACCGGTGGTGGTGGGGGGGGGGTATGTGACAAATCGTGTAACACATCGTGTGATACGGTGTTGGGACAGCCCAAACGATAACAAGAGGGGAGATGGAGGAGACCATCTGATCGGGAGGACTCATTGAGATTAGACTCGTCACACAGGTAAGTATTTAGGCAGATTGTTGTCCAACACTCCCCATGTGTATTTATATTCACCACAGATCTCTATAGAGGAGAACTGTCATATAAAGTGTCTGCAGTGCAGTGACATGGTGGCCATTTTCCTGTAGTTCAACACTCCCCATGTGTATTTATATTCACCACAGATCTCTGTATAGGAGAACTGTCATATAAAGTATCTGCAGTGACACGGTGGCCATTTTCCTGTAGTCCAACACTCACCCCATGTGTATTTATATTCACCACAGATCTCTATATAGGGGAATTGTCAAATAAAGTGTCTGTAGTGCAGTGACATGGTGGCCATTTTCCTGTAGTCCAACACTCCCCATGTGTATTTATATTCACCACAGATCTCTATAGAGGAGACCTGTCATATAAAGTGTCTGCAGTACAGTGACATGGTGGCCATTTTCCTGTAGTCCAACACTCACCTCGTGTGTGTTTATAGTCACTACAGATCTCTATATAGGAGACCTGTCATATAAAGTGTCTGTGGTGACATAGTGGCCATTTTCCTGTAGTCCAACACTCACCATGTGTATTTATTTTCACCACAGATCTCTTTATAGGAGACCTGTCATATAAAGTGTCTGTGGTGACATGGTGGCCATTTTCCTGTAGTCCAACACTCACCCCATGTGTATTTATATTCACCACAGATCTCTATAGAGGAGACCTGTCATATACAGCATCTGCAGTGTAGTGACATGGTGGCCATTTTCCTGTAGTCCAAATCTCCCCATGTGTATTTATATTCACCACAGATCTCTATAGAGGAGAACCGTCATATAAAGTGGTGAATATAAATACACATAGTGAGTGTTGGACTACAGGAAAATGGCCACCATGTCACTGCACTGCAGACACTTTATATGACAGGTCTCCTATATAAAGACCCGCGGTGAATAGAAATACACATGGGGAGTGTTGGAGTACAGGAAAATGGCCACCATGTCACTGCAGACACTTTATATAAACATATGCTTGGTGACCATATATAGGGAGGTGCGGAGACATGGGAGACGCCAACTTATATAGGGAGGGGTGTGGTTGTGTGACGTCATGTGATACAGAACTGGGACAGCCCATGTGATAACTGGTGGGGGGGTATGTGACAAATCGTGTAACACATCGTGTGATACGGTGTTGGGACAGCCCAAACGATAACAAGAGGGGAGATGGAGGAGACCATCTGATCGGGAGGACTCATTGAGATTAGACTCGTCACACAGGTAAGTATTTAGGCAGATTGTTGTCCAACACTCCCCATGTGTATTTATATTCACCACAGATCTCTATAGAGGAGACCTGTCATATAAAGTGTCTGCAGTGTAGTGACATGGTGGCCATTTTCCTGTAGTCCAACACTCACCCCATGTGTATTTATATTCACCAAAGATCTCTATATAGGAGAACTGTCATATAAAGTGTCTGCAGTGCAGTGACATGGTGGCCATTTTCCTGTAGTCCAACACTCACCCCATGTGTATTTATATTCACCACAGATCTCTATGTAGTAGAACTGTCATATAAAGTGTCTGCAGTGCAGTGACATGGTGGCCATTTTCCTTTAGTCCAACACTCCCCATGTGTATTTATATTCACCACAGATCTCTATGTAGGAGAACTGTCATATAAAGTATCTGCAGTGACACGGTGGCCATTTTCCTGTAGTCCAACACTCACCCCATGTGTATTTATATTCACCACAGATCTCTATATAGGGGAATTGTCAAATAAAGTGTCTGCAGTGCAGTGACATGGTGGCCATTTTCCTGTAGTCCAACACTCCCCATGTGTATTTATATTCACCACAGATCTCTATAGAGGAGAACTGTCATATAAAGTGTCTGCAGTGCAGTGACATGGCGGCCATTTTCCTGTAGTCCAACACTCACCCCATGTGTATTTATATTCACCACAGATCTCTGTATAGGAGAACTGTCATATAAAGTGTCTGCAGTGTAATGACATGGTGGCCATTTTCCTGTAGTCCAACACTCCCCATGTGTATTTATATTCACCACAGATCTCTATAGAGGAGAACTGTTATATAAAGTGTCTGCAGTGCAGTGACATGGTTGCCATTTTCCTGTAGTCCAACACTCCCCATGTGTATTTATATTCACCACAGATCTCTATATAGGAGAACTGTCATATAAAGTGTCTGCAGTGCAGTAACATGGTGGCCATTTTCCTGTAGTCCAACACTCACCCCATGTGTATTTATATTCACCACAGATCTCTATATAGGAGAACTGTCATATAAAGTGTCTGCAGTGCAGTGACATGGTGGCCATTTTCCTGTAGTCCAACACTCACCCCATGTGTATTTATATTCACCACAGATCTCTATATAGGGGAATTGTCAAATAAAGTGTCTGCAGTGCAGTGACATGGTGGCCATTTTCCTGTAGTCCAACACTCCCCATGTGTATTTATATTCACCACAGATCTCTATAGAGGAGAACTGTCATATAAAGTGTCTGCAGTGCAGTGACATGGCGGCCATTTTCCTGTAGTCCAACACTCACCCCATGTGTATTTATATTCACCACAGATCTCTGTATAGGAGAACTGTCATATAAAGTGTCTGCAGTGTAATGACATGGTGGCCATTTTCCTGTAGTCCAACACTCCCCATGTGTATTTATATTCACCACAGATCTCTATAGAGGAGAACTGTTATATAAAGTGTCTGCAGTGCAGTGACATGGTTGCCATTTTCCTGTAGTCCAACACTCCCCATGTGTATTTATATTCACCACAGATCTCTATATAGGAGAACTGTCATATAAAGTGTCTGCAGTGCAGTAACATGGTGGCCATTTTCCTGTAGTCCAACACTCACCCCATGTGTATTTATATTCACCACAGATCTCTATATAGGAGAACTGTCATATAAAGTGTCTGCAGTGCAGTGACATGGTGGCCATTTTCCTGTAGTCCAACACTCACCCCATGTGTATTTATATTCACCACAGATCTCTGTATAGGAGAACTGTCATATAAAGTGTCTGCAGTGTAATGACATGGTGGCCATTTTCCTGTAGTCCAACACTCCCCATGTGTATTTATATTCACCACAGATCTCTATAGAGGAGAACTGTTATATAAAGTGTCTGCAGTGCAGTGACATGGTTGCCATTTTCCTGTAGTCCAACACTCCCCATGTGTATTTATATTCACCACAGATCTCTATATAGGAGAACTGTCATATAAAGTGTCTGCAGTGCAGTAACATGGTGGCCATTTTCCTGTAGTCCAACACTCACCCCATGTGTATTTATATTCACCACAGATCTCTATATAGGAGAACTGTCATATAAAGTGTCTGCAGTGCAGTGACATGGTGGCCATTTTCCTGTAGTCCAACACTCCCCATGTGTATTTATATTCACCGCGGGCCTTTATATAGGAGACCTGTCATATAAAGTGTCTGCAGTGCAGTGACATGGTGGCCATTTTCCTGTAGTCCAACACTCCCCATGTGTATTTATATTCACCACAGATCTCTATATAGGAGAACTGTCAAATAAAGTGTCTGCAGTGTAATGACATGGTGGCCATTTTCCTGTAGCCCAACACTCACTATGTGTATTTATATTCACCACAGATCTCTATAAAGGAGACCTGTCATATAAAGTGTCTGCTGTGCAGTGACATGGTGGCCATTTTCCTGTAGTTCAACACTCACCATGTGTATTTATTTTCACCACAGATCTCTTTATAGGAGACCTGTCATATAAAGTGTCTGTGGTGACATGGTGGCCATTTTCCTGTAGTCCAACACTCACCCCATGTGTATTTATATTCACCACAGATCTCTATAGAGGAGACCTGTCATATACAGCATCTGCAGTGTAGTGACATGGTGGCCATTTTCCTGTAGTCCAAATCTCCCCATGTGTATTTATATTCACCACAGATCTCTATGTAGTAGAACTGTCATATAAAGTGTCTGCAGTGCAGTGACATGGTGGCCATTTTCCTGTAGTCCAACACTCCCCATGTGTATTTATATTCACCACAGATCTCTATGTAGGAGAACTGTCATATAAAGTATCTGCAGTGACATGGTGGCCATTTTCCTGTAGTCCAACACTCACCCCATGTGTATTTATATTCACCACAGATCTCTATATAGGGGAATTGTCAAATAAAGTGTCTGCAGTGCAGTGACATGGTGGCCATTTTCCTGTAGTCCAACACTCCCCATGTGTATTTATATTCACCACAGATCTCTATAGAGGAGAACTGTCATATAAAGTGTCTGCAGTGCAGTGACATGGCGGCCATTTTCCTGTAGTCCAACACTCACCCCATGTGTATTTATATTCACCACAGATCTCTGTATAGGAGAACTGTCATATAAAGTGTCTGCAGTGTAATGACATGGTGGCCATTTTCCTGTAGTCCAACACTCCCCATGTGTATTTATATTCACCACAGATCTCTATAGAGGAGAACTGTTATATAAAGTGTCTGCAGTGCAGTGACATGGTTGCCATTTTCCTGTAGTCCAACACTCCCCATGTGTATTTATATTCACCACAGATCTCTATATAGGAGAACTGTCATATAAAGTGTCTGCAGTGCAGTAACATGGTGGCCATTTTCCTGTAGTCCAACACTCACCCCATGTGTATTTATATTCACCACAGATCTCTATATAGGAGAACTGTCATATAAAGTGTCTGCAGTGCAGTGACATGGTGGCCATTTTCCTGTAGTCCAACACTCACCCCATGTGTATTTATATTCACCACAGATCTCTGTATAGGAGAACTGTCATATAAAGTGTCTGCAGTGTAATGACATGGTGGCCATTTTCCTGTAGTCCAACACTCCCCATGTGTATTTATATTCACCACAGATCTCTATAGAGGAGAACTGTTATATAAAGTGTCTGCAGTGCAGTGACATGGTTGCCATTTCCCTGTAGTCCAACACTCCCCATGTGTATTTATATTCACCACAGATCTCTATATAGGAGAACTGTCATATAAAGTGTCTGCAGTGCAGTAACATGGTGGCCATTTTCCTGTAGTCCAACACTCACCCCATGTGTATTTATATTCACCACAGATCTCTATATAGGAGAACTGTCATATAAAGTGTCTGCAGTGCAGTGACATGGTGGCCATTTTCCTGTAGTCCAACACTCCCCATGTGTATTTATATTCACCGCGGGCCTTTATATAGGAGACCTGTCATATAAAGTGTCTGCAGTGCAGTGACATGGTGGCCATTTTCCTGTAGTCCAACACTCCCCATGTGTATTTATATTCACCACAGATCTCTATATAGGAGAACTGTCAAATAAAGTGTCTGCAGTGTAATGACATGGTGGCCATTTTCCTGTAGCCCAACACTCACTATGTGTATTTATATTCACCACAGATCTCTATAAAGGAGACCTGTCATATAAAGTGTCTGCTGTGCAGTGACATGGTGGCCATTTTCCTGTAGTTCAACACTCACCATGTGTATTTATTTTCACCACAGATCTCTTTATAGGAGACCTGTCATATAAAGTGTCTGTGGTGACATGGTGGCCATTTTCCTGTAGTCCAACACTCACCCCATGTGTATTTATATTCACCACAGATCTCTATAGAGGAGACCTGTCATATACAGCATCTGCAGTGTAGTGACATGGTGGCCATTTTCCTGTAGTCCAAATCTCCCCATGTGTATTTATATTCACCACAGATCTCTATAGAGGAGAACCGTCATATAAAGTGGTGAATATAAATACACATAGTGAGTGTTGGAGTACAGGAAAATGGCCACCATGTCACTGCAGACACTTTATATAAACATATGCTTGGTGACCATATATAGGGAGGTGCGGAGACATGGGAGACGCCAACTTATATAGGGAGGGGTGTGGTTGTGTGATGTCATGTGATACAGAACTGGGACAGCCCATGTGATAACTGGTGGGGGGGTATGTGACAAATCGTGTAACACATCGTGTGATACGGTGTTGGGACAGCCCAAACGATAACAAGAGGGGAGATGGAGGAGACCATCTGATCGGGAGGACTCATTGAGATTAGACTCGTCACACAGGTAAGTATTTAGGCAGATTGTTGTCCAACACTCCCCATGTGTATTTATATTCACCACAGATCTCTATAGAGGAGAACTGTCATATAAAGTGTCTGCAGTGCAGTGACATGGTGGCCATTTTCCTGTAGTCCAACACTCCCCATGTGTATTTATATTCACCACAGATCTCTATAGAGGAGACCTGTCATATAAAGTGTCTGCAGTGCAGTGACATGGTGGCCATTTTCCTGTAGTCCAACACTCACCCCATGTGTATTTATATTCACCACAGATCTCTATATAGGAGAACTGTCATATAAAGTGTCTGCAGTGCAGTGACATGGTGGCCATTTTCCTGTAGTCCAACACTCCCCATGTGTATTTATATTCACCACAGATCTCTATAGAGGAGAACTGTCATATAAAGTGTCTGCAGTGCAGTGACATCGTGGCCATTTTCCTGTAGTCCAACACTCCCCATGTGTATTTATATTCACCACAGATCTCTATAGAGGAGACCTGTCATATAAAGTGTCTGCAGTGCAGTGACATGGTGGCCATTTTCCTGTAGTCCAACACTCCCCATGTGTATTTATATTCACCACAGATCTCTATATAGGAGAACTGTCATATAAAGTGTCTGCAGTGCAGTGACATGGTGGCCATTTTCCTGTAGTCCAACACTCACCCCATGTGTATTTATATTCACCACAGATCTCTATAGAGGAGACCTGTCATATAAAGTGTCTGCAGTGTAGTGACATGGTGGCCATTTTCATGTAGTCCAACACTCACCCCATGTGTATTTATATTCACCACAGATCTCTGTATAGGAGACCTGTCATATAAAGTGTCTGCAGTGTAGTGACATGGTGGCCATTTTCCTGTAGTCCAACACTCACCCCATGTGTATTTATATTCACCACAGATCTCTATATAGGAGAACTGTCATATAAAGTGTCTGCAGTGTAGTGACATGGTGGCCATTTTCCTGTAGTCCAAAACTCCCCATGTGTATTTATATTCACCACAGATCTCTATAGAGGAGAACTGTCATATAAAGTGTCTGCAGTGTAGTGACATGGTGGCCATTTTCCTGTAGTCCAAAACTCCCCATGTGTATTTATATTCACCACAGATCTCTATATAGGAGAACTGTCATATAAAGTGTCTGCAGTGCAGTGACATGGTGGCCATTTTCCTGTAGTCCAACACTCACCCCATGTGTATTTATATTCACCACAGATCTCTATATAGGGGAATTGTCATATAAAGTGTCTGCAGTGTAGTGACATGGTGGCCATTTTCCTGTAGTCCAAAACTCCCCATGTGTATTTATATTCACCACAGATCTCTATAGAGGAGAACCGTCATATAAAGTGGTGAATATAAATACACATAGTGAGTGTTGGACTACAGGAAAATGGCCACCATGTCACTGCAGACACTTTATATAAACATATGCTTGGTGACCATATATAGGGAGGTGCGGAGACATGGGAGACGCCAACTTATATAGGGAGGGGTGTGGTTGTGTGACGTCATGTGATACAGAACTGGGACAGCCCATGTGATAACTGGTGGGGGGGTATGTGACAAATCGTGTAACACATCGTGTGATACGGTGTTGGGACAGCCCAAACGATAACAAGAGGGGAGATGGAGGAGACCATCTGATCGGGAGGACTCATTGAGATTAGACTCGTCACACAGGTAAGTATTTAGGCAGATTGTTGTCCAACACTCCCCATGTGTATTTATATTCACCACAGATCTCTATAGAGGAGAACTGTCATATAAAGTGTCTGCAGTGCAATGACATGGTGGCCATTTTCCTGTAGTCCAACACTCCCCATGTGTATTTATATTCACCACAGATCTCTATAGAGGAGACCTGTCATATAAAGTGTCTGCAGTGCAGTGACATGGTGGCCATTTTCCTGTAGTCCAACACTCACCCCATGTGTATTTATATTCACCACAGATCTCTATATAGGAGAACTGTCATATAAAGTGTCTGCAGTGCAGTGACATGGTGGCCATTTTCCTGTAGTCCAACACTCCCCATGTGTATTTATATTCACCACAGATCTCTATAGAGGAGAACTGTCATATAAAGTGTCTGCAGTGCAGTGACATCGTGGCCATTTTCCTGTAGTCCAACACTCACCCCATGTGTATTTATATTCACCACAGATCTCTATAGAGGAGACCTGTCATATAAAGTGTCTGCAGTGACATGGTGGCCATTTTCCTGTAGTCCAACACTCACCCCATGTGTATTTATATTCACCAAAGATCTCTATATAGGAGAACTGTCATATAAAGTGTCTGCAGTGACATGGTGGCCATTTTCCTGTAGTCCAACACTCACCCCATGTGTATTTATATTCACCACAGATCTCTATGTAGGAGAACTGTCATATAAAGTATCTGCAGTGACACGGTGGCCATTTTCCTGTAGTCCAACACTCACCCCATGTGTATTTATATTCACCACAGATCTCTATATAGGGGAATTGTCAAATAAAGTGTCTGCAGTGCAGTGACATGGTGGCCATTTTCCTGTAGTCCAACACTCCCCATGTGTATTTATATTCACCACAGATCTCTATAGAGGAGAACTGTCATATAAAGTGTCTGCAGTGCAGTGACATGGTGGCCATTTTCCTGTAGTCCAACACTCACCCCATGTGTATTTATATTCACCACAGATCTCTGTATAGGAGAACTGTCATATAAAGTGTCTGCAGTGTAATGACATGGTGGCCATTTTCCTGTAGTCCAACACTCCCCATGTGTATTTATATTCACCACAGATCTCTATAGAGGAGAACTGTTATATAAAGTGTCTGCAGTGCAGTGACTTGGTGGCCATTTTCCTGTAGTCCAACACTCCCCATGTGTATTTATATTCACCACAGATCTCTATATAGGAGAACTGTCATATAAAGTGTCTGCAGTGCAGTAACATGGTGGCCATTTTCCTGTAGTCCAACACTCACCCCATGTGTATTTATATTCACAACAGATCTCTATATAGGAGAACTGTCATATAAAGTGTCTGCAGTGACATGGTGGCCATTTTCCTGTAGTCCAACACTCCCTATGTGTATTTATATTCACCACAGATCTCTATATAGGAGAACTGTCATATAAAGTGTCTGCAGTGCAGTGACATGGTGGCCATTTTCCTGTAGTCCAACACTCCCCATGTGTATTTATATTCACCGCGGGTCTTTATATAGGAGACCTGTCATATAAAGTGTCTGCAGTGCAGTGACATGGTGTCCATTTTCCTGTAGTCCAACACTCCCCATGTGTATTTATATTCACCACAGATCTCTATATAGGAGAACTGTCAAATAAAGTGTCTGCAGTGTAATGACATGGTGGCCATTTTCCTGTAGCCCAACACTCACTATGTGTATTTATATTCACCACAGATCTCTATAAAGGAGACCTGTCATATAAAGTGTCTGCTGTGCAGTGACATGGTGGCCATTTTCCTGTAGTCCAACACTCACCCCATGTGTATTTATATTCACCACAGATCTCTATATAGGGGAATTGTCAAATAAAGTGTCTGCAGTGCAGAGACATGGTGGCCATTTTCATGTAGTCCAACACTCACCCCATGTTAGGGTGACCACATTTCCCTTCTGCCATTCCGGGACGTGGTCACCCTAGAACTTGCCCCTTCATGCCTTACCTTGAGTCCCTGGTGGTCTAGCGGCGTGGAAAGTGCTCTGTGCCTCCTCCGGCACAGAGCTGAAGCTCCAGCGCGCTGTGCTCAGTAATGCAGAGCGCTGGGAGATGATGTCATCTCCCAGCGCTCTGTATTACTAGAGCTCTTGCCTCCAGGAGATCAGGTAAGCTGCATTGCCGCCCTGGATGTCAGCCTGCAAGCGGCGTCCATGATGTGACACACCGCTTGCAGTCTGACATCCAGGGCGGCTTGGCTTCATTCCGGGACACTGCATTGTCCCGGTTGAAGATGACCCAGGACGCGGGACATAGCCCTGAAATAAGGGACAGTCCCGGACGTTCCGGGACCCGTGGTCACCCTACCCCATGTGTATTTATATTCACCACAGATCTCCTGCAGAGACTATCAGTGGCTGAGGCGTAGTCTCCAGCAGAGTGGTCAGGCTTGGCAGCCTACTATTCCTGATAGCAGAGCTCGCTGGCTGGTAACCCTCTGCTTGCTACTTGTGTATATCGTGTGCTCTACTTTTCTATTATTAATAAATGTTGCATTTAACTATACCGTACTGACCCCTGAACGTTGGTATACCGTGACACTATAATATATTGAGCTATTACTTTTAACTGTGTCAATTTATAATAAACCTTTGTGGTTGAACATCTGCAAGTAATATTTAAATGTGGACACTTATTAAAAGAATAAATCTTTGTGTATTAAAATAAGTCTGCTATTAAAGATCCATTTGTAATCACATCTTCTTTTTGCATTAGAGCAACTGCGAAAATGTTTTTTCTCTTGGATAAAAAGAGCCTGGAATTCTCTAATTAATAGAAGGATTACAATACTGACATGTATGCTGTTTTCGCTACTTTTCTTACTTTCATCAAATAGTGGCGATATGGATGTCGAATGTATATACCATAATTTGTTTAAATACCCTCATAATAGTGGGTTGTGATATATATAAAAATGGAAGTAAAGGTCTGTAACAATAAGACCCATATTCCGTTTTCTATGCAAAAAAGAGAATTTTAGATTGAACGGTATGGGGATACATATGTGTTGCGAGTTTTTCACTGTTTTTTCTTTTCTTTCGCAATTCCTCACTGGTGACAGGAGAAGGGGTGGTGAATTAGATCACTATATAATCCACGCTGCAAGGTTACGCGGCGTGTGCCTCTGATGAAGCCCGGTCATGCGGGAGAAACGCGTTAGGCGACTTATACTATAAGGAAGTCCTGCTGAGACTTTAATTGCTGTGCAGAAGGATGCAGATAGATTTATAATAGCGCAATGGTTTTGAGAGGATTATTAGATTAGAATTCCAATAAGAAGTACATTTAGGGACATAGAAATGTCTGCTGGTTTTCGTTTTAGTAAATAAGGACAGTACCTAAAGGAGAGAGGCCGAACTATTGGCTCGATGCAAGAAACGTTCACATTGGATAAAGGCATTTTTGTGCACAGATAGATTTTGCGCATGTTCTAATCCAGGAAGTAAATACCGAACGCTTCTTGAATTGCGCATAAAAAAATTCCATTTTACGACAACACTACACAGACGTATAAATTCATTCTCAGTAGTAGTAGTTCTTGCATTAGGCTCATTTGCTATTCCACTCACACAGATTCGTTAATCTTAGCCACGCCCACAAAAAAATAAATATACAGAGCTGTTCGCTAATCTTTATTTTTTTCAGGCGCAATTCAACAAAATCATGCTCAAACCTACTCCCTACTGGTTTTCACATGGGAAATAGCGATTGAGCACGTTTCCTGCATCGTGTCATACATGCCGTCTTCCGTGATAATGAGTTTTGAATAAGACAGCACGAAGATTTCTTGGTGCAATAAATGTAAGACTGGACTAATATTAGGTCGGTGGTCGATCATTGATAATTCTCCGTAATAGAGGACGTTAGTCAGCTGCTCTGTAAGGACAACTCTTAAGTATTTGTCCCAGAACAATGATTTAATGTGGAAGGACAGCAAGCTGTTAAGTCCCATAGCAATTAATATACATTACTTTGTGTTAACGGACTATGAAAATAGAAGTTTCCTCTATATATGTACATTAAGCATCATTGCTCTCTAGAGGAGGAAATCTCTAACTGTCACTTCTAGTAGTCCAGTGACTGAACACCTGTAATTCTCTATAATAATAATAATAATAACTAGTATTTATATAGCGCCTTTCTCCCAGTGGGACTCAAAGCGCTGTCAGCGCACGCTCTTGGAATTAACCAAATCGGCAGCTGAAATAATAGGTGTTATTATTACCCAATCAATGGGTAATTGATTGGACATTAGCTAACTGCTAATTAGAGATTTCATGTAAATGAGTCTTATGGACTAAGATAAGAGAAGTGTAAGAAGTAGAGTGGATCCCTCAAGTCGCTATCAGTTATTGTCATGAGATCTTGTTTTAGGTGCTGCCCCTTTAAGGCCGGCACTGATGTATCTTATGGATAAGGAGGAATTCTATAGAGCTGCTTATTTAGATCTATCAGCAGATAATACCTCCACAAGCCATTATATTATAGAGGACTATTCCCATAGATCTGTATTTTAATTTTCCTCTCTTTCTTTCCTGTTTTTAATAGGAATCACTAATATAATGTATTTGATTTTAGTTATTGGTATTACTGCCCATTTCATAGGACACATTTAGATTAATACAGGAATATCTTGTGTGCCGTTACAGTAATATAATGTATATGATTTTAGTTATTGGTATTACTGCCCATTACATAGGACACATTTAGATTAATATAGGAATATCTTGTGTGCCATTACAGTAATATAATGTATATGATTTTAGTTATTGGTATTACTGCCCATTACATAGGACACATTTAGATTAATATAGGAATATCTTGTGTGCCATTACAGTAATATAATGTATATGATTTTAGTTATTGGTATTACTGCCCATTACATAGGACACATTTAGATTAATACAGGAATATCTTGTGTGCCATTACAGTAATATAATGTATATGATTTTAGTTATTGGTATTACTGCCCATTACATAGGACACATTTAGATTAATACAGGAATATCTTGTGTGCCATTACAGTAATATAATGTATATGATTTTAGTTAGTGGTATTAGTTGCCCATTACATAGGACACATTTAGATTAATACAGGAATATCTTGTGTGCCATTACAGTAATATAATGTATATGATTTTAGTTAGTGGTATTACTGCCCATTTCATAGGACACATTTAGATTAATACAGGAATATCTTGTGTGCCATTACAGTAATATAATGTGTATGATTTTAGTTATTGGTATTACTGCTCATTACATAGGACACATTTAGATTAATACAGGAATATCTTCTGTGTCATTACAGTAATATAATGTATATGATTTTAGTTAGTGGTATTAGTTGCCCATTACATAGGACACATTTAGATTAATATAGGAATATCTTGTGTGCCGTTACAGTAATATAATGTATATGATTTTAGTTAGTGGTATTACTGCCCATTACATAGGACACATTTAGATTAATATAGGAATATCTTGTGTGTCATTACAGTAATATAATGTATATGATTTTAGTTATTGGTATTACTGCCCATTACATAGGACACATTTAGATTAATATAGGAATATCTTGTGTGCCATTACAGTAATATAATGTATGTGATTTTAGTTATTGGTATTACTGCCCATTACATAGGACACATTTAGATTAATACAGGAATATCTTGTGTGCCATTACAGTAATATAATGTATATGATTTTAGTTATTGGTATTACTGCCCATTACATAGGACACATTTAGATTAATATAGGAATATCTTGTGTGCCATTACAGTAATATAATGTATATGATTTTAGTTAGTGGTATTACTGCCCATTACATAGGACACATTTAGATTAATATAGGAATATCTTGTGTGTCATTACAGTAATATAATGTATATGATTTTAGTTATTGGTATTACTGCCCATTACATAGGACACATTTAGATTAATACAGGAATATCTTGTGTGCCATTACAGTAATATAATGTATATGATTTTAGTTAGTGGTATTACTGCTCATTACATAGGACACATTTAGATTAATATAGGAATATCTTGTGTGCCATTACAGTAATATAATGTATATGATTTTAGTTAGTGGTATTACTGCTCATTACATAGGACACATTTAGATTAATACAGGAATATCTTGTGTGCCATTACAGTAATATAATGTATATGATTTTAGTTATTGGTATTACTGCCCATTACATAGGACACATTTAGATTAATACAGGAATATCTTGTGTGCCGTTACAGTAATATAATGTATATGATTTTAGTTATTGGTATTACTGCCCATTACATAGGACACATTTAGATTAATACAGGAATATCTTGTGTGCCATTACAGTAATATAATGTATATGATTTTAGTTAGTGGTATTACTGCTCATTACATAGGACACATTTAGATTAATACAGGAATATCTTGTGTGCCATTACAGTAATATAATGTATATGATTTTAGTTATTGGTATTACTGCCCATTACATAGGACACATTTAGATTAATATAGGAATATCTTGTGTGCCATTACAGTAATATAATGTATATGATTTTAGTTAGTGGTATTACTGCTCATTACATAGGACACATTTAGATTAATACAGGAATATCTTGTGTGCCATTACAGTAATATAATGTATATGATTTTAGTTAGTGGTATTACTGCTCATTACATAGGACACATTTAGATTAATACAGGAATATCTTGTGTGCCATTACAGTAATATAATGTATATGATTTTAGTTAGTGGTATTACTGCTCATTACATAGGACACATTTAGATTAATACAGGAATATCTTGTGTGCCATTACAGTAATATAATGTATATGATTTTAGTTAGTGGTATTACTGCTCATTACATAGGACACATTTAGATTAATACAGGAATATCTTGTGTGCCATTACAGTAATATAATGTATATGATTTTAGTTAGTGGTATTACTGCCCATTACATAGGACACATTTAGATTAATACAGGAATATCTTGTGTGCCATTACAGTAATATAATGTGTATGATTTTAGTTAGTGGTATTACTGCCCATTACATAGGACACATTTAGATTAATACAGGAATATCTTGTGTGCCATTACAGTAATATAATGTATATGATTTTAGTTATTGGTATTACTGCCCATTACATAGGACACATTTAGATTAATATAGGAATATCTTGTGTGCCATTACAGTAATATGATGTATATGATTTTAGTTATTGGTATTACTGCCCATTACATAGGACACATTTAGATTAATATAGGAATATCTTGTGTGCCATTACAGTAATATAATGTATATGATTTTAGTTATTGGTATTACTGCCCATTACATAGGACACATTTAGATTAATACAGGAATATCTTGTGTGCCGTTACAGTAATATAATGTATGTGATTTTAGTTATTGGTATTACTGCCCATTACATAGGACACATTTAGATTAATACAGGAATATCTTGTGTGCCGTTACAGTAATATAATGTATATGATTTTAGTTAGTGGTATTACTGCCCATTACATAGGACACATTTAGATTAATATAGGAATATCTTGTGTGTCATTACAGTAATATAATGTATATGATTTTAGTTAGTGGTATTACTGCCCATTACATAGGACACATTTAGATTAATATAGGAATATCTTGTGTGCCGTTACAGTAATATAATGTATATGATTTTAGTTAGTGGTATTACTGCCCATTTCATAGGACACATTTAGATTAATACAGGAATATCTTGTGTGTCATTACAGTAATATAATGTATATGATTTTAGTTAGTGGTATTACTGCCCATTACATAGGACACATTTAGATTAATACAGGAATATCTTGTGTGCCATTACAGTAATATAATGTGTATGATTTTAGTTAGTGGTATTACTGCCCATTACATAGGACACATTTAGATTAATACAGGAATATCTTGTGTGCCATTACAGTAATATAATGTATATGATTTTAGTTATTGGTATTACTGCCCATTTCATAGGACACATTTAGATTAATACAGGAATATCTTGTGTGCCATTACAGTAATATAATGTATATGATTTTAGTTATTGGTATTACTGCCCATTACATAGGACACATTTAGATTAATACAGGAATATCTTGTGTGCCATTACAGTAATATAATGTATATGATTTTAGTTATTGGTATTACTGCCCATTTCATAGGACACATTTAGATTAATACAGGAATATCTTGTGTGCCATTACAGTAATATAATGTATATGATTTTAGTTATTGGTATTACTGCCCATTACATAGGACACATTTAGATTAATACAGGAATATCTTGTGTGCCATTACAGTAATATAATGTATATGATATTAGTTATTGGTATTACTGCCCATTACATAGGACACATTTAGATTAATATAGGAATATCTTGTGTGCCATTACAGTAATATAATGTGTATGATTTTAGTTATTGGTATTACTGCCCATTACATAGGACACATTTAGATTAATACAGGAATATCTTGTGTGCCATTACAGTAATATAATGTATATGATTTTAGTTATTGGTATTACTGCCCATTACATAGGACACATTTAGATTAATACAGGAATATCTTGTGTGTCATTACAGTAATATAATGTATATGATTTTAGTTATTGGTATTACTGCCCATTACATAGGACACATTTAGATTAATATAGGAATATCTTGTGTGCCATTACAGTAATATAATGTATATGATTTTAGTTATTGGTATTACTGCCCATTACATAGGACACATTTAGATTAATACAGGAATATCTTGTGTGCCATTACAGTAATATAATGTATATGATTTTAGTTATTGGTATTACTGCCCATTACATAGGACACATTTAGATTAATATAGGAATATCTTGTGTGTCATTACAGTAATATAATGTATATGATATTAGTTATTGGTATTACTGCCCATTACATAGGACACATTTAGATTAATATAGGAATATCTTGTGTGTCATTACAGTAATATAATGTATATGATATTAGTTATTGGTATTACTGCCCATTACATAGGACACATTTAGATTAATATAGGAATATCTTGTGTGCCGTTACAGTAATATAATGTATATGATTTTAGTTAGTGGTATTACTGCCCATTACATAGGACACATTTAGATTAATACAGGAATATCTTGTGTGTCATTACAGTAATATAATGTATATGATATTAGTTATTGGTATTACTGCCCATTACATAGGACACATTTAGATTAATATAGGAATATCTTGTGTGCCGTTACAGTAATATAATGTATATGATTTTAGTTATTGGTATTACTGCCCATTACATAGGACACATTTAGATTAATACAGGAATATCTTGTGTGCCGTTACAGTAATATAATGTATATGATTTTAGTTATTGGTATTACTGCCCATTACATAGGACACATTTAGATTAATACAGGAATATCTTGTGTGCCATTACAGTAATATAATGTATATGATTTTAGTTATTGGTATTACTGCCCATTACATAGGACACATTTAGATTAATACAGGAATATCTTGTGTGCCATTACAGTAATATGATGTATATGATTTTAGTTATTGGTATTACTGCCCATTACATAGGACACATTTAGATTAATATAGGAATAGCTTGTGTGCCATTACAGTAATATAATGTATATGATTTTAGTTATTGGTATTACTGCCCATTACATAGGACACATTTAGATTAATATAGGAATATCTTGTGTGCCATTACAGTAATATAATGTATATGATTTTAGTTAGTGGTATTACTGCCCATTACATAGGACACATTTAGATTAATATAGGAATATCTTGTGTGTCATTACAGTAATATAATGTATATGATTTTAGTTATTGGTATTACTGCTCATTACATAGGACACATTTAGATTAATACAGGAATATCTTGTGTGCCATTACAGTAATATAATGTATATGATTTTAGTTATTGGTATTACTGCCCATTACATAGGACACATTTAGATTAATACAGGAATATCTTGTGTGCCATTACAGTAATATAATGTATATGATTTTAGTTATTGGTATTACTGCCCATTACATAGGACACATTTAGATTAATACAGGAATATCTTGTGTGCCATTACAGTAATATAATGTATATGATTTTAGTTATTGGTATTACTGCTCATTACATAGGACACATTTAGATTAATATAGGAATATCTTGTGTGCCATTACAGTAATATAATGTATATGATTTTAGTTAGTGGTATTACTGCCCATTACATAGGACACATTTATATTAATATAGGAATATCTTGTGTGCCATTACAGTAATATAATGTATGTGATTTTAGTTAGTGGTATTACTGCCCATTACATAGGACACATTTAGATTAATATAGGAATATCTTGTGTGCCATTACAGTAATATAATGTATATGATTTTAGTTATTGGTATTACTGCCCATTACATAGGACACATTTAGATTAATATAGGAATATCTTGTGTGCCATTACAGTAATATAATGTATATGATTTTAGTTATTGGTATTACTGCCCATTACATAGGACACATTTAGATTAATACAGGAATATCTTGTGTGCCATTACAGTAATATAATGTATGTGATTTTAGTTAGTGGTATTACTGCCCATTACATAGGACACATTTAGATTAATATAGGAATATCTTGTGTGCCATTACAGTAATATAATGTATATGATTTTAGTTAGTGGTATTACTGCCCATTACATAGGACACATTTAGATTAATATAGGAATATCTTGTGTGCCATTACAGTAATATAATGTATATGATTTTAGTTAGTGGTATTACTGCCCATTACATAGGACACATTTAGATTAATATAGGAATATCTTGTGTGCCATTACAGTAATATAATGTATATGATTTTAGTTATTGGTATTACTGCCCATTACATAGGACACATTTAGATTAATATAGGAATATCTTGTGTGTCATTACAGTAATATAATGTATATGATTTTAGTTAGTGGTATTACTGCCCATTACATAGGACACATTTAGATTAATACAGGAATATCTTGTGTGCCATTACAGTAATATAATGTATATGATATTAGTTAGTGGTATTACTGCCCATTACATAGGACACATTTAGATTAATATAGGAATATCTTGTGTGCCATTACAGTAATATAATGTATATGATTTTAGTTAGTGGTATTACTGCCCATTACATAGGACACATTTAGATTAATATAGGAATATCTTGTGTGCCGTTACAGTAATATAATGTATATGATTTTAGTTATTGGTATTACTGCCCATTACATAGGACACATTTAGATTAATACAGGAATATCTTGTGTGTCATTACAGTAATATAATGTGTATGATTTTAGTTATTGGTATTACTGCCCATTACATAGGACACATTTAGATTAATACAGGAATATCTTGTGTGCCATTACAGTAATATAATGTATATGATATTAGTTAGTGGTATTACTGCCCATTACATAGGACACATTTAGATTAATATAGGAATATCTTGTGTGCCATTACAGTAATATAATGTATATGATATTAGTTAGTGGTATTACTGCCCATTACATAGGACACATTTAGATTAATACAGGAATATCTTGTGTGCCATTACAGTAATATAATGTGTATGATTTTAGTTATTGGTATTACTGCTCATTACATAGGACACATTTAGATTAATACAGGAATATCTTGTGTGCCATTACAGTAATATAATGTATATGATTTTAGTTATTGGTATTACTGCCCATTACATAGGACACATTTAGATTAATACAGGAATATCTTGTGTGTCATTACAGTAATATAATGTATATGATTTTAGTTAGTGGTATTACTGCCCATTACATAGGACACATTTAGATTAATATAGGAATATCTTGTGTGCCGTTACAGTAATATAATGTATATGATTTTAGTTATTGGTATTACTGCCCATTACATAGGACACATTTAGATTAATACAGGAATATCTTGTGTGCCATTACAGTAATATAATGTATATGATTTTAGTTAGTGGTATTACTGCCCATTACATAGGACACATTTAGATTAATATAGGAATATCTTGTGTGTCATTACAGTAATATAATGTGTATGATTTTAGTTAGTGGTATTACTGCTCATTACATAGGACACATTTAGATTAATATAGGAATATCTTGTGTGCCATTACAGTAATATAATGTATATGATTTTAGTTAGTGGTATTACTGCCCATTACATAGGACACATTTAGATTAATATAGGAATATCTTGTGTGCCGTTACAGTAATATAATGTATATGATTTTAGTTATTGGTATTACTGCCCATTACATAGGACACATTTAGATTAATACAGGAATATCTTGTGTGCCATTACAGTAATATAATGTATATGATATTAGTTATTGGTATTACTGCCCATTACATAGGACACATTTAGATTAATATAGGAATATCTTGTGTGTCATTACAGTAATATAATGTGTATGATTTTAGTTATTGGTATTACTGCTCATTACATAGGACACATTTAGATTAATACAGGAATATCTTGTGTGCCATTACAGTAATATAATGTATATGATTTTAGTTATTGGTATTACTGCCCATTACATAGGACACATTTAGATTAATACAGGAATATCTTGTGTGTCATTACAGTAATATAATGTATATGATTTTAGTTAGTGGTATTACTGCCCATTACATAGGACACATTTAGATTAATACAGGAATATCTTGTGTGCCATTACAGTAATATAATGTATATGATTTTAGTTAGTGGTATTACTGCTCATTACATAGGACACATTTAGATTAATATAGGAATATCTTGTGTGCCGTTACAGTAATATAATGTATATGATTTTAGTTATTGGTATTACTGCCCATTACATAGGACACATTTAGATTAATACAGGAATATCTTGTGTGCCATTACAGTAATATAATGTATATGATTTTAGTTATTGGTATTACTGCCCATTACATAGGACACATTTAGATTAATATAGGAATATCTTGTGTGCCGTTACAGTAATATAATGTATATGATTTTAGTTATTGGTATTACTGCCCATTACATAGGACACATTTAGATTAATACAGGAATATCTTGTGTGTCATTACAGTAATATAATGTGTATGATTTTAGTTATTGGTATTACTGCTCATTACATAGGACACATTTAGATTAATACAGGAATATCTTGTGTGCCATTACAGTAATATAATGTATATGATTTTAGTTATTGGTATTACTGCCCATTACATAGGACACATTTAGATTAATACAGGAATATCTTGTGTGTCATTACAGTAATATAATGTGTATGATTTTAGTTATTGGTATTACTGCTCATTACATAGGACACATTTAGATTAATACAGGAATATCTTGTGTGCCATTACAGTAATATAATGTATATGATTTTAGTTATTGGTATTACTGCCCATTACATAGGACACATTTAGATTAATATAGGAATATCTTGTGTGCCATTACAGTAATATAATGTATATGATTTTAGTTAGTGGTATTACTGCCCATTACATAGGACACATTTAGATTAATATAGGAATATCTTGTGTGCCGTTACAGTAATATAATGTATATGATTTTAGTTATTGGTATTACTGCCCATTACATAGGACACATTTAGATTAATATAGGAATATCTTGTGTGCCGTTACAGTAATATAATGTATATGATTTTAGTTATTGGTATTACTGCCCATTACATAGGACACATTTAGATTAATATAGGAATATCTTGTGTGCCATTACAGTAATATAATGTATATGATTTTAGTTATTGGTATTACTGCTCATTACATAGGACACATTTAGATTAATACAGGAATATCTTGTGTGCCATTACAGTAATATAATGTATATGATTTTAGTTATTGGTATTACTGCCCATTACATAGGACACATTTAGATTAATATAGGAATATCTTGTGTGCCATTACAGTAATATAATGTATATGATTTTAGTTATTGGTATTACTGCCCATTACATAGGACACATTTAGATTAATACAGGAATATCTTGTGTGCCATTACAGTAATATAATGTATATGATTTTAGTTATTGGTATTACTGCCCATTACATAGGACACATTTAGATTAATATAGGAATATCTTGTGTGCCATTACAGTAATATAATGTATATGATTTTAGTTATTGGTATTACTGCCCATTACATAGGACACATTTAGATTAATATAGGAATATCTTGTGTGCCATTACAGTAATATAATGTATATGATTTTAGTTAGTGGTATTACTGCCCATTACATAGGACACATTTAGATTAATATAGGAATATCTTGTGTGCCGTTACAGTAATATAATGTATATGATTTTAGTTATTGGTATTACTGCCCATTACATAGGACACATTTAGATTAATATAGGAATATCTTGTGTGCCATTACAGTAATATAATGTATATGATTTTAGTTAGTGGTATTACTGCCCATTACATAGGACACATTTAGATTAATATAGGAATATCTTGTGTGTCATTACAGTAATATAATGTGTATGATTTTAGTTATTGGTATTACTGCCCATTACATAGGACACATTTAGATTAATATAGGAATATCTTGTGTGCCGTTACAGTAATATAATGTATATGATTTTAGTTATTGGTATTACTGCCCATTACATAGGACACATTTAGATTAATACAGGAATATCTTGTGTGCCATTACAGTAATATAATGTATATGATTTTAGTTATTGGTATTACTGCCCATTACATAGGACACATTTAGATTAATATAGGAATATCTTGTGTGCCGTTACAGTAATATAATGTATATGATTTTAGTTAGTGGTATTACTGCCCATTACATAGGACACATTTAGATTAATACAGGAATATCTTGTGTGCCGTTACAGTAATATAATGTATATGATTTTAGTTAGTGGTATTACTGCCCATTACATAGGACACATTTAGATTAATACAGGAATATCTTGTGTGTCATTACAGTAATATAATGTATATGATATTAGTTAGTGGTATTACTGCCCATTACATAGGACACATTTAGATTAATACAGGAATATCTTGTGTGTCATTACAGTAATATAATGTATATGATTTTAGTTATTGGTATTACTGCTCATTACATAGGACACATTTAGATTAATACAGGAATATCTTGTGTGCCATTACAGTAATATAATGTATATGATTTTAGTTATTGGTATTACTGCTCATTACATAGGACACATTTAGATTAATATAGGAATATCTTGTGTGCCATTACAGTAATATAATGTATATGATTTTAGTTATTGGTATTACTGCCCATTACATAGGACACATTTAGATTAATACAGGAATATCTTGTGTGCCATTACAGTAATATAATGTATATGATTTTAGTTATTGGTATTACTGCCCATTACATAGGACACATTTAGATTAATATAGGAATATCTTGTGTGCCATTACAGTAATATAATGTATATGATTTTAGTTATTGGTATTACTGCCCATTACATAGGACACATTTAGATTAATATAGGAATATCTTGTGTGCCGTTACAGTAATATAATGTATATGATTTTAGTTATTGGTATTACTGCCCATTACATAGGACACATTTAGATTAATACAGGAATATCTTGTGTGTCATTACAGTAATATAATGTGTATGATTTTAGTTATTGGTATTACTGCCCATTACATAGGACACATTTAGATTAATACAGGAATATCTTGTGTGTCATTACAGTAATATAATGTGTATGATTTTAGTTATTGGTATTACTGCTCATTACATAGGACACATTTAGATTAATACAGGAATATCTTGTGTGCCATTACAGTAATATAATGTATATGATTTTAGTTATTGGTATTACTGCTCATTACATAGGACACATTTAGATTAATACAGGAATATCTTGTGTGCCGTTACAGTAATATAATGTATATGATTTTAGTTATTGGTATTACTGCTCATTACATAGGACACATTTAGATTAATATAGGAATATCTTGTGTGCCATTACAGTAATATAATGTATATGATTTTAGTTAGTGGTATTACTGCCCATTACATAGGACACATTTAGATTAATATAGGAATATCTTGTGTGCCATTACAGTAATATAATGTATGTGATTTTAGTTATTGGTATTACTGCTCATTACATAGGACACATTTAGATTAATATAGGAATATCTTGTGTGCCATTACAGTAATATAATGTATATGATTTTAGTTAGTGGTATTAGTTGCCCATTACATAGGACACATTTAGATTAATATAGGAATATCTTGTGTGCCGTTACAGTAATATAATGTATATGATTTTAGTTATTGGTATTACTGCCCATTACATAGGACACATTTAGATTAATATAGGAATATCTTGTGTGCCGTTACAGTAATATAATGTATATGATTTTAGTTATTGGTATTACTGCCCATTACATAGGACACATTTAGATTAATACAGGAATATCTTGTGTGCCATTACAGTAATATAATGTATATGATTTTAGTTATTGGTATTACTGCCCATTACATAGGACACATTTAGATTAATACAGGAATATCTTGTGTGCCATTACAGTAATATAATGTATATGATTTTAGTTAGTGGTATTACTGCTCATTACATAGGACACATTTAGATTAATACAGGAATATCTTGTGTGCCGTTACAGTAATATAATGTATATGATTTTAGTTAGTGGTATTACTGCCCATTACATAGGACACATTTAGATTAATACAGGAATATCTTGTGTGCCATTACAGTAATATAATGTATATGATTTTAGTTATTGGTATCACTGCCCATTACATAGGACACATTTACATTAATACAGGAATATCTTGTGTGCCATTACAGTAATATAATGTATATGATTTTAGTTATTGGTATTACTGCCCATTACATAGGACACATTTAGATTAATACAGGAATATCTTGTGTGCCATTACAGTAATATAATGTATATGATTTTAGTTATTGGTATTACTGCCCATTACATAGGACACATTTAGATTAATACAGGAATATCTTGTGTGCCATTACAGTAATATAATGTATATGATTTTAGTTAGTGGTATTACTGCTCATTACATAGGACACATTTAGATTAATACAGGAATATCTTGTGTGCCGTTACAGTAATATAATGTATATGATTTTAGTTAGTGGTATTACTGCCCATTACATAGGACACATTTAGATTAATACAGGAATATCTTGTGTGCCATTACAGTAATATAATGTATATGATTTTAGTTATTGGTATCACTGCCCATTACATAGGACACATTTACATTAATACAGGAATATCTTGTGTGCCGTTACAGTAATATAATGTATATGATTTTAGTTATTGGTATTACTGCTCATTACATAGGACACATTTAGATTAATACAGGAATATCTTGTGTGCCATTACAGTAATATAATGTATATGATTTTAGTTAGTGGTATTACTGCCCATTACATAGGACACATTTAGATTAATACAGGAATATCTTGTGTGCCGTTACAGTAATATAATGTATGTGATTTTAGTTAGTGGTATTACTGCTCATTACATAGGACACATTTAGATTAATACAGGAATATCTTGTGTGTCATTACAGTAATATAATGTATATGATTTTAGTTAGTGGTATTACTGCCCATTACATAGGACACATTTAGATTAATACAGGAATATCTTGTGTGCCGTTACAGTAATATAATGTATATGATTTTAGTTAGTGGTATTACTGCCCATTACATAGGACACATTTAGATTAATACAGGAATATCTTGTGTGCCATTACAGTAATATAATGTATATGATTTTAGTTAGTGGTATTACTGCTCATTACATAGGACACATTTAGATTAATACAGGAATATCTTGTGTGCCGTTACAGTAATATAATGTATATGATTTTAGTTAGTGGTATTACTGCCCATTACATAGGACACATTTAGATTAATACAGGAATATCTTGTGTGCCATTACAGTAATATAATGTATATGATTTTAGTTATTGGTATCACTGCCCATTACATAGGACACATTTACATTAATACAGGAATATCTTGTGTGCCATTACAGTAATATAATGTATATGATTTTAGTTATTGGTATTACTGCCCATTACATAGGACACATTTAGATTAATACAGGAATATCTTGTGTGCCATTACAGTAATATAATGTATATGATTTTAGTTATTGGTATTACTGCCCATTACATAGGACACATTTAGATTAATACAGGAATATCTTGTGTGCCATTACAGTAATATAATGTATATGATTTTAGTTAGTGGTATTACTGCTCATTACATAGGACACATTTAGATTAATACAGGAATATCTTGTGTGCCGTTACAGTAATATAATGTATATGATTTTAGTTAGTGGTATTACTGCCCATTACATAGGACACATTTAGATTAATACAGGAATATCTTGTGTGCCATTACAGTAATATAATGTATATGATTTTAGTTATTGGTATCACTGCCCATTACATAGGACACATTTACATTAATACAGGAATATCTTGTGTGCCATTACAGTAATATAATGTATATGATTTTAGTTAGTGGTATTACTGCCCATTACATAGGACACATTTAGATTAATACAGGAATATCTTGTGTGCCGTTACAGTAATATAATGTATGTGATTTTAGTTAGTGGTATTACTGCTCATTACATAGGACACATTTAGATTAATACAGGAATATCTTGTGTGCCGTTACAGTAATATAATGTATGTGATTTTAGTTAGTGGTATTACTGCTCATTACATAGGACACATTTAGATTAATACAGGAATATCTTGTGTGCCATTACAGTAATATAATGTATATGATTTTAGTTATTGGTATTACTGCCCATTACATAGGACACATTTAGATTAATACAGGAATATCTTGTGTGCCATTACAGTAATATAATGTATATGATTTTAGTTAGTGGTATTACTGCCCATTACATAGGACACATTTAGATTAATATAGGAATATCTTGTGTGCCGTTACAGTAATATAATGTATATGATTTTAGTTAGTGGTATTACTGCCCATTACATAGGACACATTTAGATTAATACAGGAATATCTTGTGTGCCATTACAGTAATATAATGTATATGATTTTAGTTAGTGGTATTACTGCTCATTACATAGGACACATTTAGATTAATACAGGAATATCTTGTGTGCCATTACAGTAATATAATGTATATGATTTTAGTTATTGGTATTACTGCCCATTACATAGGACACATTTAGATTAATACAGGAATATCTTGTGTGCCATTACAGTAATATAATGTATATGATTTTAGTTAGTGGTATTACTGCCCATTACATAGGACACATTTAGATTAATACAGGAATATCTTGTGTGCCATTACAGTAATATAATGTATATGATTTTAGTTAGTGGTATTACTGCCCATTACATAGGACACATTTAGATTAATATAGGAATATCTTGTGTGCCATTACAGTAATATAATGTATATGATTTTAGTTAGTGGTATTACTGCCCATTACATAGGACACATTTAGATTAATACAGGAATATCTTGTGTGCCATTACAGTAATATAATGTATATGATTCTAGTTATTGGTATTACTGCCCATTACATAGGACACATTTAGATTAATACAGGAATATCTTGTGTGCCATTACAGTAATATAATGTATATGATTTTAGTTAGTGGTATTACTGCCCATTACATAGGACACATTTAGATTAATATAGGAATATCTTGTGTGCCGTTACAGTAATATAATGTATATGATTTTAGTTATTGGTATTACTGCCCATTACATAGGACACATTTAGATTAATACAGGAATATCTTGTGTGTCATTACAGTAATATAATGTATATGATTTTAGTTATTGGTATTACTGCTCATTACATAGGACACATTTAGATTAATACAGGAATATCTTGTGTGCCGTTACAGTAATATAATGTATATGATTTTAGTTATTGGTATTACTGCCCATTACATAGGACACATTTAGATTAATACAGGAATATCTTGTGTGCCGTTACAGTAATATAATGTATATGATTTTAGTTAGTGGTATTACTGCCCATTACATAGGACACATTTAGATTAATACAGGAATATCTTGTGTGCCATTACAGTAATATAATGTATATGATTTTAGTTATTGGTATTACTGCCCATTACATAGGACACATTTAGATTAATACAGGAATATCTTGTGTGCCATTACAGTAATATAATGTATATGATTTTAGTTAGTGGTATTACTGCTCATTACATAGGACACATTTAGATTAATACAGGAATATCTTGTGTGCCATTACAGTAATATAATGTATATGATTTTAGTTAGTGGTATCACTGCCCATTACATAGGACACATTTAGATTAATACAGGAATATCTTGTGTGCCATTACAGTAATATAATGTATATGATTTTAGTTATTGGTATTACTGCCCATTACATAGGACACATTTAGATTAATATAGGAATATCTTGTGTGCCGTTACAGTAATATAATGTATATGATTTTAGTTATTGGTATTACTGCCCATTACATAGGACACATTTAGATTAATACAGGAATATCTTGTGTGTCATTACAGTAATATAATGTATATGATTTTAGTTATTGGTATTACTGCCCATTACATAGGACACATTTAGATTAATATAGGAATATCTTGTGTGCCATTACAGTAATATAATGTATATGATTTTAGTTAGTGGTATTACTGCCCATTACATAGGACACATTTAGATTAATATAGGAATATCTTGTGTGCCATTACAGTAATATAATGTATATGATTTTAGTTAGTGGTATTACTGCCCATTACATAGGACACATTTAGATTAATACAGGAATATCTTGTGTGCCGTTACAGTAATATAATGTATATGATTTTAGTTATTGGTATTACTGCCCATTACATAGGACACATTTAGATTAATACAGGAATATCTTGTGTGCCGTTACAGTAATATAATGTATATGATTTTAGTTAGTGGTATTACTGCCCATTACATAGGACACATTTAGATTAATACAGGAATATCTTGTGTGCCGTTACAGTAATATAATGTATATGATTTTAGTTAGTGGTATTACTGCCCATTACATAGGACACATTTAGATTAATATAGGAATATCTTGTGTGCCGTTACAGTAATATAATGTATATGATTTTAGTTATTGGTATTACTGCCCATTACATAGGACACATTTAGATTAATACAGGAATATCTTGTGTGCCGTTACAGTAATATAATGTATATGATTTTAGTTAGTGGTATTACTGCCCATTACATAGGACACATTTAGATTAATACAGGAATATCTTGTGTGCCATTACAGTAATATAATGTATATGATTTTAGTTATTGGTATCACTGCCCATTACATAGGACACATTTACATTAATACAGGAATATCTTGTGTGCCGTTACAGTAATATAATGTATGTGATTTTAGTTAGTGGTATTACTGCTCATTACATAGGACACATTTAGATTAATACAGGAATATCTTGTGTGTCATTACAGTAATATAATGTATTTGATTTTAGTTATTGGTATTACTGCCCATTACATAGGACACATTTAGATTAATATAGGAATATCTTGTGTGCCGTTACAGTAATATAATGTATGTGATTTTAGTTAGTGGTATTACTGCCCATTACATAGGACACATTTAGATTAATATAGGAATATCTTGTGTGCCATTACAGTAATATAATGTATATGATTTTAGTTATTGGTATTACTGCTCATTACATAGGACACATTTAGATTAATACAGGAATATCTTGTGTGCCATTACAGTAATATAATGTATATGATTTTAGTTAGTGGTATTACTGCCCATTACATAGGACACATTTAGATTAATATAGGAATATCTTGTGTGCCATTACAGTAATATAATGTATATGATTTTAGTTATTGGTATTACTGCCCATTACATAGGACACATTTAGATTAATACAGGAATATCTTGTGTGCCATTACAGTAATATAATGTATATGATTTTAGTTATTGGTATTACTGCCCATTACATAGGACACATTTAGATTAATACAGGAATATCTTGTGTGCCATTACAGTAATATAATGTATATGATTCTAGTTATTGGTATTACTGCCCATTACATAGGACACATTTAGATTAATACAGGAATATCTTGTGTGCCATTACAGTAATATAATGTATATGATTTTAGTTAGTGGTATTACTGCCCATTACATAGGACACATTTAGATTAATATAGGAATATCTTGTGTGCCGTTACAGTAATATAATGTATATGATTTTAGTTATTGGTATTACTGCCCATTACATAGGACACATTTAGATTAATACAGGAATATCTTGTGTGCCATTACAGTAATATAATGTATATGATTTTAGTTATTGGTATTACTGCCCATTACATAGGACACATTTAGATTAATATAGGAATATCTTGTGTGCCATTACAGTAATATAATGTATATGATTTTAGTTATTGGTATTACTGCTCATTACATAGGACACATTTAGATTAATACAGGAATATCTTGTGTGCCATTACAGTAATATAATGTATATGATTTTAGTTAGTGGTATTACTGCTCATTACATAGGACACATTTAGATTAATATAGGAATATCTTGTGTGCCGTTACAGTAATATAATGTATATGATTTTAGTTATTGGTATTACTGCCCATTACATAGGACACATTTAGATTAATACAGGAATATCTTGTGTGCCATTACAGTAATATAATGTATATGATTTTAGTTATTGGTATTACTGCTCATTACATAGGACACATTTAGATTAATACAGGAATATCTTGTGTGCCGTTACAGTAATATAATGTATATGATTTTAGTTAGTGGTATTACTGCCCATTACATAGGACACATTTAGATTAATACAGGAATATCTTGTGTGCCATTACAGTAATATAATGTATATGATTTTAGTTATTGGTATCACTGCCCATTACATAGGACACATTTAGATTAATACAGGAATATCTTGTGTGCCATTACAGTAATATAATGTATATGATTTTAGTTATTGGTATTACTGCCCATTACATAGGACACATTTAGATTAATATAGGAATATCTTGTGTGCCATTACAGTAATATAATGTATATGATTTTAGTTAGTGGTATTAGTTGCCCATTACATAGGACACATTTAGATTAATACAGGAATATCTTGTGTGCCATTACAGTAATATAATGTGTATGATTTTAGTTATTGGTATTACTGCCCATTACATAGGACACATTTAGATTAATATAGGAATATCTTGTGTGCCATTACAGTAATATAATGTATATGATTTTAGTTAGTGGTATTACTGCCCATTACATAGGACACATTTAGATTAATACAGGAATATCTTGTGTGCCATTACAGTAATATAATGTATATGATTTTAGTTAGTGGTATTACTGCCCATTACATAGGACACATTTAGATTAATAGAGGAATATCTTGTGTGCCATTACAGTAATATAATGTATATGATTTTAGTTAGTGGTATTACTGCCCATTACATAGGACACATTTAGATTAATACAGGAATATCTTGTGTGTCATTACAGTAATATAATGTATATGATTTTAGTTATTGGTATTACTGCCCATTACATAGGACACATTTAGATTAATATAGGAATATCTTGTGTGCCATTACAGTAATATAATGTATATGATTTTAGTTAGTGGTATTACTGCTCATTACATAGGACACATTTAGATTAATACAGGAATATCTTGTGTGCCATTACAGTAATATAATGTATATGATTTTAGTTATTGGTATTACTGCCCATTACATAGGACACATTTAGATTAATATAGGAATATCTTGTGTGCCATTACAGTAATATAATGTATATGATATTAGTTATTGGTATTACTGCCCATTACATAGGACACATTTAGATTAATATAGGAATATCTTGTGTGTCATTACAGTAATATAATGTATATGATTTTAGTTATTGGTATCACTGCTCATTACATAGGACACATTTAGATTAATACAGGAATATCTTGTGTGTCATTACAGTAATATAATGTATATGATTTTAGTTAGTGGTATCACTGCCCATTACATAGGACACATTTAGATTAATATAGGAATATCTTGTGTGCCATTACAGTAATATAATGTATATGATTTTAGTTAGTGGTATTACTGCCCATTACATAGGACACATTTAGATTAATACAGGAATATCTTGTGTGCCATTACAGTAATATAATGTATATGATTTTAGTTATTGGTATTACTGCCCATTACATAGGACACATTTAGATTAATACAGGAATATCTTGTGTGCCATTACAGTAATATAATGTATATGATTTTAGTTAGTGGTATTACTGCCCATTACATAGGACACATTTAGATTAATACAGGAATATCTTGTGTGCCATTACAGTAATATAATGTATATGATTTTAGTTATTGGTATTACTGCCCATTACATAGGACACATTTAGATTAATACAGGAATATCTTGTGTGTCATTACAGTAATATAATGTATATGATTTTAGTTAGTGGTATTACTGCCCATTACATAGGACACATTTAGATTAATACAGGAATATCTTGTGTGCCATTACAGTAATATAATGTATATGATTTTAGTTATTGGTATTACTGCCCATTACATAGGACACATTTAGATTAATACAGGAATATCTTGTGTGCCATTACAGTAATATAATGTATATGATTTTAGTTATTGGTATTACTGCCCATTACATAGGACACATTTAGATTAATACAGGAATATCTTGTGTGCCATTACAGTAATATAATGTATATGATTTTAGTTATTGGTATCACTGCCCATTACATAGGACACATTTAGATTAATATAGGAATATCTTGTGTGCCATTACAGTAATATAATGTGTATGATTTTAGTTAGTGGTATTACTGCCCATTACATAGGACACATTTAGATTAATATAGGAATATCTTGTGTGCCATTACAGTAATATAATGTATATGATTTTAGTTATTGGTATTACTGCCCATTACATAGGACACATTTAGATTAATATAGGAATATCTTGTGTGCCATTACAGTAATATAATGTATATGATTTTAGTTAGTGGTATTAGTTGCCCATTACATAGGACACATTTAGATTAATATAGGAATATCTTGTGTGTCATTACAGTAATATAATGTATATGATTTTAGTTATTGGTATTACTGCCCATTACATAGGACACATTTAGATTAATATAGGAATATCTTGTGTGCCATTACAGTAATATAATGTATATGATTTTAGTTATTGGTATTACTGCCCATTACATAGGACACATTTAGATTAATACAGGAATATCTTGTGTGCCATTACAGTAATATAATGTATATGATTTTAGTTATTGGTATTACTGCCCATTACATAGGACACATTTAGATTAATACAGGAATATCTTGTGTGTCATTACAGTAATATAATGTATATGATTTTAGTTAGTGGTATTACTGCCCATTACATAGGACACATTTAGATTAATATAGGAATAGCTTGTGTGCCATTACAGTAATATAATGTATATGATTTTAGTTAGTGGTATTAGTTGCCCATTACATAGGACACATTTAGATTAATACAGGAATATCTTGTGTGCCATTACAGTAATATAATGTATATGATTTTAGTTAGTGGTATTAGTTGCCCATTACATAGGACACATTTAGATTAATACAGGAATATCTTGTGTGTCATTACAGTAATATAATGTATATGATTTTAGTTAGTGGTATTAGTTGCCCATTACATAGGACACATTTAGATTAATACAGGAATATCTTGTGTGTCATTACAGTAATATAATGTATATGATTTTAGTTATTGGTATTACTGCCCATTACATAGGACACATTTAGATTAATATAGGAATATCTTGTGTGTCATTACAGTAATATAATGTATATGATTTTAGTTATTGGTATTACTACCCATTACATAGGACACATTTAGATTAATACAGGAATATCTTGTGTGTCATTACAGTAATATAATGTATATGATTTTAGTTATTGGTATTACTGCTCATTACATAGGACACATTTAGATTAATATAGGAATATCTTGTGTGCCATTACAGTAATATAATGTATATGATTTTAGTTATTGGTATTACTGCCCATTACATAGGACACATTTAGATTAATATAGGAATATCTTGTGTGCCATTACAGTAATATAATGTATGTGATTTTAGTTATTGGTATTACTGCCCATTTCATAGGACACATTTAGATTAATATAGGAATATCTTGTGTGCCGTTACAGTAATATAATGTATATGATTTTAGTTATTGGTATTACTGCCCATTACATAGGACACATTTAGATTAATACAGGAATATCTTGTGTGCCATTACAGTAATATAATGTATATGATTTTAGTTAGTGGTATTACTGCCCATTACATAGGACACATTTAGATTAATATAGGAATATCTTGTGTGCCATTACAGTAATATAATGTATATGATTTTAGTTATTGGTATTACTGCCCATTACATAGGACACATTTAGATTAATATAGGAATATCTTGTGTGCCATTACAGTAATATAATGTATATGATTTTAGTTATTGGTATTACTGCCCATTACATAGGACACATTTAGATTAATATAGGAATATCTTGTGTGCCGTTACAGTAATATAATGTATATGATTTTAGTTATTGGTATTACTGCCCATTACATAGGACACATTTAGATTAATATAGGAATATCTTGTGTGCCGTTACAGTAATATAATGTATATGATTTTAGTTATTGGTATTACTGCCCATTACATAGGACACATTTAGATTAATACAGGAATATCTTGTGTGTCATTACAGTAATATAATGTATATGATTTTAGTTAGTGGTATTACTGCCCATTACATAGGACACATTTAGATTAATACAGGAATATCTTGTGTGCCATTACAGTAATATAATGTATATGATTTTAGTTAGTGGTATTACTGCCCATTACATAGGACACATTTAGATTAATATAGGAATATCTTGTGTGCCATTACAGTAATATAATGTATATGATTTTAGTTATTGGTATTACTGCCCATTTCATAGGACACATTTAGATTAATACAGGAATATCTTGTGTGCCATTACAGTAATATAATGTATATGATTTTAGTTATTGGTATTACTGCCCATTACATAGGACACATTTAGATTAATACATGAATATCTTGTGTGCCATTACAGTAATATAATGTATATGATTTTAGTTATTGGTATTACTGCCCATTTCATAGGACACATTTAGATTAATACAGGAATATCTTGTGTGCCATTACAGTAATATAATGTATATGATTTTAGTTATTGGTATTACTGCCCATTACATAGGACACATTTAGATTAATACAGGAATATCTTGTGTGCCATTACAGTAATATAATGTATATGATATTAGTTATTGGTATTACTGCCCATTACATAGGACACATTTAGATTAATATAGGAATATCTTGTGTGCCATTACAGTAATATAATGTGTATGATTTTAGTTATTGGTATTACTGCCCATTACATAGGACACATTTAGATTAATACAGGAATATCTTGTGTGCCATTACAGTAATATAATGTATATGATTTTAGTTATTGGTATTACTGCCCATTACATAGGACACATTTAGATTAATACAGGAATATCTTGTGTGTCATTACAGTAATATAATGTATATGATTTTAGTTATTGGTATTACTGCCCATTACATAGGACACATTTAGATTAATATAGGAATATCTTGTGTGCCATTACAGTAATATAATGTATATGATTTTAGTTATTGGTATTACTGCCCATTACATAGGACACATTTAGATTAATATAGGAATATCTTGTGTGCCGTTACAGTAATATAATGTATATGATTTTAGTTAGTGGTATTACTGCCCATTACATAGGACACATTTAGATTAATATAGGAATATCTTGTGTGCCGTTACAGTAATATAATGTATATGATTTTAGTTAGTGGTATTACTGCTCATTACATAGGACACATTTAGATTAATACAGGAATATCTTGTGTGCCATTACAGTAATATAATGTATGTGATATTAGTTAGTGGTATTACTGCCCATTACATAGGACACATTTAGATTAATATAGGAATATCTTGTGTGTCATTACAGTAATATAATGTATATGATTTTAGTTATTGGTATTACTGCCCATTACATAGGACACATTTAGATTAATACAGGAATATCTTGTGTGCCATTACAGTAATATAATGTATATGATTTTAGTTATTGGTATTACTGCCCATTACATAGGACACATTTAGATTAATACAGGAATATCTTGTGTGCCATTACAGTAATATAATGTATATGATTTTAGTTATTGGTATTACTGCCCATTACATAGGACACATTTAGATTAATATAGGAATATCTTGTGTGCCATTACAGTAATATAATGTGTATGATTTTAGTTATTGGTATTACTGCCCATTACATAGGACACATTTAGATTAATACAGGAATATCTTGTGTGCCATTACAGTAATATAATGTATATGATTTTAGTTATTGGTATTACTGCCCATTACATAGGACACATTTAGATTAATACAGGAATATCTTGTGTGCCATTACAGTAATATAATGTATATGATTTTAGTTATTGGTATTACTGCCCATTACATAGGACACATTTAGATTAATACAGGAATATCTTGTGTGCCATTACAGTAATATAATGTATATGATTTTAGTTATTGGTATTACTGCCCATTACATAGGACACATTTAGATTAATATAGGAATATCTTGTGTGCCATTACAGTAATATAATGTGTATGATTTTAGTTATTGGTATTACTGCCCATTACATAGGACACATTTAGATTAATATAGGAATATCTTGTGTGTCATTACAGTAATATAATGTATATGATTTTAGTTAGTGGTATTACTGCCCATTACATAGGACACATTTAGATTAATACAGGAATATCTTGTGTGCCATTACAGTAATATAATGTATATGATTTTAGTTATTGGTATTACTGCCCATTACATAGGACACATTTAGATTAATACAGGAATATCTTGTGTGCCATTACAGTAATATAATGTATATGATTTTAGTTATTGGTATTACTGCCCATTACATAGGACACATTTAGATTAATATAGGAATATCTTGTGTGCCATTACAGTAATATAATGTGTATGATTTTAGTTATTGGTATTACTGCCCATTACATAGGACACATTTAGATTAATACAGGAATATCTTGTGTGCCATTACAGTAATATAATGTATATGATTTTAGTTAGTGGTATTACTGCCCATTACATAGGACACATTTAGATTAATATAGGAATATCTTGTGTGCCATTACAGTAATATAATGTGTATGATTTTAGTTATTGGTATTACTGCCCATTACATAGGACACATTTAGATTAATACAGGAATATCTTGTGTGCCATTACAGTAATATAATGTATATGATTTTAGTTAGTGGTATTACTGCCCATTACATAGGACACATTTAGATTAATACAGGAATATCTTGTGTGCCATTACAGTAATATAATGTATATGATTTTAGTTATTGGTATTACTGCCCATTACATAGGACACATTTAGATTAATATAGGAATATCTTGTGTGCCATTACAGTAATATAATGTGTATGATTTTAGTTATTGGTATTACTGCCCATTACATAGGACACATTTAGATTAATACAGGAATATCTTGTGTGCCATTACAGTAATATAATGTATATGATTTTAGTTAGTGGTATTACTGCCCATTACATAGGACACATTTAGATTAATACAGGAATATCTTGTGTGCCATTACAGTAATATAATGTATATGATTTTAGTTATTGGTATTACTGCCCATTACATAGGACACATTTAGATTAATACAGGAATATCTTGTGTGCCATTACAGTAATATAATGTATATGATTTTAGTTAGTGGTATTACTGCCCATTACATAGGACACATTTAGATTAATATAGGAATATCTTGTGTGCCATTACAGTAATATAATGTATATGATTTTAGTTATTGGTATTACTGCCCATTTCATAGGACACATTTAGATTAATACAGGAATATCTTGTGTGCCATTACAGTAATATAATGTATATGATTTTAGTTATTGGTATTACTGCCCATTACATAGGACACATTTAGATTAATATAGGAATATCTTGTGTGCCATTACAGTAATATAATGTATATGATTTTAGTTATTGGTATTACTGCCCATTTCATAGGACACATTTAGATTAATACAGGAATATCTTGTGTGCCATTACAGTAATATAATGTATATGATTTTAGTTATTGGTATTACTGCCCATTACATAGGACACATTTAGATTAATACAGGAATATCTTGTGTGCCATTACAGTAATATAATGTATATGATATTAGTTATTGGTATTACTGCCCATTACATAGGACACATTTAGATTAATATAGGAATATCTTGTGTGCCATTACAGTAATATAATGTGTATGATTTTAGTTATTGGTATTACTGCCCATTACATAGGACACATTTAGATTAATACAGGAATATCTTGTGTGCCATTACAGTAATATAATGTATATGATTTTAGTTATTGGTATTACTGCCCATTACATAGGACACATTTAGATTAATATAGGAATATCTTGTGTGCCATTACAGTAATATAATGTATATGATTTTAGTTATTGGTATTACTGCCCATTACATAGGACACATTTAGATTAATATAGGAATATCTTGTGTGCCGTTACAGTAATATAATGTATATGATTTTAGTTAGTGGTATTACTGCCCATTACATAGGACACATTTAGATTAATATAGGAATATCTTGTGTGCCATTACAGTAATATAATGTATATGATTTTAGTTATTGGTATTACTGCCCATTACATAGGACACATTTAGATTAATATAGGAATATCTTGTGTGCCGTTACAGTAATATAATGTATATGATTTTAGTTAGTGGTATTACTGCTCATTACATAGGACACATTTAGATTAATACAGGAATATCTTGTGTGCCATTACAGTAATATAATGTATGTGATATTAGTTAGTGGTATTACTGCCCATTACATAGGACACATTTAGATTAATATAGGAATATCTTGTGTGTCATTACAGTAATATAATGTATATGATTTTAGTTATTGGTATTACTGCCCATTACATAGGACACATTTAGATTAATACAGGAATATCTTGTGTGCCATTACAGTAATATAATGTATATGATTTTAGTTATTGGTATTACTGCCCATTACATAGGACACATTTAGATTAATACAGGAATATCTTGTGTGCCATTACAGTAATATAATGTATATGATTTTAGTTATTGGTATTACTGCCCATTACATAGGACACATTTAGATTAATATAGGAATATCTTGTGTGCCATTACAGTAATATAATGTGTATGATTTTAGTTATTGGTATTACTGCCCATTACATAGGACACATTTAGATTAATACAGGAATATCTTGTGTGCCATTACAGTAATATAATGTATATGATTTTAGTTATTGGTATTACTGCCCATTACATAGGACACATTTAGATTAATACAGGAATATCTTGTGTGCCATTACAGTAATATAATGTATATGATTTTAGTTATTGGTATTACTGCCCATTACATAGGACACATTTAGATTAATACAGGAATATCTTATGTGCCATTACAGTAATATAATGTATATGATTTTAGTTATTGGTATTACTGCCCATTACATAGGACACATTTAGATTAATATAGGAATATCTTGTGTGCCATTACAGTAATATAATGTGTATGATTTTAGTTATTGGTATTACTGCCCATTACATAGGACACATTTAGATTAATACAGGAATATCTTGTGTGCCATTACAGTAATATAATGTATATGATTTTAGTTATTGGTATTACTGCCCATTACATAGGACACATTTAGATTAATACAGGAATATCTTGTGTGCCATTACAGTAATATAATGTATATGATTTTAGTTAGTGGTATTACTGCCCATTACATAGGACACATTTAGATTAATATAGGAATATCTTGTGTGCCATTACAGTAATATAATGTATATGATTTTAGTTATTGGTATTACTGCCCATTACATAGGACACATTTAGATTAATACAGGAATATCTTGTGTGCCATTACAGTAATATAATGTGTATGATTTTAGTTAGTGGTATTACTGCCCATTACATAGGACACATTTAGATTAATATAGGAATATCTTGTGTGTCATTACAGTAATATAATGTATATGATTTTAGTTAGTGGTATTACTGCCCATTACATAGGACACATTTAGATTAATACAGGAATATCTTGTGTGTCATTACAGTAATATAATGTATATGATATTAGTTATTGGTATTACTGCCCATTACATAGGACACATTTAGATTAATATAGGAATATCTTGTGTGCCATTACAGTAATATAATGTATATGATTTTAGTTATTGGTATTACTGCCCATTACATAGGACACATTTAGATTAATATAGGAATATCTTGTGTGCCATTACAGTAATATAATGTATATGATTTTAGTTATTGGTATTACTGCCCATTACATAGGACACATTTAGATTAATACAGGAATATCTTGTGTGCCATTACAGTAATATAATGTATGTGATTTTAGTTATTGGTATTACTGCCCATTACATAGGACACATTTAGATTAATATAGGAATATCTTGTGTGTCATTACAGTAATATAATGTATATGATTTTAGTTATTGGTATTACTGCCCATTACATAGGACACATTTAGATTAATACAGGAATATCTTGTGTGCCATTACAGTAATATAATGTATGTGATTTTAGTTATTGGTATCACTGCCCATTACATAGGACACATTTAGATTAATATAGGAATATCTTGTGTGCCATTACAGTAATATAATGTATATGATTTTAGTTATTGGTATTACTGCCCATTACATAGGACACATTTAGATTAATACAGGAATATCTTGTGTGTCATTACAGTAATATAATGTATATGATTTTAGTTATTGGTATTACTGCCCATTACATAGGACACATTTAGATTAATACAGGAATATCTTGTGTGCCATTACAGTAATATAATGTATGTGATATTAGTTATTGGTATTACTGCCCATTACATAGGACACATTTAGATTAATATAGGAATATCTTGTGTGCCATTACAGTAATATAATGTATATGATTTTAGTTATTGGTATTACTGCCCATTACATAGGACACATTTAGATTAATACAGGAATATCTTGTGTGCCATTACAGTAATATAATGTATATGATTTTAGTTATTGGTATTACTGCTCATTACATAGGACACATTTAGATTAATATAGGAATATCTTGTGTGCCATTACAGTAATATAATGTATATGATTTTAGTTATTGGTATTACTGCCCATTACATAGGACACATTTAGATTAATACAGGAATATCTTGTGTGTCATTACAGTAATATAATGTATATGATTTTAGTTAGTGGTATTACTGCCCATTACATAGGACACATTTAGATTAATACAGGAATATCTTGTGTGCCATTACAGTAATATAATGTATATGATATTAGTTAGTGGTATTACTGCCCATTACATAGGACACATTTAGATTAATACAGGAATATCTTGTGTGCCGTTACAGTAATATAATGTATATGATTTTAGTTAGTGGTATTACTGCCCATTACATAGGACACATTTAGATTAATACAGGAATATCTTGTGTGCCATTACAGTAATATAATGTATATGATTTTAGTTAGTGGTATTACTGCCCATTACATAGGACACATTTAGATTAATATAGGAATATCTTGTGTGCCATTACAGTAATATAATGTATATGATTTTAGTTAGTGGTATTACTGCCCATTACATAGGACACATTTAGATTAATACAGGAATATCTTGTGTGCCATTACAGTAATATAATGTATATGATATTAGTTAGTGGTATTACTGCTCATTACATAGGACACATTTAGATTAATACAGGAATATCTTGTGTGTCATTACAGTAATATAATGTGTATGATTTTAGTTATTGGTATTACTGCCCATTACATAGGACACATTTAGATTAATATAGGAATATCTTGTGTGCCATTACAGTAATATAATGTATATGATTTTAGTTAGTGGTATTACTGCCCATTACATAGGACACATTTAGATTAATACAGGAATATCTTGTGTGCCATTACAGTAATATAATGTATATGATTTTAGTTATTGGTATTACTGCCCATTACATAGGACACATTTAGATTAATATAGGAATATCTTGTGTGCCATTACAGTAATATAATGTATATGATTTTAGTTAGTGGTATTACTGCTCATTACATAGGACACATTTAGATTAATACAGGAATATCTTGTGTGCCATTACAGTAATATAATGTATGTGATATTAGTTATTGGTATTACTGCCCATTACATAGGACACATTTAGATTAATATAGGAATATCTTGTGTGCCATTACAGTAATATAATGTATATGATTTTAGTTAGTGGTATTACTGCCCATTACATAGGACACATTTAGATTAATATAGGAATATCTTGTGTGCCGTTACAGTAATATAATGTATATGATTTTAGTTATTGGTATTACTGCCCATTACATAGGACACATTTAGATTAATATAGGAATATCTTGTGTGCCGTTACAGTAATATAATGTATATGATTTTAGTTATTGGTATTACTGCCCATTACATAGGACACATTTAGATTAATATAGGAATATCTTGTGTGTCATTACAGTAATATAATGTATATGATTTTAGTTATTGGTATTACTGCTCATTACATAGGACACATTTAGATTAATACAGGAATATCTTGTGTGCCGTTACAGTAATATAATGTATATGATTTTAGTTATTGGTATTACTGCCCATTACATAGGACACATTTAGATTAATATAGGAATATCTTGTGTGCCGTTACAGTAATATAATGTATATGATTTTAGTTATTGGTATTACTGCCCATTACATAGGACACATTTAGATTAATACAGGAATATCTTGTGTGTCATTACAGTAATATAATGTATATGATTTTAGTTATTGGTATTACTGCCCATTACATAGGACACATTTAGATTAATACAGGAATATCTTGTGTGCCATTACAGTAATATAATGTATATGATTTTAGTTATTGGTATTACTGCCCATTACATAGGACACATTTAGATTAATACAGGAATATCTTGTGTGCCATTACAGTAATATAATGTATATGATTTTAGTTATTGGTATTACTGCCCATTACATAGGACACATTTAGATTAATATAGGAATATCTTGTGTGCCATTACAGTAATATAATGTATATGATTTTAGTTATTGGTATTACTGCCCATTACATAGGACACATTTAGATTAATATAGGAATATCTTGTGTGCCATTACAGTAATATAATGTATATGATTTTAGTTATTGGTATTACTGCCCATTACATAGGACACATTTAGATTAATACAGGAATATCTTGTGTGCCATTACAGTAATATAATGTATATGATTTTAGTTAGTGGTATCACTGCCCATTACATAGGACACATTTAGATTAATATAGGAATATCTTGTGTGCCATTACAGTAATATAATGTATATGATTTTAGTTAGTGGTATTACTGCCCATTACATAGGACACATTTAGATTAATACAGGAATATCTTGTGTGCCATTACAGTAATATAATGTATATGATTTTAGTTATTGGTATTACTGCCCATTACATAGGACACATTTAGATTAATACAGGAATATCTTGTGTGCCATTACAGTAATATAATGTATATGATTTTAGTTAGTGGTATTACTGCCCATTACATAGGACACATTTAGATTAATACAGGAATATCTTGTGTGCCATTACAGTAATATAATGTGTATGATTTTAGTTAGTGGTATCACTGCCCATTACATAGGACACATTTAGATTAATATAGGAATATCTTGTGTGCCATTACAGTAATATAATGTATATGATTTTAGTTATTGGTATTAGTTGCCCATTACATAGGACAAATTTAGATTAATACAGGAATATCTTGTGTGCCATTACAGTAATATAATGTATATGATTTTAGTTAGTGGTATCACTGCCCATTACATAGGACACATTTAGATTAATATAGGAATATCTTGTGTGCCATTACAGTAATATAATGTATATGATTTTAGTTATTGGTATTACTGCTCATTACATAGGACACATTTAGATTAATACAGGAATATCTTGTGTGCCATTACAGTAATATAATGTATATGATTTTAGTTATTGGTATTACTGCCCATTACATAGGACACATTTAGATTAATACAGGAATATCTTGTGTGCCATTACAGTAATATAATATATATGATTTTAGTTATTGGTATTACTGCCCATTACATAGGACACATTTAGATTAATATAGGAATATCTTGTGTGCCATTACAGTAATATAATGTATGTGATTTTAGTTATTGGTATTACTTCTCATTACATAGGACACATTTAGATTAATACAGGAATATCTTGTGTGTCATTACAGTAATATAATGTATATGATTTTAGTTAGTGGTATTACTGCCCATTACATAGGACACATTTAGATTAATACAGGAATATCTTGTGTGCCATTACAGTAATATAATGTATATGATTTTAGTTAGTGGTATCACTGCCCATTACATAGGACACATTTAGATTAATATAGGAATATCTTGTGTGCCATTACAGTAATATAATGTATATGATTTTAGTTATTGGTATTACTGCCCATTACATAGGACACATTTAGATTAATATAGGAATATCTTGTGTGTCATTACAGTAATATAATGTATATGATTTTAGTTATTGGTATTACTGCTCATTACATAGGACACATTTAGATTAATACAGGAATATCTTGTGTGCCGTTACAGTAATATAATGTATATGATTTTAGTTAGTGGTATTACTGCCCATTACATAGGACACATTTAGATTAATATAGGAATATCTTGTGTGCCATTACAGTAATATAATGTATATGATTTTAGTTATTGGTATTAGTTGCCCATTACATAGGACAAATTTAGATTAATACAGGAATATCTTGTGTGCCATTACAGTAATATAATGTATATGATTTTAGTTATTGGTATTACTGCCCATTACATAGGACACATTTAGATTAATATAGGAATATCTTGTGTGCCATTACAGTAATATAATGTATATGATTTTAGTTAGTGGTATCACTGCCCATTACATAGGACACATTTAGATTAATATAGGAATATCTTGTGTGCCATTACAGTAATATAATGTATATGATTTTAGTTAGTGGTATTACTGCCCATTACATAGGACACATTTAGATTAATACAGGAATATCTTGTGTGCCATTACAGTAATATAATGTGTATGATTTTAGTTAGTGGTATCACTGCCCATTACATAGGACACATTTAGATTAATATAGGAATATCTTGTGTGCCATTACAGTAATATAATGTATATAATTCTAGTTATTGGTATTACTGCCCATTACATAGGACACATTTAGATTAATATAGGAATATCTTGTGTGCCATTACAGTAATATAATGTATATGATTTTAGTTATTGGTATTACTGCCCATTACATAGGACACATTTAGATTAATATAGGAATATCTTGTGTGCCATTACAGTAATATAATGTATATGATTTTAGTTAGTGGTATTACTGCTCATTACATAGGACACATTTAGATTAATACAGGAATATCTTGTGTGCCATTACAGTAATATAATGTATATGATTTTAGTTAGTGGTATCACTGCCCATTACATAGGACACATTTAGATTAATATAGGAATATCTTGTGTGCCATTACAGTAATATAATGTATATGATTTTAGTTATTGGTATTACTGCCCATTACATAGGACACATTTAGATTAATACAGGAATATCTTGTGTGCCATTACAGTAATATAATGTATATGATTTTAGTTAGTGGTATTACTGCCCATTACATAGGACACATTTAGATTAATACAGGAATATCTTGTGTGCCATTACAGTAATATAATGTATATGATTTTAGTTAGTGGTATTACTGCCCATTACATAGGACACATTTAGATTAATATAGGAATATCTTGTGTGCCATTACAGTAATATAATGTATATGATTTTAGTTATTGGTATTACTGCCCATTACATAGGACACATTTAGATTAATACAGGAATATCTTGTGTGCCATTACAGTAATATAATGTATATGATTTTAGTTAGTGGTATTACTGCCCATTACATAGGACACATTTAGATTAATACAGGAATATCTTGTGTGCCATTACAGTAATATAATGTATATGATTTTAGTTAGTGGTATTACTGCCCATTACATAGGACACATTTAGATTAATATAGGAATATCTTGTGTGCCATTACAGTAATATAATGTATATGATTTTAGTTAGTGGTATTACTGCCCATTACATAGGACACATTTAGATTAATATAGGAATATCTTGTGTGCCATTACAGTAATATAATGTGTATGATGCTAGTTAGTGGTATTACTGCCCATTACATAGGACACATTTAGATTAATATAGGAATATCTTGTGTGCCATTACAGTAATATAATGTATATGATATTAGTTAGTGGTATTACTGCCCATTACATAGGACACATTTAGATTAATATAGGAATATCTTGTGTGCCATTACAGTAATATAATGTATATGATTTTAGTTAGTGGTATCACTGCCCATTACATAGGACACATTTAGATTAATACAGGAATATCTTGTGTGCCATTACAGTAATATAATGTATATGATTTTAGTTAGTGGTATTAGTTGCCCATTACATAGGACACATTTAGATTAATATAGGAATATCTTGTGTGTCATTACAGTAATATAATGTATATGATTTTAGTTAGTGGTATTACTGCCCATTACATAGGACACATTTAGATTAATATAGGAATATCTTGTGTGCCATTACAGTAATATGATGTATATGATTTTAGTTATTGGTATTACTGCCCATTACATAGGACACATTTAGATTAATATAGGAATATCTTGTGTGCCATTACAGTAATATAATGTATATGATTTTAGTTATTGGTATTACTGCCCATTACATAGGACACATTTAGATTAATACAGGAATATCTTGTGTGCCATTACAGTAATATAATGTATATGATTTTAGTTATTGGTATTACTGCCCATTACATAGGACACATTTAGATTAATATAGGAATATCTTGTGTGCCATTACAGTAATATAATGTATTTTTAGTTATTGGTATTAGTTGCCCATTACATAGGACACATTTAGATTAATATAGGAATATCTTGTGTGCCGTTACACTGGTACTTTGTTTTCTTTCTGTGAACAGCTTATGTATTAACCCTATGTGGTAAAAATCCCACAACATTTCACATGGCCAAAGCGGGGCCCTTGTGTTTGGGTGGTGGGGGTGCTGGGCACGAAACGGGACAGGCTGGAGGGAACGATTACACCTAGTTATGTGTGGATAGATAGATGGCACAGGGCAGTACTGGCCTCCGCACACAGGTGGCGCTGTGTCTTTCCCACACAGACTGCACTGTCTGTGCTGCTTCTTACTACTTTATGGTATAAGCACATGGACAGCTGGGAGATACAGAGAGGGCTGAGTGAGTTACACGTTATATCTATACTGATTGTTATATACTGTAATAGTGTGTACACACTTTATATCAATACTAATGTTATACACTGTAATATATACACATTATATCAATACTGATTGTATACTGTAATACTGTGTATACACTTTATATCAATACTAATGTTCTACACTGTAATATATACACATTATATCAATACTGATATTGTATGCTGTAATACTGTGTATACACACACTTTATATCAATACTGATATGATATATACTGTAATATGTACACGTCATATCAATACTGATATATACTGTAATACTGTGTACACACACAATTTATATCAATACTGATTGTATACTGTATAACTGTGTATACACACACACTTGATATCAATACTGATATGATATATACTGTAATATATACACTTTATATCAATACTGATATGATATATACTGTAATACTGTGTATACACACACTGTATATCAATACTGATATTTTATATACTGTAATATGTACAGTTTATATCAATACTGACATAGACTGTAATACTGTGTGTACACACACACTTGATATCAATACTGATATTATATATACTGACATAGATACACTTTATTTCAATACTGATGTTATATACTGTAATATATACACTCTATATCTATACAGATATGTTATGTACTGTAATATATACACTTTATATCAATACTGATATATACTGTAATATATACACTTTATCAATACTGATATATACTGTAATACTGTGTACACACACACTTGATATCAATATTGATATTTTATATACTGTAATATATACACTTTATATCAATAATGATGTTATATACTGTAATATACACACTTTGCAAGTGTACCGTGTCATCATTTGGAGGACACTTCCCCCATTTCATGCTCCTCTGTCCTGCGGCATAAACCTTAAAACACGTGTAATATGTCAACAATTATGGCCTCCCTTAACACATTTGAGTGCCAGAGGGGTATGCAAGGCATTGCTGAGCAATGTGTTGAGTAGCCCTCTGCCACTCAATGGGTTAACTGTGTACCTGATGGCAGCCTCTTCTCCTTGGGCCAAATGTTGCAAGACGTAAAACATGACAGCTGTGCAATGACGGCCATAGTTAACCCCTTCAGTGGCGGGACCTCCCCCTGGTGCTACATGTTGCCTTTGTTAGGTGTACTAGAGGTCCAGCTAAGGCCACTGTGAATGTAAGAGAAGGTGTGTGTGTTTGTGTGTGTGTGTGTTTATATGCGTGTCAACCATTTTTTATTTTATATATAACAAGTGTACTTAGCTTGTGCTAAAGTAGAAGAGACAGCACTCTGTAAATATCCAAAAGTATGAAATATTTATTCTTTCATTGTTTCCAACCAAACGTTTTCGGTCCTGCTTCGGACCTTCATCAGGGTAACCAGAAACATGAATGGTAACACACTTAAATACTTACTTACAAAAGACAAACCACCAATTAAAAACACTGGGAACGCTAATCATCCTCAGTATAGACGCTCAGCACCGGGATTCGGTGCGTGAGGTCACCACTCCGTGAGGACGTAGGTCACCAACGTGTTCAGCTTCAAAATAATAATTTTTAAAAAAATATACATAAAAACCACATCATGATGTAATTGTGCAATCACGACAAGTATCAAACCTCAATTAAAGAAAAAGGAGAAAAAGAAAACATTTACTATCATACTCATCACGGAGGTAATTGCTGTGGGGTTGCCATGGTGATCAAACAGCCAATGCTTCCAACAAAATACAAAGTAGCATCGGCTGTATTACCGAGCCTTGTGGAGCCATGGGAGATCAGCGATCCGTATGAAGTTACTGGGGAGGATGTGTTTCAATAAGATGATTCTGGATGTGACATATTATTCGCTACTTTGTATTTTGTTGGAAGCATTGGCTGTTTGATCACCATGGCAACCCCGCAGCAATTACCTCCGTGATGAGTATGATAGTAAATGTTTTCTTTTTCTCCTTTTTCTTTAATTGAGGTTTGATACTTGTCGTGATTGCACATTTACATCATGATGTGGTTTTTATGTATATTTTTTTAAAAATAGTTATTTTGAAGCTGAACACGTTGGTGACCTACGTCCTCACGGAGTGGTGATCTCACGCACCGAATCCCGGTGCTGAGCGTCTATACTGAGGATGATTAGCGTTCCCAGCGTTTTTAATTGGTGGTTTGTCTTTTGTAAGTAAGTATTTAAGTGTGTTACCATTTATGTTTCTGGTTACCCTGATGAAGGTCCGAAGCAGGACCGAAAACGTTTGGTTGGAAACAATGAAAGAATAAATATTTCATACTTTTGGATATTTACAGAGTGCTGTCTCTTCTACTTTAGCACAAGCTAAGTACACTTGTTATATATAATATGGGATGTGCACCAATATATATTTTATTTAAACATTGTTAAGAGTGCCACTGCCAATTCTTGTTGTGTGTGTGTATGTATATATATATATATATATATATATTTATTATTTTTATTTTTTTTTTCTACCAAATAGAACTGGAGGACCGGCCAACTCCTTGCAGAGAATTTGACAGGAGTGCCCCCTGGTATATTGATAATAATATATGATACTATAATTAAATACACACACACTATCAATATTAATATATACACACACACACACACTTTAAAACAATAGTGATATAGCCTGTACTATACACACACTTTACATCAATAGTAATATATATCCTGTACTGTACACACACTTTATATCAGTAGTAATATATACCCTGTACTGTACATACACTTTATATCAGTAGTAATATATACCCTGTACTGTACATACACTTTATATCAATAGTAATATATATCCTGTACTGTGCACACACTTTATATCAGTAGTAATATATATCCTGTACTGTACACACACTTTATATCAATAGTAATATACTAGCAATGTGGGACAGCGTTGCCCGTCATATTATTTACACAGAGAGACATTGTGTGAAACAGAAATATGTAGTGTTACAGACACACACTTAAAGAGACAGAGCGTGTCACACACTGTGAAACGCATACATACGGAGACACACACACATAGGCATATGATGTCACATGTGTAGACAGTGTGTGACAGACGCAGTGGGGATGTAGATATGCTGATAAGATTTGTAAAAAATGTTTTAATTGCAGGTCTTCAGCTTGATGAATAAGACCCTGTATCCTTACAGTTGAAGTGAGTGTACTGTGTTACTTGATGAGTAAGGCCCTGTATCCTTACAGTTGAAGTGAGTGTGCTGTGTTCCTTGATGAATAAGACCCTGTATCCTTACAGTTGAAGTGAGTGTGCTGTGTTACATGATGAATAAGGCCCTGTATCCTTACAGTTGTAGTGAGTGTGCCGCGTTACTTGATGAATAAGGCCCTGTATCCTTACAGTTGAAGTGAGTGTGCTGTGTTACTTGGTGAATAAGGCCCTGTATCCTTACAGTTGAAGTGAGTGTGCTGTGTTACTTGGTGAATAAGGCCCTGTATCCTTAGAGTTGAAGTCAGTGTGCTGTGTTACTTGATGAATAAGGCCCTGTATCTTTACAGTTGAAGTGAGTGTGCTGTGTTACTTGGTGAATAAGGCCCTGTATCCTTACAGTTGAAGTGAGTGTGCTGTGTTACTTGGTGAATAAGGCCCTGTATCCTTACAGTTGAAGTGAGTGTGCTATGTTACTTGGTGAATAAGGCCCTGTATCTTAACAGCTGAAGTGAGTGTGCTGTGTTACTTGGTGAATAAGGCCCTGTATCTTTACAGCTGAAGTGAGTGTGCTGTGTTACATGATGAATAAGGCCCTGTATCCTTACAGTTGAAGTCAGTGTGCTGTGTTACTTGATGAATAAGGCCCTGTATCCTTACAGTTGAAGTGAGTGTGCTGTGTTACTTGATGAATAAGGCCCTGCATCCTTACAGTTGAAGTGAGTGTGCTGTGTTACTTGATGAATAAGGCCCTGCATCCTTAAAGTTGAAGTCAGTGTGCTGTGTTACTTGATGAATTAGGCCCTGTATCCTTACAGTTGACGTCAGTGTGCTGTGTTACTTGTAGAAGGTCACAGTGAGAAGATGTTTGTGAGTAAAGGAATAATTTAGATTACAGCAGTGGATACTGCAGTACATTTGAAGAAATAGGTTGGCAGACAGAGGGTTAAGTGACAGATGCAGTGATAGATAATGTAATAGTGATGTGGGAGTAAAATGGCGAGATTGGGACTATGCATGAATGGCTAGGGGATAGGTGAGTGGGGGTGACAAGGGAGGAGGAGATGAGAGATTGAGGAGAGGGGGGACAGTGAAGTGTTACAGTAAAGTAATGGGTGAGGGGTAGAAATGACTATACATAGACAGTGAAGTAGACATGAAATACAGGGCTGTAGGGTTACTGCATTATACAGACATAGTGTAGCAGTTGGTTGGAGTGAAACACTTTAACCTGTGAGAGAGGTACATAACACATTGCTGTGTAATGAGTTGTATAGTCCTCTGGCAGTGAAAGGAATATGTGACACATGTTGGGCGCTCCTTGCATTAGTGGGCCGTGGTGGTCGGCTGGGACAGAACCGGATTATTTGTCCATGGGCCGTAGGCAAGGGATCAATAGAGGGACCCCTAACAGCTAATAGGCTTCAAATCAGTAAGGCTCATATACTAAGAAAAGTGGTGGAATTTTGTGGAAAAGTAACAGCAGCACAGGGAACAATACCCATTTATTTAAATGGGTGTTTTAACGTCTTCAACACTAGAGAGGTCAGCAAAGCATTGTATTTGTTCTGTATGGTACAGATGAATTGTTCCTCTTTGTGTTAGTACATCAGCCTCACAGATCACAGTGCACAGTCAACTGCTGCAAGAGCCAAAAGTATAAATGGGTTTAGATTAATGGGGTAAGAGTATAACTGTATGGGCCTAATGTATCAAGATAAAGGGTGCAACTCCAAAAAAAACTGACACCATAGGGTTGAATTAAAAAATCAGGAAAATCGTGTTGACATAAATGGCGCTTTAACCCCTTGAATGCTACAATGGTCCCCAACGCGTTGCTTTGGCAATGTGTTTGCATTGTCTGTAGCGTTCATGGAATTAATAGTCTCATTGAAATCAATGGACATTTTCAAAGAAATCAGTTTAACCCTGTGGGCCACTTGTGAGGAAAGAGTGGGCTGCACAATACCCAAATGTGGAAGCTTTGCAAACAGATATTAACCCTTTGAGTGACAGAGGTACGCAGAGCAATGTGCTGCATATCATCTCTGGTACTCCAAGGGTTAATGGGCTTAACCCTCTGAGTGCCAGAGAGGTATCCAAGGCATTGCAATAGCACTCAAAGGGTTAAATTGAAACAAAGTGAGTCCATCAGCCCCAGTTCTTAGCATGGAAACTGAAGATCTGTGTGTTCTAACCTATTCCCCAGCTGACACTGAGTGACCCAGAGTGTCTTTGAAAGAAGTGATCAATGTGTGGCTCCCCAGCAAAATGGGAGCTGCTGGTTGGTGGGTTATAGTATTGTGCCATGAGTTGTTTAGAGTAGGAGTTGTAAGTCGAGAGAAGTGATGTAGCAATAGGTGAGTTGTGGAGGAGAGGGCTAACCCTCTGACTGCCAGAGAGGTACGCAAGGCATTGCAATGTATGCGTACCCCTCTGACACTCAAAGGGTTAAGGTAGGCTGACCAGATCTCACCTTTAACCGGGGACACATAGGAAATAGCCATTTTGCAGTTCTTCACTGAAATGAAAGCAGTCCTGCAGTATGTATTTTTCCTATGTGTCCCCAGTTAAAGGTGAGGTCTGGTCAGCCTAGGTTAAGACTGATGTTGGGGGGCAGGCTAACTGTTCCTTACAGCCGCCCCTGGGTGTGTGTGGCAGGGGACGCAGGTTTTCTCTCTTATATATATATATACACTACCAATGTGGGACGGTGTTGGGCGCACGTGTGTGAAATGTATACACACTGATAAACACAGATATATGCAACACACAGGCAGACACATACACACAGTGAGCGGCAGAGACATGCAAAAGGCACACACACACACCGGAGATGCACACATACACACAAATATGTAACAGAGATGTACACACACACACACACACACACAACATATATGCGCAGAAACACATGCGTGCGTGAGTTGTGCACCCCTCTGGCACTCAAATGGTTAATGTATAGAGAGGCATGTCAGAGATAAATAGCAGTGGGAAGTGTATTCATAACTGGGAACATTGACTTGTGGAGTCCCTGGAAGGGAGTCATGTGGTGCTGATGTGGAGAGACAAATGGGGCAATCTGGGTTAAAAGTGGGTGGGGCTTAATTGTGAGTAGGGGGCGGGGCTTAAGAGAAATGTGGAAAAGTGTTAGTAATAGGCTGGGGAAGGAGGAGAAGTGGGAGGGAAATGCAAGTTTACAGTATGAGGGGTTTGAACACACTCCCTGAGGGGTAAAACGTGATACACAACCCTGTGGCAGTCAGTGGGTTAAGTGTGTACCTGATGGCTGTTTGTCCTGTGTCTTGAATGGCAAATGATGACAGTGAAGAAGTAATTCAGCAATGAGGGCCTACCTTAACCCTTTGAGTGCCATTTTGTTCCCCTGGTGCTGCAGCACCGTTCAGTGGCTGTACTACAGGTCCTGCTGAGGCCACTGGGAGTCAGGGTGAGTGACTGTGTGTCAGCCATCTTTCTTTCTGGCTTTGTGTGTGTGTATGGGTGTTTGGTGCTGTGTGAGTGGGGCATGAGTGTGTAATACCTGGGAACTTTTACTTGTGGAGTCCCTCATGTGCTGCTGATGTGGAGAGAGCAATGGGCAATTTGGGTTAAAAGGGGGCGGGGCTTAATCACGAGTAGGGGTGGGGCTTAAGATAAACGTGGAAAAGTGTTAGTAATAGGCTGGGGAAGGAGGAGAAGTGGGAGGGAAATGCAAGTTTACAGTATGAGGAGTTTGAACAGACTCCCTGAGAGGTAAAACTTGATACACAACCCTGTGGCAGTCAGTGGGTTAAGTGTAAATCTGATGGCTGTCTGTCCTGTGTCTTGCATGGAAAATGATGACAGTGAAGAAGTAATTTAGCTATGAGGACCTACCTTAACCCTTTGAGTGCCATTTTGTTCCTCAGTGGCTGTAGTACAGGTCCTGCTGAGGCCACTGGGAGTCAGGGTGAGTGACTGTGTGTCAGCCATATTTCTTTCTGGCTTTTGTGTGTGAGTGGGGCATGTGTGTGTGTGTGTGTCTGGTGCTGTGTAAGTGGGGCATGTGTGTGTTTGTCTGTGGTGTAGGAGCAAGTGGCGGCCATATTGTTTTTTTCTGACTTTGATAGTGGTGGGCGGGCTGCATAGTGGGGGCGGGCCAACTCCCTGCATGATTTTCACACCAATAGCAGTGGGCGAATTGGTGTGAAAATCACGCCCCCATTGAATCACCCAATGGGAACAGTAACCCCTCCTTATTGCCACCCCTGGGTGTGTGTGTCTCCTGAGGAGACATAAATTATGCAATGAGCCTTTCTCTTTTATATATATATATATATATATATATATAGATATCCTGTACTGCACACACACTTTACATCAATAGTAAATATATATTCTGCACTGTACACACACTTTACATCAATAGTAAATATATATCCTGTACTATACACGCACTTTATATCAGTAGTAATATATATCCTGTACTATACACGCACTTTATATCAATAGTAATATATATCCTGTACTGTACACGCACTTTACATCAGTAGTAATATATATCCTGTACTGTACACGCACTTTACATCAGTAGTAATATATATCCTGTACTGTACACACACTTTATATCAATAGTAATATATATATATATCCTGTACTGTACACACATTTTACATCAATAGTAATATATATCCTGTACTGCACACACACTTTATATCAATAGTAATATATATCCTGTACTGCACACACACTTTATATCAGTAGTAATATATATCCTGTACTGCACACACACTTTATATCAATAGTAATATATATCCTGTACTGCACACACACTTTATATCAATAGTAATATATATCCTGTACTGGACACACACTTTATATCAGTAGTAATATATATATCCTGTACTGTACACATACTTTATATCAGTAGTAATATGTATCCTGTACTATACACACTTTATATTAATAGTAATATATATCCTGTACTATACACGCACTTTACATCAATAGTAATATATATCCTGTACTGTACACACACTTTATATCAATAGTAATATATATCTTGTACTGTACACACACTTTATATCAGTAGTAATATATACCCTGTACTGTACACACACTTTATATCAGTAGTAATATATATCCTGTACTGTACACACACTTTATATCAGTAGTAATATATATCCTGTACTGCACACACACTTTATATCAGTAGTAATATATATCCTGTACTGTACACACACTTTATATCAGTAGTAATATATATCCTGTACTGTACACACACTTTATATCAATTGTAATATATATCCTGTACTGTACATACACTTTATATCAGTAGTAATATATATCCTGTACTGTACACACACTTTACATCAATTGTAATATATATCCTGTACTATACACACACTTTATATCAATAGTAATATATATCCTGTACTGAACACACACTTTATATCAATAGTAATATATATCCTGTACTGTACACACACTTTATATCAATAGTATATATATCCTGTACTGCACACACACACTTTATATCAGTAGTAATATATATCCTGTACTCTACACACACTTTATATCAATAGTAATATATATCCTGTACTGCACACACACACACTTTATATCAATAGTAATATATATCCTGTACTGCACACACACACTTTATATCAATAGTAATATATACCCTGTACTATACACACACTTTATATCTGTAGTAATATATACCCTGTACTGTACACACACTTTATATCAGTAGTAATATATACCCTGTACTGTACACACACTTTATATCAGTAGTAATATATACCCTGTACTGTACACACACTTTATATCAATAGTAATATATACCCTGTACTGTACACACATTTATATCAGTAGTAATATATCTATCCTGTACTGTACACACACTTTACATCAATTGTAATATATATCCTGTACTGTACACACACTTTACATCAGTAGTAATATATACCCTGTACTGTACACACACTTTATATCAATAGTAATATATCTCCTGTACTGTACACACACTTTATATCAATAGTAATATATACCCTGTACTGTACACACACTTTATATCAGTAGTAATATATATCCTGTACTGTACACACACACTTTATATCAATAGTAATGTATATCCTGTACTGTACACACACTTTATATCAGTAGTAATATATATCCTGTACTATACACACACTTTATATCAATAGTAATATATATCCTGTACTGTACACACACTTTATATCAATAGTAATATATATCCTGTACTGTACACACACTTTATATCAATAGTAATATATATCCTGTACTGTACACACACTTTATATCAGTAGTAATATATATCCTGTACTGTACACACACTTTATATCAGTTGTAATATATATCCTGTACTGTACACACACTTTATATCAGTAGTAATATATATCCTGTACTGTACACACACTTTATATCAGTAGTAATATATATCCTGTACTGTACACACACTTTATATCAGTAGTAATATATATCCTGTACTATACACACACTTTATATCAATAGTAATATATATCCTGTACTGCACACACACTTTATATCAGTAGTAATATATATCCTGTACTGTACATACACTTTATATCAGTAGTAATATATATCCTGTACTGTACACACACTTTATATCAGTAGTAATATATATCCTGTACTGTACACACACTTTACATCAATAGTAATATATATCCTGTACTATACACACACTTTATATCCGTAGTAATATATATCCTGTACTGTACACACACACTTTATATCAATAGTAATATATATCCTGTACTGCACACACACACTTTATATCAGTAGTAATATATATCCTGTACTGTACACACACTTTATATCAATAGTAATATATATCCTGTACTGCACACACACACACACTTTATATCAATAGTAATATATATCCTGTACTGCACACACACACTTTATATCAATAGTAATATATACCCTGTACTATACACACACTTTATATCTGTAGTAATATATACCCTGTACTGTACACACACTTTATATCAGTAGTAATATATACCCTGTACTGTACACACACTTTATATCAATAGTAATATATATCCTGTACTGCACACACACTTTACATCAGTAGTAATATATATCCTGTACTGTACACACACTTTATATCAGTAGTAATATATATCCTGTACTGTACACACACTTTATATCAGTAGTAATATATATCCTGTACTGCACACACACTTTATATCAGTAGTAATATATATCCTGTACTGTACACATACTTTATATCAGTAGTAATATATATCCTGTACTATACACGCACTTTATATCAGTAGTAATATATATCCTGTACTATACACACACTTTATATCAGTAGTAATATATATCCTGTACTGCACACACACTTTACATCAGTAGTAATATATATCCTGTACTGTACACACACTTTATATCAGTAGTAATATATATCCTGTACTGTACACACACTTTATATCAGTAGTAATATATATCCTGTACTATACACGCACTTTATATCAGTAGTAATATATATCCTGTACTGTACACACACTTTATATCAATAGTAATATATATCCTGTACTGTACACACACTTTATATCAATAGTAATATATATCCTGTACTGTACACACACACACTTTATATCAATAGTAATATATATCCTGTACTGTACACACACTTTATATCCGTAGTAATATATATCCTGTACTGTACACACACTTTATATCAATAGTAATATATATCCTGTACTATACACACACTTTATATCAGTAGTATTATATATCCTCTACTGCACACACAGTTTATATCAATAGTAATATATATCCTGTACTGTACACACACTTTATATCAATAGTAATATATACCCTGTACTGTACACACACTTTATATCAGTAGTAATATATATCCTGTACTATACACGCACTTTATATCAGTAGTAATATATATCCTGTACTGTACACACACTTTATATCAATAGTAATATATATCCTGTACTGTACACACACTTTATATCAATAGTAATATATACCCTGTACTGTACACACACTTTATATCAGTAGTAATATATATCCTGTACTATACACGCACTTTATATCAGTAGTAATATATATCCTGTACTGTACATACACTTTATATCAGTAATAATATATATCCTGTACTGTACACACACTTTATATCAGTAGTAATATATATCCTGTACTGCACACACACACTTTATATCAATAGTAATATATATCCTGTACTGCACACACATACACTTTATATCAGTAGTAATATATATCCTGTACTGTACACACACACACTTTATATCAATAGTAATATATATCCTGTACTGCACACACACACACTTTATATCAATAGTAATATATATCCTGTACTGTACACACACTTTATATCAGTAGTAATATATATCCTGTACTATACACACACTTTATATCAGTAGTAATATATATCCTGTACTGTACACACACACACTTTATATCAATAGTAATATATATCCTGTACTGTACACACACTTTATATCCGTAGTAATATATATCCTGTACTGTACACACACTTTATATCAGTAGTAATATATATCCTGTACTGTACATACACTTTATATCAGTAGTAATATATATCCTGTACTGTACACATACTTTATATCAATAGTAATATATATCCTGTACTGTACATACACTTTATATCAGTAGTAATATATATCCTGTACTATACACACACTTTATATCAGTAGTAATATATATCCTGTACTGTACACACACTTTATATCAGTAGTAATATATATCCTGTACTGTACACACACACTTTATATCAATAGTAATATATATCCTGTACTGTACACACACACTTTATATCAATAGTAATATATATCCTGTACTGTATACACACTTTATATCAATGAGGCTGAACTAGGACAGTAGGATCCAGGGACAGAGACCCAAATTCAGGGGCTGAACTAAGACAGTAGGATCCAGGGAAAATGACCCAAATCCTGAGACTGAACTGGGACAGTAGGATCCGGGGACAGAAACCCAAATCCAGGGAGTGTTCATGGATATAACTTCAATGTATATAAACACTTCTGGATACACACAATATGGACAGAAACACACATGAAAATGTGTTGAGGTGCAGGCAGACACACACACTGATATGAAAATATGCAACAAAATCTTTTACAACATGTAATAGTCAGTTGTGTGTGGACCACGTGTTTGAAGTAAACAGAATTGATATAAACCAGTCTGTTGTGTGTACATTCTACTTGACCAAACTAAATAATTAAAAAATAAATTAGAAATGAATCATTCATGATTAAACCAAAGTTTTAAACTTAATAATTTCATGATTTCTCTCTCTTCTTCCCTCTCTTCCTCCCTTTCTATCTGTTCCTCCATCTTCTCCCTCTTTGTCTCTCCCTCTCTCTCTGTCTCCCTCCCTCTCTTTCTCTCTTCTCTCTCTCTCTCTCTCTCTCTCTCTCTCTCTCTCTCCCTCCCTCTCTTTCTCTTTCTCTCTCTCTCTCTCTCTCCCTCTCTCTCTCCCTCTCTCTCTGTCTCCCTCCCTCTCTTTCTCTCTCTCTCTCTCCCTCCCTCTCTTTCTCTCTTTCTCACTCTCTCTCTCTCTCTGTCTCTCTCTCTCTCTCTCTCTCTCTGTCTCTCTCTCTCTCTCTCTGTCTCTCCTTCTCTCTATCTTTCTCCCTGTCTCTCTCTTTGTGTGCGTCTCTCTCTCTCTCTCCCCTCTCGCTTTTCCTCTTTCTCTCGCTTTTCCTCTCTCTTCCTTATTCTTCTCCCTCTCCTTTTTCTTCCTCTTTGTCTTCCTTGCTCTTCTACCTCTCTCTCACTTCCTTCCTCTCTCTCACTTCCTTCCTCTCTCTCTCACTTCCTTCCTCACTCTTCTCCCCATCACTCTTCCTCTCTCTTCTATCTCTCTCTTCCTTCCTCGCTCCTCTTCTTCACCATCTTTCTCTTCCTTTCTCTCTTCCTCGCTCTTGTCCGTCTCTTCCTCCCTCTCTTCCTTCATTTCTGTTCCTTCCTTTGTGTTCCTCTCTCTTTGTGTCCCTTTTTCTCTTCTCCCTTGCTCTTCCTCGCTGTCTCTCTTCCTCTCCTCCCCTCCCCCCGCCAGAGCCATGTTTGAACTCAGTGACTGGAATGATGTCTCGGACGCTCAATCACTGACACCACCATTAGAAAGAGAACAAGATGGAGTCAAGACAGATAAAGTGAGTGGTATGAAGTGTAATCTTGTGTTGGTGCATGTGCGAGAGTCTTTAGTCTATAGATTCATCCAGTAGCGTCAGACATGAGTGAGAGAACCGTGAGGAAAGGTGGATTTTGAAAAGGGTTCTAGAGAGATTACTGCTACATCTTAGTGGGAGTGATTGCTTCTAGAGTTTAGTGTGAGAGACAAGGTGAGTGGGAGGGAGAGAGATGTGGAGGGAGGACACGGTGAGTGGGAGGGAGAGAGGTGTGGAGGGAGGACATGGTGAGTGGGAGGGAGAGAGATCTGGAGGGAGGACATGGTGAGTGGGAGGGAGAGAGATGTGGAGGGAGGACATGGTGAGTGGGAGGGAGGGAGGCGTGGAGGGAGGACACGGTGAGTGGGAGGGAGCCAGATGTGGAGAGAGGACACGGTGAGTGGGAGGGAGCCAGATGTGGAGGGAGGACATGGTGAGTGGGAGGGAGAGAGATGTGGAGGGAGGACACGGTGAGTGGGAGGGAGCCAGATGTGGAGGGAGGACACGGTGAGTGGGAGGGAGGGAGACGTGGAGGGAGGACAGGGTGAGTGGGAGGGAGACGTGGAGGGAGGACAGGGTGAGTGGCAGGGAGACGTGGAGGGAGGACACGGTGAGTGGGAGGGAGACGTGGAGGGAGGACAGGGTGAGTGGGAGGGAGATGTGGAGGGAGGACAGGGTGAGTGGGAGGGAGATGTGGAGGGAGGAGGGTGAGTGGGAGGGAGATGTGGAGGGAGGACAGGGTGAGTGGGAGGGAGATGTGGAAGGAGGACAGGGTGAGTGGGAGGGAGATGTGGAGGGAGGACAGGGTGAGTGGGAGGGAGATGTGGAGGGAGGACAGGGTGAGTGGGAGGGAGATGTGGAAGGAGGACAGGGTGAGTGGGAGGGAGATGTGGAGGGAGGACAGGGTGAGTGGGAGGGAGATGTGGAAGGAGGACAGGTTGAGTGGGAGGGAGATGTGGAGGGAGGACAGGGTGAGTGGGAGGGAGATGTGGAGGGAGGGCAGGGTGAGTGGGAGGGAGATGTGGAGGGAGGACAGGGTGAGTGAGAGGGAGATGTGGAAGGAGGACAGGGTGAGTGGGAGGGAGATGTGGAAGGAGGACAGGGTGAGTGGGAGGGAGATGTGGAGGGAGGACAGGGTGAGTGGGAGGGAGATGTGGAGGGAGGACAGGGTGAGTGGGAGGGAGATGTGGAGGGAGGACAGGGTGAGTGGGAGGGAGATGTGGAGGGAGGACAGGGTGAGTGGGAGGGAGATGTGGAGGGAGGACAGGGTGAGTGGGAGGGAGATGTGGAGGGAGGACACGGTGAGTGGGAGGGAGATGTGGAGGGAGGACACGGTGAGTGGGAGGGAGATGTGGAGGGAGGACAGGGTGAGTGGGAGGGAGATGTGGAGGGAGGACACGGTGAGTGGGAGGGAGATGTGGAGGGAGGACACGGTGAGTGGGAGGGAGATGTGGAGGGAGGACACGGTGAGTGGGAGGGAGATGTGGAGGGAGGACAGGGTGAGTGGGAGGGAGATGTGGAGGGAGGACAGGGTGAGTGGGAGGGAGATGTGGAGGGAGGACAGGGTGAGTGGGAGGGAGATGTGGAGGGAGGACAGGGTGAGTGGGAGGGAGATGTGGAAGGAGGACAGGGTGAGTGGGAGGGAGATGTGGAGGGAGGGCAGGGTGAGTGGGAGGGAGATGTGGAGGGAGGACACGGTGAGTGGGAGGGAGATGTGGAGGGAGGACACGGTGAGTGGGAGGGAGATGTGGAAGGAGGACAGGGTGAGTGGGAGGGAGATGTGGAAGGAGGACAGGGTGAGTGGGAGGGAGGGAGATGTGGAGGGAGGACACGGTGAGTGGGAGGGAGGGAGACGTGGAGGGAGGACACGGTGAGTGGGAGGGAGGGAGACGTGGAGGGAGGACACGGTGAGTGGGAGGGAGACGTGGAGGGAGGACACGGTGAGTGGGAGGGAGACGTGGAGGGAGGACACGGTGAGTGGGAGGGAGATGTGGAAGGAGGACAGGGTGAGTGGGAGGGAGATGTGGAAGGATGACAGGGTGAGTGGGAGGGAGGGAGACGTGGAAGGAGGACACGGTGAGTGGGAGGGAGATGTGGAAGGAGGACACGGTGAATGATGTTTATCATCAACCAAATAAATATAGACCCGCGATGGCTGCTCATACGAGCAAGGAATCTCGTGAACGCATAGAGCGACTGTAAATTGTCAATAAAGTAATATATATATATATATGTGTGTTTTTATATGTTTATGTATGAATGTAGTACAATTCAATCGCATGATATATAAAGTGTAAATAAGAACATATACCGAAATGAAACAATACAGTCCCATCGCGGGTCTATATTTATTTGGTTGATGATAAACATCATGGACGTTTCCTATGAATTTAATCATTACATGATTACACAATTTTTGTTCTTTACAGTCGCATAGTCCTTTATTTATTTATATATGTGATTAGTGACTATGAGTTTGTATTTGCTGTCTGTGTTTTATTTTGATGATTATGTTACACAATTTGGAAGGCTACTTTTGAATTCCCTTTTTGTTTGTGTTTAAGATCATGTGATGTTTTGTTCATGTGAGCGGCGATCACGAGATCTTTCTTTTTTGGTATAGGAGTTTCTTTCTAGCACCGACATGACAGGCCGCTCACGTGACTGATAATTACACGCAATATGCCGCTCATGTTACTGATAATTACACTCAATATGCCGCTCATGTGACTAAAAGTTACGTGATTTATATCGCCATTCCCACTGGGCCATACAGAATTTAAATCCTAGACAACCGTTCTACTCCATTATCCCCTGATGAAGCCGATTGTGGACGATACGCGTTGGGATCGGGTAGTGTGCGGAGTGACCTTCTCATTAGTGACCTTCTCATTAGTGACCTTCTTGTTTGTGTGGATAAGTACTATTCGGCTGTTGCCTCTTTGGTATTCTTATAAGTATTGATCTAGATTTGCTTGGCTATATCCTTTCTATCCCCTTCCTTATTTTTGGAAGGACTTAGACTCTATTTGTTATTTTTGTTATATATATTTATTCACTTGTTCACTAGAAGGACATGTAACTTTTTGAATGATATTGTATACACACGAGGGGTTCTATCATTCTTACATTTATTGAGATTATGTATATGATTTGAAGTGGTATTTACCTCTCTATGTGTATTGTATTGCATAAAGAGTCACTCTGCTTCGTGTTTGTTTTTAATTGATTTTATATCATCTGTCTGTTTTGTATATTTTTGCACTAATAAAGACTTATATATATTTTTATATTGATCATTTCTGTATTTGTTTGACCTGAGTTCCTCTTATTCCAAGGGACTGTCTTTTGTAGGAGTTGGTTTTTCTCTTTTCCTCTCCTAGTGAGTTCATAGTAAGTTCATTTCTAGTCCTGACTGCACCCCATTATTATTATGGTTGGTCTGAATTAAATATATATATATATGAGACCAGTGCCTGCCATGTCTTTATATATCGGTTACACTGGACAAAGTCCAGAGTATATAATGTGTTAATGTGATAGTAATAATTCTATTACAGTTTATCTCTGATTCTTATTTATATTGTTGTTGTGTTGTACTATTCTGCCCCAGATCACTCACTCACATAAGTACAGTTTGCTAATTTGTATCCCTTTGTGCTGGAATACTGAAGAGCACAGACCAGTTGCTGGTAACGGGGTGACAACAGGTCAACCCCTTTTATTGAGAATGTCCACAATAGTGTATGGGCAGGGTAATCGGACTGTCCAGGGGCCCTTTATGTTCTGAGGGTGGAGTGGCCGCTTTAGGATTCTAAGTGAAGCAGATCCCCTTATATGTGAGCTGTGAGTTCAGTATCTCCGTGCAACACTCACTTCCTCCTTGGCGGGCATCCTCTTGATGAGGTGCCGGCATGATGACATCATGCGCCGTGAGATGACATCATACTCTGGCGCCGGACACTGCCACATCTCTCTGCCAGCCTGCACAGCCACTGCATATCCGCCCTGCTCCACAACATTTTACCATGTAGCGCAAGGGACAATCTTCATTCGGTAAGTATAAGGAAAGTATTAATATCCCTTAAACCGTTTGAGTGGCAGAGGGTTTCTCAATGCATTTCAAAGCAATGTTTTGCAAACCCCTCTTGCACTTCAAGGGTTAACCGTTTGAGTAGCATAGGCGTCCGACATCCCTCCCTCCCTTGTACATCACTTCCCTGCAAGTTAAGAGTCTACACACAGCAGGAGGACATTTGGCCATAGAAGTGTGCGTGTTTTGCGTCTGTACAGATAACTTGGGCAATAAGGGAGACCGACAGTAGAATGAGCCATAGCTTTCCTACAGGCATCAGGTGCTGGTCTCTTTCTGTGCTGGTTTTCTGTAGGCCTTCATGCAATGGACCCCGTCAGTAAGGCATGGAGTGGAGAAAGTGAGCAGGGCATGTGTGTTTTTTTACATGTAGCAAGGTGAGTTGGCTGTGTGTTTGTGTAGCAGCCTTGTTTTCATGTCCTGCATCTGCCCAGAACGTTTCTTGTATTCCAAGCCTCTTTTTCATGTTGTGAGCATGCGCATTCATTTCCTTGAAGTCCAAGCCTCTTTTTCACGTTCAGGACAAAGCTGAGGAAGGGAATCTCCTTGCAGTGTCTCCTGCCCACTCCTGTCAAATTTACACCCCTCTGTATCTCCTGAACTGGCTGTAGGAGGAGCTATAAATAACTCCTCCTTACTGTCACCCCTGGGTGTGTGGCAGGCACACAGAAGTCTTCTTTTATATCCTCCTTTCTATCATTATTCACTAGGATGTTTGTCACGATGCAGTCATGACAAACCGTGCGGAGCAATGAGGTAGCTGCTTCTTAACCCTTTGAGTGCCAGAGGGGTAGGGCTTTTACACTAGTATGTATGTATGTGTGAGTGTATATGTATATGTATATATGTGTATATATATATATATATATATATATATATACAGTACAACAGAGTAAATAAATACTTTATATATGTACTAGTGTAAAAGCCCGTATACACGGGCCAAGGTCTGGGTAATGTTAACCTTTCGAGTGCCAGTGATTTGCAATGTGTTGCGTACCCCTCTGGCACTCAAAGGGTTAAGAGGCCGCTACCTCACTGGTCCACGCGATGCAGTCTTGCGTCGCCTCGCTCACGTGATGCAATCATGTGCAGTAGAGACTGGCTGAATTGCATGACTGCATCGTGACAAACATCCTAGGAAATTATTATACAGGATAATAAAAGGAAATGGTACCAGAGAATGAGGCTCCTGGACAGGAAAGACAGATGAGATGACTGGAACCAGAACCAGGACTGGCTGCTGAGTAGCTCGTGAATGGAGCGCAGTCTGAGGGGACAGGCTGGCTGGTAGGACAGCAGAGTAGTCAAGGGCAAATCCAATGATCAGGTCCAGGCTGAGGTCAAGAATAGTCAGGTACACGCTGGAGGTCGGGGCAGGCTGAGGTCAAGAGTACTCAAAGAGGCAAGCCAAGGGTCAAAATCTGGATAAGTAGGTAAAATTCAGGAACGAATGCTTTCACTGAGATCAGAATAACTGAGCGCTGACTCTGTGGTGTGCGCTCCTTATATACGCGCTGTGACAACATCTTCTGGCTCCAACGCTGATGCACACCTCTTACTTGCTGGATTCGGCATGCACACTTCGGTGACTGCGCAGAGAGGCGCCTTCACTGGCTGGAAGCCTTGTATTGTGGTGCAGCAGGAGAGGGAACAATATTGCACGTGGGTCATCTGGTCCAGAAACCAAATCATCATGAGACCTATAATTGTCCCTATTCTTAAAGGGATAGTAATACTTGAAAATAAGTTGATTTTATTTTGTAGCCCTTAAAAAAACATGAAAAATGATATAAGTCTTATCTCCCAAACCTTTATGGTTTTGGAGATATTCACATGTATAATAAAGCAAAGTTCTCTTTTCCTGGCTGTTTCAGCCAAGTCTGCCATCTAGTGGACAGATTTGGAATTCAGTCCACAGAGCAACAGGCAGCTCTTTAGCAGTGCCGAGATCACGATCTTTGAAAAGAACTACTTCATTGGAACGGTCTACAAAGTGTGCCTGGCTTGAAAGCACACTTTGTAGACAATTCCAATTAAGAAATTCTTTTTAAAGATCATGATCTCAGCACTTCTGGAGAGGCACAACCGGTCAAGTGACCGGATTCCAAATCTGAGGGGTGGAGTAACTTTACTTTTGAATATCTCCCAAACCATAAAGGTTTGGGAGATAAGACTTATATCATTTTTCATGTTTTTTTAAGGGCTACAAAATAAAATCAACTTATTTTCAAGTATTACTATCCCTTTAAATGCTTTCTTACCTCTATTCCATTCAGGTTCCAAAGAACGAGAATGTTTTCTTTTACATGCTTTTTTTTTCCCTTCGTAGTTTTTCTTTGAGGGACTGGATCAGATAAGTAATCAGTATTTTCATTTGAATTTGTATTCCGGGTTTCAGAATGAGTTCTGTTAACGATATTAGAAATTACCTCAGAAAGTGACATCACAAGATTATTGGACATTTTGGTCATGCATGATAACATGGCATGTGTGACTGACTTGTTCACTGAGGTGTCCGTGATTGCCTGAATGTGCTCCTCAGAGGTGTGCAAAATGGGACTGGAATTGTCCAAGTGAAACAGTTAATAGTGCAGTCTCAGGGTTTGGACTTGCTACTAGAGCGGCCCGTTACTAGCATAGGGAACCACCACCTATTCCTCACCCATCACATGTTGTACGTTTACCGCAGACTGTAACCTTTTATGTGCTAGTCTCCCAATATCCTTATCAGGCATATATGTCCACGTGAATACCCTCATTATATACGGTGCTCTGAGTGATGACCCGGTGCTGGGCCATATTGCAGTCTTAGCAATCGGACTCGCTACAAGAGCGGCCCGCTACCATTATATGAAACCATCTACTAATCTCTACTCATCACACATCAGATTGATACTGGAGACCTCAATAATATTCAACTAATAGTCTCCTTAGAAGCTTATTCTATAATTAGCACATGGTAATCCAGTTACCTTTATAGCAAATATTGTAAAAGATACGCTGCTTTCATGTTTGGACATGGTGGCGAGTTAATTTGAATCTTATTTGTGACCTGCCACGAGAGCAGCCTATACACCATTCACCACCACCATCTGTATACTGATTATGCTTAGCACCGGGACCGGCTACCCCATAATCTGGTAATGGTTCCACTCTACATTAACTAATATAACTATCCTTTACCTATAGGATGGTTAATTAAGTCAGGTACTGGATCTTTTAAGCGTGTTAGGTTTGTCACATTAAAGGGATAGTAATACTTAAAATGTAAAAAAAAATATATGTTGTAGGGTTTATCCCCCTGAGTAAAACAAGAGTACTCCCACTGCTGAGAGGTTTTTCATTCAAAAGTTATTAATTTTCAAAGTTGAGTTTTTTAGGTGCAATATCACAGTGGCCTGAAATTGTACAGTGGCGCTGTTGCTACACCATCCTATGGAGATTTATGGTCCCGGGACCAGAGCTGTCCATAGGATGGTGTAGCAACAGCGCCACTGTACAATTTCAGGCCACTGTGATATTGCACCTAAAAAATTCAACTTTGAAAATTAATAACTTTTGAATGAAACACCTTTCAGCAGTGGGAGTACTCTTGTTTTACTCAGGGGGTTAAACCCTACAACATATATTTTTTTACATTTTAAGTATTACTATCCCTTTAACAGTGTAAGGGACAGACTACTGTGAGTATCAAGTTACTCTCTATAGTCAATCTGATTTCCAATACAAAGGTTGTGCTACATAGTTACATCTCAATACATGTACTAAGATGTATTATTACCAGTAAGACCTCTAGGAGAAGCCTTCATACTGACTTTCAACATAATTTGTTTGGACCCTGAAAGTTGGGTCCTGGTTTATTATATCAAGTATATCTTAGTACAACGAACCACTGTTTTTTACCCATGAGTACGAGTTTAATAATCTTATTCCGTATTGAAGTTCACGCTATGTATACACTGATGGGATAGAACTTCACCCCTAGACACAGATCCTGAGTAATGGGCTCTGTTTAAAGATCCCACAGCAAATACTGTACATGGACCACAACTAGACTCCACCCGTATCTGAATGTGCACCTGGTACAGTTCATACTGTCAAGGAGGCACCATATATATATGTATTTATATATAATATTTTCAAGGTTTCTTTTATCCATTTTTGATGACTTCTTTTTCTTACTGATTTATAATAAAAGTTATGTTTTACACAAAGGGAGACCTGGAGTTCCTTACTGTATGATAATAGGGGTGGAGTTGGGTCCTATTTTCCCTAACTTTTCCTTCTTCTGTTTATTGTTTTTCATTCATTATCTAATTTCAGTGTTGAGCGCATTCTCCCCGCACTTACCCCTTTCACATTATTAGAGCGGTGCATCTTTTTCCTTTGATCGGCATGGTGGCAGGCATCAAATTTAAATGTCTCCCATCACTCTACATTTCATAAAGGGTGCTGCTCAGAAACACATGATACCAGTAGAGCGAGGGAGAGAGGCACGAAACGAGGTAAATCAAATGAAATGAGAGGGACAAAGATAATTTGAGGGACAGACACACAGGGTCGCCTTAATGTTCATCATCTTTTTTTTTTCTTTTTTTTTTTTCTTTTTTCAAGAACTTAAGAGCAAAGGTTGGGGAGATAGCCTTATGTTCAGGGTTACCTGATATTCAAAGGGAGAGCTAGAAACAAATATTTTGACAACCACCCATCAAGAACGAGCAAGATGAAGTGCCTTGTTCTAGGCGTGGTAGCCTCTCAGTGGTGCTACGAGTCACGTTTTTCACTCCCATGTGCCATCGCAGAGGATATTTCCATATCCACATCAGACTTGTGCTTGCCGTATATTCAAAGAGATAAAAGTACTGAAACCTCACAAAAATTAACACAATTGTTTCAGTTGGAAAGGTGCCCAGACTTTTGCTTATTTACATTTTCTGTTTTAGTTTTTTCAATTTGTTAAATTGATTAAATAAACCATAACAGTTCATTCCAATTCCAGAAATATGTATTAAATCTGCTCATTGCAGAGGCTGTGTTACCTTCTTTTCACTAAGAAAATCATAAAAACATACAACTGTAGTTAATAAATTCTCCTGGACCGATACCCTGTGTAGATTTCTTAGACATAAAACTCTTTTCCTTTCAGTACTAAAAAGCATTTTAAATCCATTTTATCTGCCATCATAACGTCCCAGGAGCCTGGATTACAGATGAATTATGTGACTGATGTGCCATTGTTTCTTTCCTTAGGTGGTTGTCAATAAGAGGAAGCGGATGAAAAAAAATCGCCAACTTCTGGAGATCCTGCGAACGCTTGAGACCCCGTGTGTCCGAGAACAAGACTTCCAATCAGAGGACATCCGGGCTTCACCCAAACAGAAAGTCACACACAAACGAAGGAAAAAGAGAGAATGTACAGGTGAGGAGGAGTGTATGTGTGCATATATGAATGCATTGTGTGTGTCTGGGAATGAGTGTGCTTCTGTGTGTGTGTGTAGATGTTTGTAGGTGTGGGCATGTGTATATGAGCACACGTGTGTGTGTGTGTGTGTGTGTGTATGAGCACACGTGTGTGTGTGTATTATATAGTTGTGTCTACGAATCAACTGATGTGGGCATGTGTGTGTCACCTCGAACACTACTGCCTGGGAAAAAGAATTAAGATTTGCCTTTCTCCTACTGATTGGCTCCATATTTGGAAGACCAACTCTTATCAGTTTTCACTCAAATTTTAGAATCTAATTACAAATTCGTGTATAGGAGGTACTACACTCCTGCTAGACTATATCACATTTCCCTATCCACGATGTTTGCTACACAAAGGCACGTATGTCCGTATGTGGTGTCTCTGCCCGAAGCTACAAGCTTTCTGGTCACAATGTATCTCCAATGCGGAATCTCCTCGGGAACCTCCCCCCATTCTGTTTTTCTTGGGACTAGCTGCCATGCCTCCCTTACAGAGGCACATCCTAATGATAATGCTTACCCCCGCCAAATCACTTATACCATCCCAGTGGTTAGAAACAAACCCCCTTCTCATTCAGAGTGGCACTCGAGAGTTGGTGACTATTTGACCCTTTTTAGTCTCCCTTATCTCAACAGGGGACTTGACCCAGACTCCATCACCTTCTTACCAAGTGGACACACTCATGTGCAGAGGCAGATCACACTTTGTATATCCAACACATTAGGTGCTGTGCTCGATCTTCTTTCTTTTTTCTCTTCCCTTCGTCTTTCTCTTTTTCTCTCTTCTCCCTCTTCTCTTCACTTTTCTTACACCACACTCTGTCCTATGAGCTTTTTTGTCTCCATTCCCTGGTATTTCCACCAGCCCTCCCTGTATCCCCCCATTCCTACATCCCACCTGACCTACCCTCTTCCTTCTCTCACTGTTACTTCTATAATACAGCAGATCTGAATGGAGAGCATTGTCATGGTGTTATACAACAGCGTCCTTTCCTTTGTGTTCTTTGTTATTGTTCTCCATTATACAATGCTCTGTACTGTACACATCTGCCTTGTATATTGCTTATCTGCTGATTTCAATAAAAACTAATAACATATAAAAAAAGAAATGAGTCTATTAAGTCCAGCCCATGCCAAATCACCCTTGTTGATACAGCAGAAGGCAATTTCTGGTTAAGCCCCAAGTGTGTAAAAAAAATAATCCTTTATGACTCCAAAAGTATATAACTATGTAAAATGGCAGTCAGATAGTTCCCTGGATCAACAACCAATCTGTATTGTACTCAGTTCTCAATATTGTTTTCTGCTAGATGGGTATCCATGACTTTTTGAAATCGGTTATGATATCCGCATGCAAGGAATTCCATAATTTTACTGCCCTTACTGTAAAAAAAAAAAAGCACCTTGCCTTTAGTCTTGATGGATGATCTCTCGTTCTTAGCTCAGCTGTTTGGTTAATAATTGGATATATCTTTATATTGACCTTGAATATATGTGTAATCCTATCACCCCTTAGACGTCTCTTCTCTAATGTAAACAAACCCAGTCTCTTTATAACTCAGATCCTCCAATCCCTCTATCAGTTTTGTTCCAGTTCAGTGATGTCTTTTAATTACGGGTGCCCAAAATTGTACCCCATATTCTAGATGAGGCCTAACCAAGGATTTATACAGAGGTAGGATAATATTCCCATCCCTTGCATCTACACCCCTTTCTATGCAGGCTAGTACCCCATTTGCTGTTTGTCACAGATAGCAAGGAATGGACAAGAGTCAATACAGATTGTGAAACTCCACCTTTATTGACCAATGTAGATATTCAATATACACACCACAGATACTGGATAGGGGAGTGCGTAACACAGGAAGCCAGCGGTTCCTACCAGCAATAAGAGACTGCTTCTTAGTAGACTTTTTACTGGAGACTGTGCGATAGCACCTGCTGGGGTTAGGACCCAGGAAAGATCTCAACGAAATGACTGGGGCTAGGACCCAGGAAAGTACCAGTGTGGTGACTGAGGCTAGGACCCAGGACAGTAAAATGTAAAGGCTGCACCAATGAATACCAGACTCAGGCCTACAGTCAGAATCAGGCGGTATAGCAGATAAGCCAAGGGTCAGTATAGAGCGAGTAGTCAGCCAGAGCCGATGGTCAATACCAAGTGTATAGTCATCCAAGTCAGGGGTCATGCCAGAGCGGGTAGTCAGCCAGAGCCGATGGTCAATACCAAGCGGATAGTCAGACAAGCCAGGGGTCAATGCCAGAGCGGGTAGTCAGCCAGAGGCGATGGTCAATACCAAGCAGATAGACAAGCCAGGGGTCAGTGCCAGAGCGGGTAGTCAGCCAGAGCTGATGGTCAATACCAAGTGGATGATCCGACAAGCCAGTGGTCAATACCAGAGCTGGTAGTCAGCCAGAGCCGAAGGTCCAATACCAAGCGGGTAGTCAGACAAGCCACAACACTGGACACCAGAGAGACAGATAAACTAGCCCAGGATCATACACAGACACAACTAAACAGAACTGCACTGGAACACCACGAAAGGGCGACTGGTGTAGTGTCCAGGCAGTTTAAATACTATTTCCCCCACCCCTAGGAGATGGAGCATTAAATTGTCTGTCTCTTTAAGAGTCGGGACACAACGTCACTAGAGGGAATCCCAGTGACGCGCCCCCGACTATGCCGGCCGGAAGAGGCAGCTACCATACGCAGCAGGAGCCACAAAGGGCAGGAGAGAGGAGACCAGCCGCCCAGACAGGTACCAGGGCATCCCGCTCTCCTGAAGACCATGCCGCCAGTCTACAAGCAGAGGGGACTGGCTGCCTGTCCAAATGCATAACCTTACATTTATCTACATTAAATGTCATCTGCCACTTTTCTGCCCATTCACTTAGTTTATCTAAATCCTTCTGTAGGGAAAAACCATCCAGCTCTGTATGTATTTCCTTACATAGCTTAGTGTCATCAGCAAAGATTGAGACGCTACTTTCAATTCCCACTTCTAGATCATTAATAAACAAATTAAAAAGCATTGGGCCCAGGACTGAACCCTGCGGTACCCCACTTATAACCTTAGACCAGTTTGAAAAAGTTCCATTTACACCAACTCTCTACCATCTATCATTTAACCAGTTCTCACTCCATGTACAGATAATACTGCCCAAACCGAAGCCTTTTAATTTATGCAGTAACCTGTTGTGAGGCACTGTATCAATGGCTTTTGCAAATTCCAAATATACTACATCAACAGCAATTCCCCTGTCCAAATTACTACTCATTCTTTCATAAAATGCAAGTAAATTAGTCTGACATGATCTGTTCTTCATGAAACCATGCTGATTCCTACTAATGATATTGTTTGTCTTCACATAGTTCTGAATACTATCAGTTAATAACCCTTCTAGTATCTTACCCACTATGGAAGTCACATAGTTCTGAATAGTGTCAGTCAGTAACCCTTCTAGTATCTTACCCACTATGGAAGTCACATAGTTCTGAATAGTGTCAGTTAGTAACCCTTCTAGTATCTTACCCACTATGGAAGTCACCTAGTTCTGAATACTGTCAGTTAGTAACCCTTCTAGTATCTTACCCACTATGGAAGTCACATAGTTCTGAATACTGTCAGTTAGTAACCCTTCTAGTATCTTACCCACTATGGAAGTCACATAGGTCTGAATAGTGTCAGTTAATAACCCTTCTATTATCTTACCCACTATGGAAGTCACATAGTACTGAATAGTGTCAGTTATTAACCCTTCTAGTATCTTACCCACTATGGAAGTCACATAGGTCTGAATAGTGTCAGTTAATAACCCTTCTATTATCTTACCCACTATGGAAGTCACATAGTACTGAATAGTGTCAGTTAGTAACCCTTCTAGTATCTTACCCACTATGGAAGTCACATAGTTCTGAATAGTGTCAGTTATTAACCCTTCTAGTATCTTACCCACTATGGAAGTCACATAGGTCTGAATAGTGTCAGTTAATAACCCTTCTATTATCTTACCCACTATGGAAGTCACATAGTACTGAATAGTGTCAGTTAGTAACCCTTCTAGTATCTTACCCACTATGGAAGTCACATAGTTCTGAATAGTGTCAGTTAGTAACCCTTCTAGTATCTTACCCACTATGGAAGTCACATAGTTCTGAATACTGTCAGTTAGTAACCCTTCTAGTATCTTACCCACTATGGAAGTCACCTAGTTCTGAATAGTGTCAGTTAGTAACCCTTCTAGTATCTTACCCACTATGGAAGTCACATAGTACTGAATAGTGTCAGTTAGTAACCCTTCTAGTTTCTTACCAGCTATGGAAGTCACATAGTTCTGAATAGTGTCAGTTAGTAACCCTTCTAGTATCTTACCCACTATGGAAGTCACATAGATCTGAATAGTGTCAGTTAGTAACCCTTCTAGTATCTTACCCACTATGGAAGTCACATAGTTCTGAATACTGCCAGTTAGTAACCCTTCTATTATCTTACCCACTATGGAAGTCACATAGTACTGAATACTGTCAGTTAGTAACCCTTCTAGTTTCTTACCCGCTATGGAAGTCACATAGTTCTGAATAGTGTCAGTTAGTAACCCTTCTAGTATCTTACCCACTATGGAAGTCACATAGTACTGAATAGTGTCAGTTAGTAACCCTTCTTTCACTGTCGTCCAATACAGGTCACTGGTACTCTGGGAGGCGTAAGTCCCCTTTAATAGGCAGGAACAACTATGCAAATGATTTGCAAGGGGCGGAGCCTCCCCTCTTACTTACGCCACCTTCTGGCCAGAGCCACTTAGATTGATTTGTTCCTGGTGTGCTTGCACACCAGGTAGAGAACATCTATGCATCTTAGTGTTTTATTATTTTTTTTATTCAATATGGAATACCACCATTAGGAGGGTGACCATGGCTGTGAATTGCCCTCTTTAAAGTGGCTGGTGCAGCTTCCAGGGATTTTCTGTGGACCTTATGCCCTGAAGAGGGAACAGCTTGTGTTAAGCAGCTTCCCTATTGGGGAATTTACCTCTGGTTCTTTCCCACTTCATCATGGTCACCTGAAGACAGAAGTCCTGCAGGAAAGGTGAGTCACCCATTGAGTGCTGAAGGTCCACTTGTCCCCACAGTGTCCCTTTGATGGGCTTGTATTTGGGAGTTTTAATACACTCCAGCACTCATAGGGTGTTTCTATTGCATTATTACTGTTTTATGCAATTTCTGTGGTATTCTCTGGGTTTTGGAGCTTTGGGTATTCATTTATTTATGTTTCTCATGTGTTTCATGCTGGTTTGGGCACTTTTTAATGTTTTCCTAAACTTTATTAAAAATGGTGTTCCGCGCCTTTAAGCGCGGCTTTTTCCCGCTCAGACGCAAGGGCTCCTTTACTCTCTATGAGAAATCACAGTGTGGGACATATCTCTGGAACCGCTTGTCACAGCAACTTCAGAGAGGGCTCATTTTAATGCTAGGCTCCTGCTCTATCATCCGGAATGTGTTTTATTTATGTGGGGTGTTCAGGGGGGCTTCGGGCACTGTTTGGGGTACTTGTAAGGGAAAACTACATTTCCCATGAGCGCTTGGTTCGCGCTCGTTTCTGATTGGCTGGCATGACGGCCGCCATTTTGTGGTACTTTTCCTAAGCGAGTACACTACGCAGGGACCGAGCCTTCTCTCTCCTCAACAGATTAACCCTTCGCTGGCCAGATAAGTCCGATTTTAGACATTTCTGGGGTGAAACTTTAATCATTTACACTTTTTCTGGGTGATAGTGTTATTAGTGGGGTATATTGACGCTGTGAGCATGTCTACTTCACTGGAGCTAGGGGCTAGACCCAAGTCTAAGGAGGATGGGGGGTCTGCTACCCCCATGGCGTTTTGCTCCTCTTGCCACATTGGGCTGGCTAGCGATAATGTGGGGGATCTATGCCCTAATTGTACTGGTCAAGATAGCAACCCTGGGCTTCCCAGCCACGCTATTGAGCCATCTTGGGTGAGGGAGTTTAAAGCTGCCACTAGGGATCTCAGATCCACGCTTCAACTCTTTCCCTCTCAGATTCAGGGGGCTCTCCAGGTCTGGCAGACCCCCTCTACCATCAGGACCTCCCTGCCTAAGCCACAGGGAGCTCCTGATATCACTGATTCTTCTGAAGAAGAACTTTTACAGGATTCTGATGCTGAGGAACGTACTGTTATTGAATCTAACAGGTCCATTGGGGACCCGTATGAGTGTGACCCTGAAGTTTCGGCTGAGGGTCTGATCAGAGCGGTTCTGAATACGCTCAACCTTCCTCTGACTCAGGAATCCACTTATGATCCTACTGATGTTTTTCAGAAAAAGCCATCTAAGCCAGTTGTTTGTTTTCCAACTAACCCTACTCTTGCCCGTCTGGTTTCTGAGGCATGGAAGAATCCTGATAGATCTTCCTCTGTCTCCAAAAAGTTTGCTAAACTTTACCCTTTTCCTGAGGCTGAGCTGGCAAAATGGGTTCATCCTCCCAAGGTGGATGCTCCTGTTTCTAGACTATCCAAATCTACTGCTTTGGCTGTCTCAGATGCCTCTGCCTTGCAGGATTGGACGGATAAGAAGCTAGAGCTTCCTCTTAAATCTATTTTTGCCTCCATTGGCACTGCCATGCGCCCAACCTTTGCTGTGGCATGGGTTAATAGAGCCATTGCGGCCTGGACTGAACGACTGACTGAAGCAGTTCGCCAGGATGCGCCGGTATCTGAACAGTTGCAGCTACTTGCTAATATCACTGAAACTCAGAACTATGTTGCTGATGCTGCTTTTGATGCTGTGCGCATGATGGCGAGGGCCTCCACTTCTTCTGTGGTGGCTAGACGCGCTCTTTGGCTGAAAATTTGGTCTGCTGATACAGCCTCTAAGAAAGCCTTGCTTTCCTTTCCCTTTCAGGGGAATTTGCTTTTTGGGTCTGAACTCAAAGAAATGATCAGTGAGTCTACTGGCGGTAAAAGTACTCTTCTACCCTCAGTCTTTAAGAAAAAGTTTCCAGCCAAACGCAATCGGTCCTTTCGTTCCTTTCAGACTGAGACACGCTCCTCGGCCCAAACGGGTCCTCCCACTACGCGCTCCTCCTCCAAGCCCAAACAGTCCTGGAAGCCCAAAGTTGCCCCCAAGGCCAAGACCTCCAAGACTGCTTCGGCATGACTCGCCGAACCCGGGTCCGCATCTGGCTGTAGGCGGTCGTCTCCGCATCTTTCGCCGGACTTGGAAGGAGTCAGTGGCGGACCTATGGGTTCTTCAGGTGGTGTCAGAGGGATACAGGATCCCTTTCTCTTCCCTTCCTCCTTTTCGGTTCCATTTTACTCGTCCTTCTCAGGAACCCACAAAAAGGCGTCTGTTCGACGACGCTATTCAGGATCTCTTGGACAAAGAGGTCCTGGAGGCGGTTCCTCAAGGGGACACAGGTTCAGGATTTTATTCCAACCTGTTTGTGGTAGCCAAAAAGGACGGAGGAGCCCGTCCCATCTTGGATCTCAAAGATCTCAATGCCTATGTGGTGACTTCCCACTTCCGCCAGGAGACCCTGCGCTCTGTGATTGCAGCAATGTCTCCAGGGGAGTTTCTTGCCTCCCTGGATCTTCAGGATGCTTATCTTCACATCCCTATTCATCCAGAGAGCAGGCGGTATCTCAGGATTGCCTGCCACAGGGGACACTTTCAGTTTGCAGCGCTCCCCTTTGGGCTGACTTCAGCCCCTCAGGTCTTCCAGAGGATGTTGGGCTCCTTGATAGCGGTGCTCCATCAGGATGGGATCAGAGTGACCCCCTACATGGACGATCTCCTACTGAAGGCCTCCTCAGCGGAGCTTCTCCATCAGCAATTACAGATGTGCATGCACACCCTGAACCGTCATGGCTGGATCCTGAATCTGGACAAGTCGGACTTGATTCCATCTCAGAGGCTTCTGTTCCTGGGTCTCCTGTTCGACACTCGCCAATGCATGGTGTTTCTTCCAGAGGACGTGGCTCACCAGATAGCTGTCAGAGTGGCTGGAATTCTGGACATGGACGAAATTCCAGTACCGAAGTTGTCGTCCTTAGTGGGGAAGTTCATTTCCACGATCGAAGCAGTACCATTTGCCATGGCCCACTCCAGGGACCTTCAGAGATTTGTGATCCAGACGTGCAAGAATCATCCAGATCATCAACATCTGTCTGTTTCTCTTCCTCCTCATGTCGAGTCGAGTCTGCACTGGTGGTTAGATCTTTCTCATCTCCTGAAAGGGAGATCCTTTCTAGTTCCTCATTGGACCACAGTCACAACGGATGCCAGCCTTCGGGGCTGGGGTGCAGTCTGGGGTCGCTTCAGTGCTCAGGGGAAATGGGGTCTGGAGGAATCCATGCTCTCCATCAATGTTCTGGAACTTCGAGCTGTCCGGCTTGCCCTGAGGCACTGGGAGTCTCAATTGACCGGTCTTCCGATCAGAGTGGAGTCCGACAACGCCACGGCGGTGGCTTACATCAACAGGCAAGGCGGCACAAGAAGCGGTTCCGCCTGGTGGGAGGTCAAGGATATTTTGTCTTGGGAAGAAGATCACGTGCCTGTCATCTCTGCAGTTCATATTCCAGGCGTGGACAACGTCATGGCAGACTTCCTCAGTCGTCACACCGTCGACAGCGGAGAATGGGCTCTTCATCCAGAGGTGTTTCACATGCTCACTCAACGGTGGGGGATGCCTGTGGTGGATCTGATGGCTACCAGACACAACAGGAAGGTTCCGGTGTTTTGCTCCCGGTTGAGGGACTCCCTTGCTCTAGCAGTGGATGCCTTGTCGATCCCTTGGGACTTCCCCCTGGCTTACATCTTCCCTCCTCTTCCTCTATTGTTCAGAGTTATCCAGAAGTTGAAGAGAGAGCGTTGTCCTGTCATCCTGATCGCTCCAAACTGGCCTCGCCAGTCCTGGTATCCGGAGTTGATGGCCATGTCAGTGACGAATCCGATCCCGCTTCCTGCCCGTCCGGACCTACTTCTTCAGGGGTATCTGTGGAAGGAGGATGTTCACTCTCTCCATTTGATGGCATGGCGGTTGAATCCTCGATTCTAGCAAAGAAAGGATTTTCTCCTTCTGTGGTGTCGACTATGCTCAGTGCTCGTAAGCCTGTGTCTTCCAAGATCTATCATCGCATATGGTCAACTTTTGTGACATGGTGTTCTGATAAGAAGTTATCCCTTGATTTCCATCTTCCCACTGTCCTGGCCTTCTTGCAGGACGGTGTGGATAAGGGGCTCAGTCTGAGTTCCCTCAAAGTTCAGACTTCTGCCTTGTCTGTGTTTTTCCAGGAAAGGATTGCTATCCTTCCTGATGTGAAAGTTTTCTTCCAAGGTGTGACTCATGTTCGACCTGCCTTCAAGAGTCCTGCTCCCCAGTGGGACCTCAATTTGGTGCTGGGAGTTCTCCAGCGACCACCGTTTGAATCCTTGGCTTCCATTCCATTACGTCTAGTGACTTGGAAGATGGCCTTCCTTTTGGCTGTTGTGTCAGTGCGCCGGGTAGCAGAGTTACAGGCCTTGTCTTGTAAACCTCCTTACCTGGTGTTCCACAAGGATAAGGCTGTGCTTTGCACTACCAAGGAATTCTTACCCAAGGTTGTGTCCGAGTTTCACATCAATCAGGAGATTGTGGTTCCCTCTTTCTGCCCTAATCCTTCATCTGACAAGGAAAGAGATCTCCATCTGTTGGATGTGGTGCGTTGCCTCAAGTTTTATGTTCATCGCACCGAGTCTATCAGGAAGTCTGACGCTCTATTCGTCATTCCTGAGGGGCCTAGGGCAGGGAGACCGGCTTCCAAAATTACCATTGCCTCTTGGATTAAGGCTACTATCCGTGAAGCCTACAAGTTGAGGAATAAGCATGTTCCCTTCCGGGTGACTGCCCATTCCACCAGATCTATTGGGGCCTCTTGGGCCTACAAGAATCAAGCTTCTGCTGATCAACTGTGCAGAGCGGCCACTTGGTCCTCTGTGCACACTTTTTCTAAGCACTATCGAGTTGATGTACTGGCTTCGGCTGATGCCAGTTTTGGAAGGAAGGTCCTGGAGGCAGTCTTGCCTGTGTAGGTCTTCCGCTCTGTGATCCTTAGTGCTTCCTTACTGTTGAGCCCGGTTGGCTCTGGTTTCGTGTGCTGTGTTAGTTCAGGGATTGTTCCCTTGGTTGGTGTCCGTTGACACTTACAGTTTGGGCTATGTTATTAACTGGGTCATAGCAGTTCTAGTGACTTGGGCCTCGCGCCTGGTCCTTGCCTTACTTCCCGCCTCTGGATCAGCTCAATGTTTGTACATCCCAGAGTACCAGTGACCTGTATTGGACGACAGTGAAAATAGGATTTTAGTCTTACCTGTTAAATCCTTTTCACTTAGTCCATACAGGTCACTGGTCTCCCACCCTATCAAGGGACCAGTCTTGGCTCTCCTGTGGCATCCAGTGGGAGACCGTTCGGGCATGCTCACAGGAGTCTTTCTTTTTGCTTACCTGAGGTCAGTTTTTAGGGTCTCAAATCAATCTAAGTGGCTCTGGCCAGAAGGTGGCTTAAGTAAGAGGGGAGGCTCCGCCCCTTGCAAATCATTTGCATAGTTGTTCCTGCCTATTAAAGGGGACTTACGCCTCCCAGAGTACCAGTGACCTGTATGGACTAAGTGAAAAGGATTTAACAGGTAAGACTAAAATCCTATTATTATCTTACCCACTATGGAAGTCGCCTAGTTCTGAATAGTGTCAGTTAGTAACCCTTCTAGTATCTTACCCACTATGGAAGTCACCTAGTTCTGAATACTGTCAGTTAGTAACCCTTCTAATATCTTACCCACTATGGAAGTCACATAGTTCTGAATATTGTCAGTTAGTAACCCTTCTAGTTTCTTACCCACTATGGAAGTCACATAGTTCTGAATAGTGTCAGTTAGTAACCCTTCTAGTATCGTACCCACTATGGAAGTCACCTGGTTCTGAATAGTGTCAGTTAGTAACCCTTCTAGTATCTTACCCACTATGGAAGTCACATAATTCTGAATACTGTCAGTTAGTAACCCTTCTAATATCTTACCCACTATGGAAGTCACATAGTTCTGAATATTGTCAGTTAGTAACCCTTCTAGTATCGTACCCACTATGGAAGTCACCTGGTTCTGAATAGTGTCAGTTAGTAACCCTTCTAGTGTCTTACCCACTATGGAAGTCACATAGTTCTGAATAGTGTCAGTTAGTAACCCTTCTAGTATCTTACCCACTATGGAAGTCACATAGTTCTGAATAGTGTCAGTTAGTAACACTTCTAGTATCTTACCCACTATGGAAGTCACATAGTACTGAATACTGTCAGTTAGTAACCCTCCTAGTATCTTACCCACTATGGAAGTCACATAGCTCTGAATAGTGTCAGTTAGTAACACTTTTAGTATCTTACCCACTATGGAAGTCACCTAGTTCTGAATACTGTCAGTTAGTAACCCTTCTAATATCTTACCCACTATGGAAGTCACATAGCTCTGAATAGTGTCAGTTAGTAACCCTTCTAGTATCTTACCCACTATGGAAGTCACATAGTTCTGAATACTGTCAGTTAGTAACCCTTCTAATATCTTACCCACTATGGAAGTCACATAGTTCTGAATATTGTCAGTTAGTAACCCTTCTAGTATCTTACCCACTATGGAAGTCACCTAGTTCTGAATACTGTCAGTTAGTAACCCTTCTAGTATCTTACCCACTATGGAAGTCACATAGTACTGAATAGTGTCAGTTAGTAACCCTTCTAGTATCTTACCCACTATGGAAGGTCACGTAGTTCTGAATACTGTCAGTCAGTAACCCTTCTAGTACATTACCCAGTATGGAAGTCACATAGTTCTGAATAGTGTCAGTTAGTAACCCTTCTAGTATCTTATCCACTATGGAAAGTCACATAGTTCTGAATAGTGTCAGTTAGTAACCCTTCTAGTATCTTACCCACTATGGAAGTCACATAGTGCTGAATAGTGTCAGTTAGTAACCCTTCGATTATCTTACCCACTATGGAAGTCACCTAGTTCTGAATAGTGTCAGTTAGTAACCCTTCTAGTATCTTACCCACTGTGGAAGTCACCTAGTTCTGAATAGTGTCAGTTAGTAACCCTTCTAGTATCTTACACACTATGGAAGTCACATAGCTCTGAATAGTGTCAGTTAGTAACACTTCTAGTATCTTACCCACTATGGAAGTCACATAGTTCTGAATACTGTCAGTTAGTAACCCTTCTAATATCTTACCCACTATGGAAGTCACCTAGCTCTGAATAGTGTCAGTTAGTAACCCTTCTAGTATCTTACCCACTATGGAAGTCACATAGTTCTGAATAGTGTCAGTTAGTAACCCTTCTAGTATCTTACCCACTATGGAAGTCACATAATTCTGAATACTGTCAGTTAGTAACCCTTCTAATATCTTACCCACTATGGAAGTCACATAGTTCTGAATATTGTCAGTTAGTAACCCTTCTAGTATCGTACCCACTATGGAAGTCACCTGGTTCTGAATAGTGTCAGTTAGTAACCCTTCTAGTGTCTTACCCACTATGGAAGTCACATAGTTCTGAATAGTGTCAGTTAGTAACCCTTCTAGTATCTTACCCACTATGGAAGTCACATAGTTCTGAATAGTGTCAGTTAGTAACACTTCTAGTATCTTACCCACTATGGAAGTCACATAGTACTGAATACTGTCAGTTAGTAACCCTCCTAGTATCTTACCCACTATGGAAGTCACATAGCTCTGAATAGTGTCAGTTAGTAACACTTCTAGTATCTTACCCACTATGGAAGTCACCTAGTTCTGAATACTGTCAGTTAGTAACCCTTCTAATATCTTACCCACTATGGAAGTCACATAGCTCTGAATAGTGTCAGTTAGTAACCCTTCTAGTATCTTACCCACTATGGAAGTCACATAGTTCTGAATACTGTCAGTTAGTAACCCTTCTAATATCTTACCCACTATGGAAGTCACATAGTTCTGAATATTGTCAGTTAGTAACCCTTCTAGTATCTTACCCACTATGGAAGTCACCTAGTTCTGAATACTGTCAGTTAGTAACCCTTCTAGTATCTTACCCACTATGGAAGTCACATAGTACTGAATAGTGTCAGTTAGTAACCCTTCTAGTATCTTACCCACTATGGAAGGTCACGTAGTTCTGAATACTGTCAGTCAGTAACCCTTCTAGTACATTACCCAGTATGGAAGTCACATAGTTCTGAATAGTGTCAGTTAGTAACCCTTCTAGTATCTTATCCACTATGGAAAGTCACATAGTTCTGAATAGTGTCAGTTAGTAACCCTTCTAGTATCTTACCCACTATGGAAGTCACATAGTGCTGAATAGTGTCAGTTAGTAACCCTTCGATTATCTTACCCACTATGGAAGTCACCTAGTTCTGAATAGTGTCAGTTAGTAACCCTTCTAGTATCTTACCCACTGTGGAAGTCACCTAGTTCTGAATAGTGTCAGTTAGTAACCCTTCTAGTATCTTACACACTATGGAAGTCACATAGCTCTGAATAGTGTCAGTTAGTAACACTTCTAATATCTTACCCACTATGGAAGTCACATAGTTCTGAATACTGTCAGTTAGTAACCCTTCTAATATCTTACCCACTATGGAAGTCACCTAGCTCTGAATAGTGTCAGTTAGTAACCCTTCTAGTATCTTACCCACTATGGAAGTCACATAGTTCTGAATAGTGTCAGTTAGTAACCCTTCTAGTATCTTACCCACTATGGAAGTCACATAGTTCTGAATAGTGTCAGTTAGTAACCCTTCTATTATCTTACCCACTATGGAAGTCACCTAGTTCTGAATAGTGTCAGTTAGTAACCCTTCTAGTATCGTACCCACTATGGAAGTCACCTGGTTCTGAATAGTGTCAGTTAGTAACCCTTCTAGTATCTTACCCACTATGGAAGTCACCTAGTTCTGAATAGTGTCAGTTAGTAACCTTTCTAGTATCTTACACACTATGGAAGTCACATAGTACTGAATAGTGTCAGTTAGTAACCCTTCTATTATCTTACCCACTATGGAAGTCACCTAGTTCTGAATAGGGTCAGTTAGTAACCCTTCTAGTATCTTACCCACTATGGAAGTCACCTAATTCTGAATAGTGTCAGTTAGTAACCCTTCTAGTATCTTACACACTATGGAAGTCGCCTAGTTCTGAATAGTGTCAGTTAGTAACCCTTCTAGTATCTTACCCACTATGGAAGTCACCTAGTTCTGAATAGTGTCAGTTAGTAACCCTTCTAGTATCTTACACACTATGGAAGTCACATAGCTCTGAATAGTGTCAGTTAGTAACACTTCTAGTATCTTACCCACTATGGAAGTCACATAGTTCTGAATACTGTCAGTTAGTAACCCTTCTAATATCTTACCCACTATGGAAGTCACCTATCTCTGAATAGTGTCAGTTAGTAACCCTTCTAGTATCTTACCCACTATGGAAGTCACATAGTTCTGAATAGTGTCAGTTAGTAACCCTTCTAGTATCTTACCCACTATGGAAGTCACATAGTTCTGAATAGTGTCAGTTAGTAACCCTTCTATTATCTTACCCACTATGGAAGTCACCTAGTTCTGAATAGTGTCAGTTAGTAACCCTTCTAGTATCGTACCCACTATGGAAGTCACCTGGTTCTGAATAGTGTCAGTTAGTAACCCTTCTAGTATCTTACCCACTATGGAAGTCACCTAGTTCTGAATAGTGTCAGTTAGTAACCTTTCTAGTATCTTACACACTATGGAAGTCACATAGTACTGAATACTGTCAGTTAGTAACCCTTCTATTATCTTACCCACTATGGAAGTCACCTAGTTCTGAATAGTGTCAGTTAGTAACCCTTCTAGTATCTTACCCACTATGGAAGTCACATAGTTCTGAATAGTGTCAGTTAGTAACCCTTCTATTATCTTACCCACTATGGAAGTCACCTAGTTCTGAATAGTGTCAGTTAGTAACCCTTCTAGTATCTTACCCACTATGGAAGTCACCTAATTCTGAATAGTGTCAGTTAGTAACCCTTCTAGTATCTTACACACTATGGAAGTCGCCTAGTTCTGAATAGTGTCAGTTAGTAACCCTTCTAGTATCTTACCCACTATGGAAGTCACCTAGTTCTGAATAGTGTCAGTTAGTAACCCTTCTAGTATCTTACACACTATGGAAGTCACATAGTTCTGAATAGTGTCAGTTAGTAACACTTCTAGTTTCTTACCCACTATGGAAGTCACATAGTTCTGAATAGTGTCAGTTAGTAACACTTCTAGTATCTTACCCACTATGGAAGTCACATAGTACTGAATACTGTCAGTTAGTAACCCTTCTAGTTTCTTACCCACTATGGAAGTCACATAGTTCTGAATAGTGTCAGTTAGTAACACTTCTAGTATCTTACCCACTATGGAAGTCACATAGTACTGAATACTGTCAGTTAGTAACCCTTCTAGTTTCTTACCCACTATGGAAGTCACATAGTTCTCAATAGTGTCAGTTAGTAACCCTCCTAGTATCTTACCCACTATGGAAGTCACATAGTTCTGAATATTGTCAGTTAGTAACCCTCCTAGTATCTTACCCACTATGGAAGTCACATAGTTCTGAATAGTGTCAGGTAGTAACCCTTCTATTATCTTACCCACTATGGAAGTCACCTAGTTCTGAATATTGTCAGTTAGTAACCCTCCTAGTATCTTACCCACTATGGAAGTCACATAGTACTGAATAGTGTCAGTTAGTAACCCTCCTAGTATCTTACCCACTATGGAAGTCACATAGTTCTGAATAGTGTCAGTTAGTAACACTTCTAGTATCTTACCCACTATGGAAGTCACATAGTTCTGAATATTGTCAGTTAGTAACCCTTCTAGTATCTTACCCACTATGGAAGTCACCTAGTTCTGAATAGTGTCAGTTAGTAACCCTTCTAGTATCTTACACACTATGGAAGTCACATAGTTCTGAATAGTGTCAGTTAGTAACCCTTCTAGTATCTTACCCACTATGGAAGTCACATAGTTCTGAATAGTGTCAGTTAGTAACACTTCTAGTATCTTACCCACTATGGAAGTCACATAGTACTGAATACTGTCAGTTAGTAACCCTCCTAGTATCTTACCCACTATGGAAGTCACATAGCTCTGAATAGTGTCAGTTAGTAACACTTCTAGTATCTTACCCACTATGGAAGTCACCTAGTTCTGAATACTGTCAGTTAGTAACCCTTCTAATATCTTACCCACTATGGAAGTCACATAGCTCTGAATAGTGTCAGTTAGTAACCCTTCTAGTATCTTACCCACTATGGAAGTCACATAGTTCTGAATACTGTCAGTTAGTAACCCTTCTAATATCTTACCCACTATGGAAGTCACATAGTTCTGAATATTGTCAGTTAGTAACCCTTCTAGTATCTTACCCACTATGGAAGTCACCTAGTTCTGAATACTGTCAGTTAGTAACCCTTCTAGTATCTTACCCACTATGGAAGTCACATAGTACTGAATAGTGTCAGTTAGTAACCCTTCTAGTATCTTACCCACTATGGAAGGTCACGTAGTTCTGAATACTGTCAGTCAGTAACCCTTCTAGTACATTACCCAGTATGGAAGTCACATAGTTCTGAATAGTGTCAGTTAGTAACCCTTCTAGTATCTTATCCACTATGGAAAGTCACATAGTTCTGAATAGTGTCAGTTAGTAACCCTTCTAGTATCTTACCCACTATGGAAGTCACATAGTGCTGAATAGTGTCAGTTAGTAACCCTTCGATTATCTTACCCACTATGGAAGTCACCTAGTTCTGAATAGTGTCAGTTAGTAACCCTTCTAGTATCTTACCCACTGTGGAAGTCACCTAGTTCTGAATAGTGTCAGTTAGTAACCCTTCTAGTATCTTACACACTATGGAAGTCACATAGCTCTGAATAGTGTCAGTTAGTAACACTTCTAGTATCTTACCCACTATGGAAGTCACATAGTTCTGAATACTGTCAGTTAGTAACCCTTCTAATATCTTACCCACTATGGAAGTCACCTAGCTCTGAATAGTGTCAGTTAGTAACCCTTCTAGTATCTTACCCACTATGGAAGTCACATAGTTCTGAATAGTGTCAGTTAGTAACCCTTCTAGTATCTTACCCACTATGGAAGTCACATAGTTCTGAATAGTGTCAGTTAGTAACCCTTCTATTATCTTACCCACTATGGAAGTCACCTAGTTCTGAATAGTGTCAGTTAGTAACCCTTCTAGTATCGTACCCACTATGGAAGTCACCTGGTTCTGAATAGTGTCAGTTAGTAACCCTTCTAGTATCTTACCCACTATGGAAGTCACCTAGTTCTGAATAGTGTCAGTTAGTAACCTTTCTAGTATCTTACACACTATGGAAGTCACATAGTACTGAATAGTGTCAGTTAGTAACCCTTCTATTATCTTACCCACTATGGAAGTCACCTAGTTCTGAATAGGGTCAGTTAGTAACCCTTCTAGTATCTTACCCACTATGGAAGTCACCTAATTCTGAATAGTGTCAGTTAGTAACCCTTCTAGTATCTTACCCACTATGGAAGTCGCCTAGTTCTGAATAGTGTCAGTTAGTAACCCTTCTAGTATCTTACCCACTATGGAAGTCACCTAGTTCTGAATAGTGTCAGTTAGTAACCCTTCTAGTATCTTACACACTATGGAAGTCACATAGCTCTGAATAGTGTCAGTTAGTAACACTTCTAGTATCTTACCCACTATGGAAGTCACATAGTTCTGAATACTGTCAGTTAGTAACCCTTCTAATATCTTACCCACTATGGAAGTCACCTATCTCTGAATAGTGTCAGTTAGTAACCCTTCTAGTATCTTACCCACTATGGAAGTCACATAGTTCTGAATAGTGTCAGTTAGTAACCCTTCTAGTATCTTACCCACTATGGAAGTCACATAGTTCTGAATAGTGTCAGTTAGTAACCCTTCTATTATCTTACCCACTATGGAAGTCACCTAGTTCTGAATAGTGTCAGTTAGTAACCCTTCTAGTATCGTACCCACTATGGAAGTCACCTGGTTCTGAATAGTGTCAGTTAGTAACCCTTCTAGTATCTTACCCACTATGGAAGTCACCTAGTTCTGAATAGTGTCAGTTAGTAACCTTTCTAGTATCTTACACACTATGGAAGTCACATAGTACTGAATACTGTCAGTTAGTAACCCTTCTATTATCTTACCCACTATGGAAGTCACCTAGTTCTGAATAGTGTCAGTTAGTAACCCTTCTAGTATCTTACCCACTATGGAAGTCACATAGTTCTGAATAGTGTCAGTTAGTAACCCTTCTATTATCTTACCCACTATGGAAGTCACCTAGTTCTGAATAGTGTCAGTTAGTAACCCTTCTAGTATCTTACCCACTATGGAAGTCACCTAATTCTGAATAGTGTCAGTTAGTAACCCTTCTAGTATCTTACACACTATGGAAGTCGCCTAGTTCTGAATAGTGTCAGTTAGTAACCCTTCTAGTATCTTACCCACTATGGAAGTCACCTAGTTCTGAATAGTGTCAGTTAGTAACCCTTCTAGTATCTTACACACTATGGAAGTCACCTAGTTCTGAATAGTGTCAGTTAGTAACACTTCTAGTATCTTACCCACTATGGAAGTCACATAGTACTGAATACTGTCAGTTAGTAACCCTTCTAGTTTCTTACCCACTATGGAAGTCACATAGTTCTGAATAGTGTCAGTTAGTAACACTTCTAGTATCTTACCCACTATGGAAGTCACATAGTACTGAATACTGTCAGTTAGTAACCCTTCTAGTTTCTTACCCACTATGGAAGTCACATAGTTCTCAATAGTGTCAGTTAGTAACCCTCCTAGTATCTTACCCACTATGGAAGTCACATAGTTCTGAATATTGTCAGTTAGTAACCCTCCTAGTATCTTACCCACTATGGAAGTCACATAGTTCTGAATAGTGTCAGGTAGTAACCCTTCTATTATCTTACCCACTATGGAAGTCACCTAGTTCTGAATATTGTCAGTTAGTAACCCTCCTAGTATCTTACCCACTATGGAAGTCACATAGTACTGAATAGTGTCAGTTAGTAACCCTCCTAGTATCTTACCCACTATGGAAGTCACCTAGTTCTGAATACTGTCAGTTAGTAACCCTTCTAGTATCTTACCCACTATGGAAGTCACATAGTACTGAATAGTGTCAGTTAGTAACCCTTCTAGTATCTTACCCACTATGGAAGTCACCTAGTACTGAATAGTGTCAGTTAGTAACCCTTCTAGTATCTTACCCACTATGGAAGGTCACATAGTTCTGAATACTGTCAGTCAGTAACCCTTCTAGTACCTTACCCACTATGGAAGTCACATAGTTCTGAATAGTGTCAGTTAGTAACCCTTCTAGTATCTTATCCACTATGGAAAGTCACATAGTTCTGAATAGTGTCAGTTAGTAACCCTTCTAGTATCTTACCCACTATGGAAGTCACATAGTTCTGAATAGTGTCATTTAGTAACCCTTCTAGTATCTTATCCACTATGGAAAGTCACATAGTTCTGAATAGTGTCAGTTAGTAACCCTTCTAGTATCTTACCCACTATGGAAGTCACATAGTGCTGAATAGTGTCAGTTAGTAACCCTTCGATTATCTTACCCACTATGGAAGTCACCTAGTTCTGAATAGTGTCAGTTAGTAACCCTTCTAGTATCTTACCCACTGTGGAAGTCACCTAGTTCTGAATAGTGTCAGTTAGTAACCCTTCTAGTATCTTACACACTATGGAAGTCACATAGCTCTGAATAGTGTCAGTTAGTAACACTTCTAGTATCTTACCCACTATGGAAGTCACATAGTTCTGAATACTGTCAGTTAGTAACCCTTCTAATATCTTACCCACTATGGAAGTCACCTAGCTCTGAATAGTGTCAGTTAGTAACCCTTCTAGTATCTTACCCACTATGGAAGTCACATAGTTCTGAATAGTGTCAGTTAGTAACCCTTCTAGTATCTTACCCACTATGGAAGTCACATAGTTCTGAATAGTGTCAGTTAGTAACCCTTCTATTATCTTACCCACTATGGAAGTCACCTAGTTCTGAATAGTGTCAGTTAGTAACCCTTCTAGTATCGTACCCACTATGGAAGTCACCTGGTTCTGAATAGTGTCAGTTAGTAACCCTTCTAGTATCTTACCCACTATGGAAGTCACCTAGTTCTGAATAGTGTCAGTTAGTAACCTTTCTAGTATCTTACACACTATGGAAGTCACATAGTACTGAATAGTGTCAGTTAGTAACCCTTCTATTATCTTACCCACTATGGAAGTCACCTAGTTCTGAATAGTGTCAGTTAGTAACCCTTCTAGTATCTTACCCACTATGGAAGTCACCTAATTCTGAATAGTGTCAGTTAGTAACCCTTCTAGTATCTTACACACTATGGAAGTCGCCTAGTTCTGAATAGTGTCAGTTAGTAACCCTTCTAGTATCTTACCCACTATGGAAGTCACCTAGTTCTGAATAGTGTCAGTTAGTAACCCTTCTAGTATCTTACACACTATGGAAGTCACATAGCTCTGAATAGTGTCAGTTAGTAACACTTCTAGTATCTTACCCACTATGGAAGTCGCATAGTTCTGAATACTGTCAGTTAGTAACCCTTCTAATATCTTACCCACTATGGAAGTCACCTATCTCTGAATAGTGTCAGTTAGTAACCCTTCTAGTATCTTACCCACTATGGAAGTCACATAGTTCTGAATAGTGTCAGTTAGTAACCCTTCTAGTATCTTACCCACTATGGAAGTCACATAGTTCTGAATAGTGTCAGTTAGTAACCCTTCTATTATCTTACCCACTATGGAAGTCACCTAGTTCTGAATAGTGTCAGTTAGTAACCCTTCTAGTATCGTACCCACTATGGAAGTCACCTGGTTCTGAATAGTGTCAGTTAGTAACCCTTCTAGTATCTTACCCACTATGGAAGTCACCTAGTTCTGAATAGTGTCAGTTAGTAACCTTTCTAGTATCTTACACACTATGGAAGTCACATAGTACTGAATACTGTCAGTTAGTAACCCTTCTATTATCTTACCCACTATGGAAGTCACCTAGTTCTGAATAGTGTCAGTTAGTAACCCTTCTAGTATCTTACCCACTATGGAAGTCACATAGTTCTGAATAGTGTCAGTTAGTAACCCTTCTATTATCTTACCCACTATGGAAGTCACCTAGTTCTGAATAGTGTCAGTTAGTAACCCTTCTAGTATCTTACCCACTATGGAAGTCACCTAATTCTGAATAGTGTCAGTTAGTAACCCTTCTAGTATCTTACACACTATGGAAGTCGCCTAGTTCTGAATAGTGTCAGTTAGTAACCCTTCTAGTATCTTACCCACTATGGAAGTCACCTAGTTCTGAATAGTGTCAGTTAGTAACCCTTCTAGTATCTTACACACTATGGAAGTCACATAGTTCTGAATAGTGTCAGTTAGTAACACTTCTAGTTTCTTACCCACTATGGAAGTCACATAGTTCTGAATAGTGTCAGTTAGTAACACTTCTAGTATCTTACCCACTATGGAAGTCACATAGTACTGAATACTGTCAGTTAGTAACCCTTCTAGTTTCTTACCCACTATGGAAGTCACATAGTTCTGAATAGTGTCAGTTAGTAACACTTCTAGTATCTTACCCACTATGGAAGTCACATAGTACTGAATACTGTCAGTTAGTAACCCTTCTAGTTTCTTACCCACTATGGAAGCCACATAGTTCTCAATAGTGTCAGTTAGTAACCCTCCTAGTATCTTACCCACTATGGAAGTCACATAGTTCTGAATATTGTCAGTTAGTAACCCTCCTAGTATCTTACCCACTATGGAAGTCACATAGTTCTGAATAGTGTCAGGTAGTAACCCTTCTATTATCTTACCCACTATGGAAGTCACCTAGTTCTGAATATTGTCAGTTAGTAACCCTCCTAGTATCTTACCCACTATGGAAGTCACATAGTACTGAATAGTGTCAGTTAGTAACCCTCCTAGTATCTTACCCACTATGGAAGTCACATAGTTCTGAATAGTGTCAGTTAGTAACACTTCTAGTATCTTACCCACTATGGAAGTCACATAGTTCTGAATATTGTCAGTTAGTAACCCTTCTAGTATCTTACCCACTATGTAAGTCACCTAGTTCTGAATACTGTCAGTTAGTAACCCTTCTAGTATCTTACCCACTATGGAAGTCACATAGTACTGAATAGTGTCAGTTAGTAACCCTTCTAGTATCTTACCCACTATGGAAGTCACCTAGTACTGAATAGTGTCAGTTAGTAACCCTTCTAGTATCTTACCCACTATGGAAGGTCACATAGTTCTGAATACTGTCAGTCAGTAACCCTTCTAGTACCTTACCCACTATGGAAGTCACATAGTTCTGAATAGTGTCAGTTAGTAACCCTTCTAGTATCTTATCCACTATGGAAAGTCACATAGTTCTGAATAGTGTCAGTTAGTAACCCTTCTAGTATCTTACCCACTATGGAAGTCACATAGTTCTGAATAGTGTCATTTAGTAACCCTTCTAGTATCTTACCCACTATGTAAGTCATGCTCACAGGTCTATAATTTCCTGGTTTGAATCTTGCCCACTTTTTGAACAGTGGAACTACGCTGTTACTGAACTAAGTTCCTTAAGTACCCTTGGGTATATACCATCAGGTCCAGATGTTTTATTCACCATAACCATTTACAGTCAGTTTTGGACCTTGTCCTCAGTAAAGCCTCTATGTAGGCATTGAGTGGAGGGGAAGCCAGGCGAAACGCAGGGACAGCAGAGAGTAAAGCCGCTATGTAGGCAGTGAGTCTACGGGAAGACAGGCGAGACGCAGGGACAGCAGAGAGTAAAGCCGCTATGTAGGCAGTGAATGGAGGGAAAGACAGGCGAGACGCAGGGACAACAGAGAGTAAAGCCACTATGTAGGCAGTGAGTGGAGGGGAAGACAGGTGAGACGCAGGGACAGCAGAGAGTAAAGCCTCTATGTAGGCAGTGAGTGGAGGGGAAGACAGGCGAGACGCAGGGACAGCTGAGAGTAAAGCCTCTATGTAGGCAGTGAGTGGAGGGGAAGACAGGCGAGACGCAGGGACAACAGAGAGTAAAGCCGCTATGTAGGCAGTGAGTGGAGGGGAAGACAGATGAGACACAGGGACAACAGAGTGCAAAGCCGCTATGTAGGCAGTGAGTGGAGGGGAAGACAGGCGAGATGCAGGGACAACAGAGAGTAAAGCCGCTATGTAGGCAGTGAGTGGAGGGGAGGACAGGTGAGACGCAGGGACAACAGAGAGTAAAGCCGCTATGTAGGCAGTGAGTGGAGGGGAAGACAGGCGAGACGCAGGGACAGCAGAGAGTAAAGCCGCTATGTAGGCAGTGAGTGGAGGGGAAGACAGGCGAGATGCAGGGACAACAGAGAGTAAAGCCGCTATATAGGCAGTGAGTGGAGGGGAAGACAGGTGAGACGCAGGGACAACAGAGAGCAAAGCCGCTATGTAGGCAGTGAGTGGACGCAATGGGGATGTACTTGAGAGGGCCTGGACACAGGAGTTTAGCAGTGGGAGAGGGAGGTGAAACTCCTTGCAGATATTTTGACAGGATTGGTCAGGGGGCCTTGGGCCCCCTGGCTACTCCTGTCAGTATCGCCCCCCTCAGTATGTTGTAGAGAGGCAGTGGATTAGAGTATCTCCTCCTTACTGCCCCCCCGGGGATGTGTCAGACACGGACAGAGAATTATCAGCCACGTGACAGACATGCTCACACACAGGTAACAGATATGCACACACACGGAACAGACATATGCACAGACGCTACAGACACACGCACACGCTACAGACACTAGCACACACACGCTACAGACACACGCATGCTACAGACACACACACACACACAACAGACACATGAATGCAACCGATATACGCACACACACGCAACAGATACAGACACGCAACAGACATACACACACACATGTGGAACAGACACGCAACAGACATACACACACATGTGGAACAGACACGCAACAGACATACACACACATGTGGAACAGACACGCAACAGATACAGACACGCAAAAGACATATACACACACACATGTGGAACAGACACGCAACAGACATACACACACATGTGGAACAGACACGCAACAGATACAGACACACAACAGACATACACACACAGAGGGGACACTGACACAGTGTCACGGTTTGTTATGACTCTCAGACACAGAGTTAAGATAAAAACACAACTTTATTGAAAAGTTTAAGGAAACCCTTGTGGGTAGCATACACATATAACATTAGTGATCATACATAGTAGCATGAGTAGTGGTACACATACCGGGTAAGGCAAGCTAGGTGGCACAAGGTGGAATAGGTTCTACTGGCCTTACCAATATACTGGGCAAGGCAACCCTAGACCAGTAACGATGGAAAAGGAGGCTCTACCGGCCTTGCCAATATACCGGGCAAGGCAGCCTGGAGACAGGTACAATGAATAGGAATAGGCTCTACGGACCCTGCCAATATACCGGGAAAGGCAGCCTTGAGACTCGTACTACGAGTACATAGGGCTCTACCGGCCTGCCAGTATACCGGGCAAGGCAACCAAGTCCACCCTGGGATTAGTGTAGGAGCGTTACAGTGCTGTGTAGGTAACAATCTGTATGATCTGAGTGTAGAAGTGGGGGCTGTGTCCACTCTGGGATTAGTGTAGGAGCGTTACAGTGCTGTGTAGGTAACAATCTGTAGGATCTGAGTGTAGAAGTGGGGGCTGTGTCCACCCTGGGATTAGTGTAGGAGCGTTACAGTGGTGTGTAGGTAACAATCTGTAGGATCTGAGTGTAGAAGTGGGGGCTGTGTCCACCCTGGGATTAGTGTAGGAGCGTTACAGTGCTGTGTAGATAACAATCTGTAGGATCTGAGTGTAGAAGTGGGGGCTGTGTCCACCCTGGGATTAGTGTAGGAGCGTTACAGTGCTGTGTAGGTAACAATCTGTATGATCTGAGTGTAGAAGTGGGGGCTGTGTCCACCCTGGGATTAGTGTAGGAGCGTTACAGTGCTGTGTAGATAACAATCTGTATGATCTGAGTGTAGGAGTGGGGGCTGTGTCCACCCTGGGATTAGTGTAGGAGCGTTACAGTGGTGTGTAGGTAACAATCTGTTGGATCTGAGTGTAGAAGTGGGGGCTGTGTCCACCCTGGGATTACTGTAGGAGTGTTACAGTGCTGTGTAGGTAACAATCTGTATGATCTGAGTGTAGAAGTGGGTGCTGTGTCCACCCTGGGATTAGTGTAGGAGTGTTACAGTGCTGTGTAGGTAACAATCTGTAGGATCTGAGTGTAGAAGTGGGGGCTGTGTCCACCCTGGGATTAGTGTAGGAGCGTTACAGTGCTGTATAGGTAACAATCTGTAGGATCTGAGTGTAGAAGTGAGGACTGTGTCCACCCTGGGATTAGTGTAGGAGCGTTACAGTGCTGTGTAGGTAACAATCTGTAGGATCTGAGTGTAGAAGTGGGGGCTGTGGCCACCCTGGGATTAGTGTAGGAGCGTTACAGTGCTGTGTAGGTAACAATCTGTAGGATCTGAGTGTAGAAGTGGGGGCTGTGTCCACCCTGGGATTAGTGTAGGAGCGTTACAGTGCTGTGTAGGTAACAATCTGTATGATCTGAGTGTAGAAGTGGGGGCTGTGTCCACCCTGGGATTAGTGTAGGAGCGTTACAGTGCTGTGTAGGTAACAATCTGTATGATCTGAGTGTAGAAGTGGGGGCTGTGTCCACCCTGGGATTAGTGTAGGAGTGTTACAGTGGTGTGTAGGTAACAATCTGTAGGATCTGAGTGTAGAAGTGAGGGCTGTGACCACCCTGGGATTAGTGTAGAAGTGTTACAGTGGTGTGTAGGTGACAATCTGTAGGATCTGAGTGTAGAAGTGGGGGCTGTGTCCACCCTGGGATTAGTGTAGGAGCGTTACAGTGGTGTGTAGGTAACAATCTGTATGATCTGAGTGTAGAAGTGGGGGCTGTGTCCACCCTGGGATTAGTGTAGGAGCGTTACAGTGGTGTGTAGGTAACAATCTGTAGGATCTGAGTGTAGAAGTGGGGGCTGTGTCCACCCTGGGATTAGTGTAGGAGTGTTACAGTGCTGTGTAGGTAACAATCTGTATGATCTGAGTGTAGAAGTGGGGGCTGTGTCCACCCTGGGATTAGTGTAGGAGTGTTACAGTGGTGTGTAGGTAACAATCTGTATGATCTGAGTGTAGAAGTGGGGGCTGTGTCCACCCTGGGATTAGTGTAGGACTGTTACAGTGCTGTGTAGGTAACAATCTGTAGGATCTGAGTGTAGAAGTGTGGGCTGTGGCCACCCTGGGATTAGTGTAGGAGCGTTACAGTGGTGTGTAGGTAACAATCTGTAGGATCTGAGTGTAGAAGTGGGGGCTGTGTCCACCCTGGGATTAGTGTAGGAGCGTTACAGTGGTGTGTAGGTAACAATCTGTAGGATCTGAGTGTAGAAGTGGGGGCTGTGTCCACCCTGGGATTAGTGTAGGAGTGTTACAGTGGTGTGTAGGTAACAATCTGTAGGATCTGAGTGTAGAAGTGGGGGCTGTGTCCACCCTGGGATTAGTGTAGGAGTGTTACAGTGCTGTGTAGGTAACAATCTGTATGATCTGAGTGTAGAAGTGGGGGCTGTGTCCACCCTGGGATTAGTGTAGGAGCGTTACAGTGGTGTGTAGATAACAATCTGTATGATCTGAGTGTAGAAGTGGGGGCTGTGTCCACCCTGGGATTAGTGTAGGAGCGTTACAGTGCTGTGTAGGTAACAATCTGTAGGTTCTGAGTGTAGAAGTGGGGGCTGTGTCCACCCTGGGATTAGTGTAGGAGTGTTACAGTGCTGTGTAGGTAACAATCTGTAGGATCTGAATGTAGAAGTGGGGGCTGTGGCCACCCTGGGATTAGTGTAGGAGCGTTACAGTGCTGTGTAGATAACAATCTGTAGGATCTGAGTGTAGAAGTGGGGGCTGTGTCCACCCTGGGATTAGTGTAGGAGTGTTACAGTGCTGTGTAGGTAACAATCTGTAGGATCTGAGTGTAGAAGTGGGGGCTGTGTCCACCCTGGGATTAGTGTAGGAGCGTTACAGTGCTGTGTAGATAACAATCTGTAGGATCTGAGTGTAGAAGTGGGGGCTGTGTCCACCCTGGGATTAGTGTAGGAGTGTTACAGTGCTGTGTAGGTAACAATCTGTAGGATCTGAGTGTAGAAGTGGGGGCTGTGTCCACCCTGGGATTAGTGTAGGAGCGTTACAGTGCTGTGTAGGTAACAATCTGTAGGATCTGAGTGTAGAAGTGGGGGTTGTGTCCACCCTGGGATTAGTGTAGGATTGTTACAGTGGTATGTAGGTAACAATCTGTAGGATCTGAGTGTAGAAGTGTGGGCTGTGTCCACCCTGGGATTAGTGTAGGAGCGTTACAGTGCTGTGTAGGTAACAATCTGTATGATCTGAGTGTAGAAGTGGGGGCTGTGTCCACCCTGGGATTAGTGTAGGAGCGTTACAGTGCTGTGTAGGTAACAATCTGTAGGATCTGAGTGTAGAAGTGGGGGCTGTGTCCACCCTGGGATTAGTGTAGGAGCGTTACAGTGGTGTGTAGGTAACAATCTGTATGATCTGAGTGTAGAAGTGTGGGCTGTGTCCACCCTGGGATTAGTGTAGGAATGTTACAGTGGTGTGTAGGTAACAATCTATAGGATCTGAGTGTAGAAGTGTGGGCTGTGGCCACCCTGGGATTAGTGTAGGAGCGTTACAGTGATGTGTAGGTAACAATCTGTACGATCTGAGTGTAGAAGTGGGGGCTGTGACCACCCTGGGATTAGTGTAGGAGCGTTACAGTGATGTGTAGGTAACAATCTGTACGATCTGAGTGTAGAAGTGGGGGCTGTGTCCACCCTGGGATTAGTGTAGGAGCGTTACAGTGCTGTGTAGGTAACAATCTGTAGGATCTGAGTGTAGAAGTGGGGGCTGTGACCACCCTGGGATTAGTGTAGGAGCGTTACAGTGCTGTGTAGGTAACAATCTGTAGGATCTGAGTGTAGAAGTGGGGGCTGTGTCCACCCTGGGATTAGTGTAGGAGCGTTACAGTGGTGTGTAGGTAATAATCTGTAGGATCTGAGTGTAGAAGTGAGGGCTGTGTCCACCCTGGGATTAGTGTAGGAACGTTACAGTGGTGTGTAGGTAACAATCTGTTGGATCTGAGTGTAGAAGTGAGGGCTGTGTCCACCCTGGGATTAGTGTAGGAACGTTACAGTGGTGTGTAGGTAACAATCTGTAGGATCTGAGTGTAGAAGTGGGGCTGTGTCCACCCTGGGATTAGTGTAGGAGCGTTACAGTGCTGTGTAGGTAACAATCTGCAGGATCTGAGTGTAGAAGTGGGGGCTGTGTCCACCCTGGGATTAGTGTAGGAGCGTTACAGTGCTGTGTAGGTAACAATCTGTAGGATCTGAGTGTAGAAGTGGGGGCTCTGTCCACCCTGGGATTAGTGTAGGAGTGTTACAGTGCTGTGTAGGTAACAATCTGTATGATCTGAATGTAGAAGTGGGGGCTGTGTCCACCCTGGGATTAGTGTAGGAGTGTTAAAGTGCTGTGTAGGTAACAATCTGTATGATCTGAATGTAGAAGTGGGGGCTGTGTCCACCCTGGGATTAGTGTAGGAGCGTTACAGTGCTGTGTAGGTAACAATCTGTAGGATCTGAGTGTAGAAGTGGGGGCTGTGTCCACCCTGGGATTAGTGTAGGAGTGTTACAGTGCTGTGTAGGTAACAATCTGTATGATCTGAGTGTAGAAGTGGGGGCTGTGACCACCCTGGGATTAGTGTAGTAGTGTTACAGTGATGTGTAGGTAATAATCTGTAGGATCTCAGTGTAGAAGTGGGGGCTGTGTCCACCCTGGGATTAGTGTAGGACTGTTACAGTGCTGTGTAGGTAACAATCTGTAGGATCTGAGTGTAGAAGTGGGGGCTGTGACCACCCTGGGATTAGTGTAGGAGCGTTACAGTGCTGTGTAGGTAACAATCTGTTGGATCTGAGTGTAGAAGTGGGGGCTGTGTCCACCCTGGAATTAGTGTAGGAGCGTTACAGTGCTGTGTAGGTAACAATCTGTAGGATCTGAGTGTAGAAGTGGGGGCTGTGGCCACCCTGGGATTAGTGTAGGAGCGTTACAGTGCTGTGTAGGTAACAATCTGTAGGATCTGAATGTAGAAGTGGGGGCTGTGTCCACCCTGGGATTAGTGTAGGAGCATTACAGTGCTGTGTAGGTAACAATCTGTAGGATCTGAGTGTAGAAGTGGGGGCTGTGTCCACCCTGGGATTAGTGTAGGAGCGTTACAGTGCTGTGTAGGTAACAATCTGTAGGATCTGAATGTAGAAGTGGGAGCTGTGTCCACCCTGGGATTAGTGTAGGAGCGTTACAGTGCTGTGTAGGTAACAATCTGTAGGATCTGAGTGTAGAAGTGGGGGCTGTGTCCACCCTGGGATTAGTGTAGAAGCGTTACAGTGCTGTGTAGGTAACAATCTGCAGGATCTGAGTGTAGAAGTGGGGGCTGTGTCCACCCTGGGATTAGTGTAGGAGTGTTACAGTGCTGTGTAGGTAACAATCTGTAGGATCTGAGTGTAGAAGTGGGGGCTGTGTCCACCCTGGGATTAGTGTAGGAACGTTACAGTGCTGTGTAGGTAACAATCTGTTGGATCTGAATGTAGAAGTGGGTGCTGTGTCCACCCTGGGATTAGTGTAGAAGTGTTACAGTGGTGTGTAGATAACAATCTGTAGGATCTGAGTGTAGAAGTGGGGGCTGTGACCACCCTGGGATTAGTGTAGGAGCGTTACAGTGGTGTGTAGGTAACAATCTGTAGGATCTGAGTGTAGAAGTGGGGGCTGTGTCCACCCTGGGATTAGTGTAGGAGCGTTACAGTGGTGTGTAGGTAACAATCTGCAGGATCTGAGTGTAGAAGTGGGGGCTGTGTCCACCCTGGGATTAGTGTAGGAGTGTTACAGTGGTGTGTAGGTAACAATCTGTAGGATCTGAGTGTAGAAGTGGGGGCTGTGGCCACCCTGGGATTAGTGTAGGAGCGTTACAGTGCTGTGTAGGTAACAATCTGTAGGATCTGAGTGTAGAAGTGGGGGCTGTGTCCACCCTGGGATTAGTGTAGGAACGTTACAGTGCTGTGTAGGTAACAATCTGTAGGATCTGAGTGTAGAAGTGGGGGCTGTGTCCACCCTGGGATTAGTGTAGGAGCGTTACAGTGGTGTGTAGGTAACAATCTGTAGGATCTGAGTGTAGAAGTGGGGGCTGTGTCCACCCTGGGATTAGTGTAGGAGCGTTACAGTGCTGTGTAGGTAACAATCTGTAGGATCTGAGTGTAGAAGTGGGGGCTGTGTCCACCCTGGGATTAGTGTAGGAGCGTTACAGTGCTGTGTAGGTAATAATCTGTAGGATCTGAGTGTAGAAGTGGGAGCTGTGACCACCCTGGGATTAGTGTAGGAGCGTTACAGTGCTGTGTAGGTAACAATCTGTAGGATCTGAGTGTAGAAGTGGGGGCTGTGTCCACCCTGGGATTAGTGTAGGTGCGTTACAGTGGTGTGTAGGTAACAATCTGTAGGATCTGAGTGTAGAAGTGGGGGCTGTGTCCACCCTGGGATTAGTGTAGGAGCGTTACAGTGCTGTGTAGGTAACAATCTGTAGGATCTGAGTGTAGAAGTGGGGGCTGTGTCCACCCTGGGATTAGTGTAGGAGCATTACAGTGCTGTTTAGGTAACAATCTGTAAGATCTGAGTGTAGAAGTGGGGGCTGTGGCCACCCTGGGATTAGTGTAGAAGCGTTACAGTGCTGTGTAGGTAACAATCTGTAGGATCTGAATGTAGAAGTGGGGGCTGTGACCACCCTGGGATTAGTGTAGGAGCGTTACAGTGCTGTGTAGGTAACAATCTGTAGGATCTGAGTGTAGAAGTGGGGGCTGTGTCCACCCTGGGATTAGTGTAGGAGCGTTACAGTGCTGTGTAGGTAACAATCTGTAGGATCTGAATGTAGAAGTGGGGGCTGTGTCCACCCTGGGATTAGTGTAGAAGCGTTACAGTGCTGTGTAGGTAACAATCTGCAGGATCTGAGTGTAGAAGTGGGGGCTGTGTCCACCCTGGGATTAGTGTAGGAGTGTTACAGTGCTGTGTAGGTAACAATCTGTAGGATCTGAGTGTAGAAGTGGGGGCTGTGTCCACCCTGGGATTAGTGTAGGAACGTTACAGTGCTGTGTAGGTAACAATCTGTTGGATCTGAATGTAGAAGTGGGGGCTGTGACCACCCTGGGATTAGTGTAGGAGCGTTACAGTGGTGTGTAGGTAACAATCTGTAGGATCTGAGTGTAGAAGTGGGGGCTGTGTCCACCCTGGGATTAGTGTAGGAGCGTTACAGTGGTGTGTAGGTAACAATCTGCAGGATCTGAGTGTAGAAGTGGGGGCTGTGTCCACCCTGGGATTAGTGTAGGAGTGTTACAGTGGTGTGTAGGTAACAATCTGTAGGATCTGAGTGTAGAAGTGGGGGCTGTGGCCACCCTGGGATTAGTGTAGGAGCGTTACAGTGCTGTGTAGGTAACAATCTGTAGGATCTGAGTGTAGAAGTGGGGGCTGTGTCCACCCTGGGATTAGTGTAGGAGCGTTACAGTGGTGTGTAGGTAACAATCTGTAGGATCTGAGTGTAGAAGTGGGGGCTGTGTCCACCCTGGGATTAGTGTAGGAGCGTTACAGTGCTGTGTAGGTAACAATCTGTAGGATCTGAGTGTAGAAGTGGGGGCTGTGTCCACCCTGGGATTAGTGTAGGAGCGTTACAGTGCTGTGTAGGTAATAATCTGTAGGATCTGAGTGTAGAAGTGGGAGCTGTGACCACCCTGGGATTAGTGTAGGAGCGTTACAGTGCTGTGTAGGTAACAATCTGTAGGATCTGAGTGTAGAAGTGGGGGCTGTGTCCACCCTGGGATTAGTGTAGGAGCGTTACAGTGCTGTGTAGGTAACCATCTGTATGATCTGAGTGTAGAAGTGGGGGCTGTGACCACCCTGGGATTAGTGTAGGAGTGTTACAGTGCTGTGTAGGTAACAATCTGTTGGATCTGAGTGTAGAAGTGGGGGCTGTGTCCACCCTGCGATTAGTGTAGGAGCGTTACAGTGCTGTGTAGGTAACAATCTGTAGGATCTGAGTGTAGAAGTGGGGGCTGTGGCCACCCTGGGATTAGTGTAGGAGTGTTACAGTGCTGTGTAGGTAACAATCTGTAGGATCTGAGTGTAGAAGTGGGGGCTGTGTCCACCCTGGGATTAGTGTAGGAGCGTTACAGTGCTGTGTAGGTAACAATCTGTAGGATCTGAGTGTAGAAGTGGGGGCTGTGTCCACCCTGGGATTAGTGTAGGAGCATTACAGTGCTGTGTAGGTAACAATCTGTAAGATCTGAGTGTAGAAGTGGGGGCTGTGGCCACCCTGGGATTAGTGTAGAAGCGTTACAGTGCTGTGTAGGTAACAATCTGTAGGATCTGAATGTAGAAGTGGGGGCTGTGTCCACCCTGGGATTAGTGTAGGAGCGTTACAGTGCTGTGTAGGTAACAATCTGTAGGATCTGAGTGTAGAAGTGGGGGCTGTGACCACCCTGGGATTAGTGTAGGAGCGTTACAGTGCTGTGTAGGTAACAATCTGTAGGATCTGAGTGTAGAAGTGGGGGCTGTGACCACCCTGGGATTAGTGTAGGAGCGTTACAGTGCTGTGTAGGTAACAATCTGTATGATCTGAGTGTAGAAGTGGGGGCTGTGTCCACCCTGGGATTAGTGTAGGAGCATTACAGTGCTGTGTAGGTAACAATCTGTAAGATCTGAGTGTAAAAGTGGGGGCTGTGACCACCCTGGTATTAGTGTAGGAGCGTTACAGTGGTGTGTAGGTAACAATCTGTATGATCTGATTGTAGAAGTGGGGGCTGTGACCACCCTGGGATTAGTGTAGAAGCGTTACAGTGCTGTGTAGGTAATAATCTGTAGGATCTGAGTGTAGAAGTGGGGGCTGTGACCACCCTGGGATTAGTGTAGGAGCATTATAGTGCTGTGTAGGTAACAATCTGTAGGATCTGAGTGTAGAAGTGGGAGCTGTGACCACCCTGGGATTAGTGTAGGAACGTTACAGTGGTGTGTAGGTAACAATCTGTAGGATCTGAGTGTAGAAGTGGGAGCTGTGACCACCCTGGGATTAGTGTAGGAACGTTACAGTGGTGTGTAGGTAACAATCTGTAGGATCTGAGTGTAGAAGTGGGGGCTGTGTCCACCCTGGGATTAGTGTAGGAGCATTACAGTGTTGTGTAGGTAACAATCTGTAGGATCTGAGTGTAGAAGTGGGGGCTGTGTCCACCCTGGGATTAGTGTAGGAGTGTTACAGTGGTGTGTAGGTAACAATCTGTAGGATCTGAGTGTAGAAGTGGGAGCTGTGACCACCCTGGGATTAGTGTAGGAACGTTACAGTGGTGTGTAGGTAACAATCTGTAGGATCTGAGTGTAGAAGTGGGAGCTGTGACCACCCTGGGATTAGTGTAGGAACGTTACAGTGGTGTGTAGGTAACAATTTGTATGATCTGAGTGTAGAAGTGGGGGCTGTGTCCACCCTGGGATTAGTGTAGGAGCATTACAGTGCTGTGTAGGTAACAATCTGTAGGATCTGAGTGTAGAAGTGGGAGCTGTGACCACCCTGGGATTAGTGTAGGAACGTTACAGTGGTGTGTAGGTAACAATCTGTATGATCTGAGTGTAGAAGTGGGGGCTGTGTCCACCCTGGGATTAGTGTAGGAACGTTACAGTGCTGTGTAGGTAACAATCTGTAGGATCTGAGTGTAGAAGTAGGGGCTGTGTCCACCCTGGGATTAGTGTAGGAGCGTTACAGTGCTGTGTAGGTAACAATCTGTATGATCTGAATGTAGAAGTGGGGGCTGTGTCCACCCTGGGATTAGTGTAGAAGCGTTACAGTGCTGTGTAGGTAACAATCTGTAGAATCTGAATGTAGAAGTGGGGGCTGTGTCCACCCTGGGATTAGTGTAGGAGCGTTACAGTGCTGTGTAGGTAACAATCTGTAGGTTCTGAGAGTAGAAGTGAGGGCTGTGTCCACTCTGGGATTAGTGTAGGAGCGTTACAGTGGTGTGTAGGTAACAATCTGTATGATCTGAGTGTAGAAGTGGGGCTGTGTCCACCCTGGGATTAGTGTAGGAGCGTTACAGTGCTGTGTAGGTAACAATCTGTAGGATCTGAGTGTAGAAGTGGGCGCTGTGTCCACCCTGGGATTAGTGTAGGAGTGTTACAGTGCTGTGTAGGTAACAATCTGTAGGATCTGAGTGTAGAAGTGAGGGCTGTGTCCACTCTGGGATTAGTGTAGGAGCGTTACAGTGCTGTGTAGGTAACAATCTGTAGGATCTGAGTGTAGAAGTGGGGGCTGTGTCCACCCTGGGATTAGTGTAGGAGCGTTACAGTGCTGTGTAGGTAACAATCTGTAGGATCTGAGTGTAGAAGTGAGGGCTGTGTCCACTCTGGGATTAGTGTAGGAGCGTTACAGTGCTGTGTAGGTAACAATCTGTAGGATCTGAGTGTAGAAGTGGGGGCTGTGTCCACCCTGGGATTAGTGTAGGAGCGTTACAGTGCTGTGTAGGTAACAATCTGTTGGATCTGAGTGTAGAAGTGGGGGCTGTGTCCACCCTGGGATTAGTGTAGGAGCGTTACAGTGCTGTGTAGATAATAATCTGTAGGATCTGAGTGTAGAAGTGGGGGCTGTGTCCACCCTGGGATTAGTGTAGGAGCGTTACAGTGCTGTGTAGGTAACAATCTGTAGGATCTGAGTGTAGAAGTGGGAGCTGTGACCACCCTGGGATTAGTGTAGGAGTATTACAGTGCTGTGTAGGTAACAATCTGTAGGATCTGAGTGTAGAAGTGGGGGCTGTGTCCACTCTGGGATTAGTGTAGGAGCGTTACAGTGCTGTGTAGGTAACAATCTGTAGGATCTGAGTGTAGAAGTGGGGGCTGTGTCCACCCTGGGATTAGTGTAGGAGCGTTACAGTGCTGTGTAGGTAACAATCTGTAGGATCTGAGTGTAGAAGTGAGGACTGTGTCCACCCAGGGATTAGTGTAGGAGCGTTACAGTGCTGTGTAGGTAACAATCTGTAGGATCTGAGTGTAGAAGTGGGGGCTGTGTCCACCCTGGGATTAGTGTAGGAACGTTACAGTGCTGTGTAGGTAACAATCTGTAGGATCTGAGTGTAGAAGTGGGGGCTGTGTCCACCCTGGGATTAGTGTAGGAGCGTTACAGTGCTGTGTAGGTAACAATCTGTAGGATCTGAGTGTAGAAGTGGGGGCTGTGTCCACCCTGGGATTAGTGTAGGAGCGTTACAGTGCTGTGTAGGTAACAATCTGTAGGATCTGAGTGTAGAAGTGGGGGCTGTGGCCACCCTGGGATTAGTGTAGGAGCGTTACAGTGCTGTGTAGGTAACAATCTGTAGGATCTGAGTGTAGAAGTGGGGGCTGTGTCCACCCTGGGATTAGTGTAGGAGCATTACAGTGCTGTGTAGGTAACAATCTGTAAGATCTGAGTGTAGAAGTGGGGGCTGTGTCCACCCTGGGATTAGTGTAGGAGCATTACAGTGCTGTGTAGGTAACAATCTGTAGGATCTGAGTGTAGAAGTGGGGGCTGTGTCCACCCTGGGATTAGTGTAGGAGCGTTACAGTGCTGTGTAGGTAACAATCTGTAGGATCTGAGTGTAGAAGTGGGTGCTGTGGCCACCATGGGATTAGTGTAGGAGCGTTACAGTGGTGTGTAGATAACAATCTGTAGGATCTGAGTGTAGAAGTGGGGGCTGTGTCCACCCTGGGATTAGTGTAGGAGCGTTACAGTGGTGTGTAGGTAATAATCTGTAGGATCTGAGTGTAGTAGTGGGAGCTGTGACCACCCTGGGATTAGTGTAGGAGCGTTACAGTGGTGTGTAGATAACAATCTGTAGGATCTGAGTGTAGAAGTGGGGGCTGTGTCCACCCTGGGATTAGTGTAGGAGCGTTACAGTGGTGTGTAGGTAATAATCTGTAGGATCTGAGTGTAGTAGTGGGAGCTGTGACCACCCTGGGATTAGTGTAGGAGCGTTACAGTGCTGTGTAGGTAACAATCTATAGGATCTGAATGTAGAAGTGTGGGCTGTGTCCACCCTGGGATTAGTGTAGGAGCATTACAGTGCTGTGTAGGTAACAATCTGTAGGATCTGAGTGTAGAAGTGGGGGCTGTGTCCACCCTGGGATTAGTGTAGGAGTGTTACAGTGGTGTGTAGGTAACAATCTGTAGGATCTGAGTGTAGAAGTGGGAGCTGTGACCACCCTGGGATTAGTGTAGGAACGTTACAGTGGTGTGTAGGTAACAATCTGTAGGATCTGAGTGTAGAAGTGGGAGCTGTGACCACCCTGGGATTAGTGTAGGAACGTTACAGTGGTGTGTAGGTAACAATTTGTATGATCTGAGTGTAGAAGTGGGGGCTGTGTCCACCCTGGGATTAGTGTAGGAGCATTACAGTGCTGTGTAGGTAACAATCTGTAGGATCTGAGTGTAGAAGTGGGGGCTGTGTCCACCCTGGGATTAGTGTAGGAGCGTTACAGTGCTGTGTAGGTAACAATCTGTAGGATCTGAGTGTAGAAGTGGGTGCTGTGGCCACCATGGGATTAGTGTAGGAACGTTACAGTGCTGTGTAGGTAACAATCTGTAGGATCTGAGTGTAGAAGTAGGGGCTGTGTCCACCCTGGGATTAGTGTAGGAGCGTTACAGTGCTGTGTAGGTAACAATCTGTATGATCTGAATGTAGAAGTGGGGGCTGTGTCCACCCTGGGATTAGTGTAGAAGCGTTACAGTGGTGTGTAGGTAACAATCTGTAGAATCTGAATGTAGAAGTGGGGGCTGTGTCCACCCTGGGATTAGTGTAGGAGTGTTACAGTGCTGTGTAGATAACAATCTGTAGGATCTGAGAGTAGAAGTGAGGGCTGTGTCCACTCTGGGATTAGTGTAGGAGCGTTACAGTGCTGTGTAGGTAACAATCTGTAGGATCTGAGTGTAGAAGTGAGGGCTGTGTCCACTCTGGGATTAGTGTAGGAGCGTTACAGTGCTGTGTAGGTAACAATCTGTAGGATCTGAGTGTAGAAGTGGGGGCTGTGTCCACCCTGGGATTAGTGTAGGAGCGTTACAGTGCTGTGTAGGTAACAATCTGTAGGATCTGAGTGTAGAAGTGAGGGCTGTGTCCACTCTGGGATTAGTGTAGGAGCGTTACAGTGCTGTGTAGGTAACAATCTGTAGGATCTGAGTGTAGAAGTGGGGGCTGTGTCCACCCTGGGATTAGTGTAGGAGCATTACAGTGCTGTGTAGGTAACAATCTGTAGGATCTGAGTGTAGAAGTGGGGGCTGTGTCCACCCTGGGATTAGTGTAGGAGCGTTACAGTGCTGTGTAGGTAACAATCTGTAGGATCTGAGTGTAGAAGTGGGGGCTGTGTCCACCCTGGGATTAGTGTAGGAGCATTACAGTGCTGTGTAGGTAACAATCTGTAAGATCTGAGTGTAGAAGTGGGGGCTGTGTCCACCCTGGGATTAGTGTAGGAGCATTACAGTGCTGTGTAGGTAACAATCTGTAGGATCTGAGTGTAGAAGTGGGGGCTGTGTCCACCCTGGGATTAGTGTAGGAGCGTTACAGTGCTGTGTAGGTAACAATCTGTAGGATCTGAGTGTAGAAGTGGGTGCTGTGGCCACCATGGGATTAGTGTAGGAGCGTTACAGTGGTGTGTAGATAACAATCTGTAGGATCTGAGTGTAGAAGTGGGGGCTGTGTCCACCCTGGGATTAGTGTAGGAGCGTTACAGTGGTGTGTAGGTAATAATCTGTAGGATCTGAGTGTAGTAGTGGGAGCTGTGACCACCCTGGGATTAGTGTAGGAGCGTTACAGTGGTGTGTAGATAACAATCTGTAGGATCTGAGTGTAGAAGTGGGGGCTGTGTCCACCCTGGGATTAGTGTAGGAGCGTTACAGTGGTGTGTAGGTAATAATCTGTAGGATCTGAGTGTAGTAGTGGGAGCTGTGACCACCCTGGGATTAGTGTAGGAGCGTTACAGTGCTGTGTAGGTAACAATCTATAGGATCTGAATGTAGAAGTGTGGGCTGTGTCCACCCTGGGATTAGTATAGGAGCATTACAGTGCTGTGTAGGTAACAATCTGTAGGATCTGAGTGTAGAAGTGGGGGCTGTGTCCACCCTGGGATTAGTGTAGGAACGTTACAGTGCTGTGTAGGTAACAATCTGTAGGATCTGAGTGTAGAAGTGGGGGCTGTGACCACCCTGGGATTAGTGTAGGAGCGTTACAGTGGTGTGTAGGTAACAATCTGTAGGATCTGAGTGTAGAAGTGGGGGCTGTGACCACCCTGGGATTAGTGTAGGAGCATTATAGTGCTGTGTAGGTAACAATCTGTAGGATCTGAGTGTAGAAGTGGGAGCTGTGACCACCCTGGGATTAGTGTAGGAACGTTACAGTGGTGTGTAGGTAACAATCTGTAGGATCTGAGTGTAGAAGTGGGGGCTGTGGCCACACTGGGATTAGTGTAGGAGCGTTACAGTGCTGTGTAGGTAACAATCTGTTGGATCTGAGTGTAGAAGTGGGGGCTGTGTCCACCCTGGGATTAGTGTAGGAACGTTACAGTGCTGTGTAGGTAACAATCTGTAGGATCTGAGTGTAGAAGTGGGAGCTGTGACCACCCTGGGATTAGTGTAGGAGCATTACAGTGCTGTGTAGGTAACAATCTGTAGGATCTGAGTGTAGAAGTGGGAGCTGTGACCACCCTGGGATTAGTGTAGGAACGTTACAGTGGTGTGTAGGTAACAATCTGTATGATCTGAGTGTAGAAGTGGGGGCTGTGTCCACCCTGGGATTAGTGTAGGAGCATTACAGTGCTGTGTAGGTAACAATCTGTAGGATCTGAGTGTAGAAGTGGGGGCTGTGTCCACCCTGGGATTAGTGTAGGAACGTTACAGTGCTGTGTAGGTAACAATCTGTAGGATCTGAGTGTAGAAGTGGGGGCTGTGACCACCCAGGGATTAGTGTAGGAGCGTTACAGTGATGTGTAGGTAACAATCTGTTTGATCTGAGTGTAGAAGTGGGGGCTGTGTCCACCCTGGGATTAGTGTAGGAGCGTTACAGTGCTGTGTAGGTAACAATCTGTAGGATCTGAGTGTAGAAGTGGGGGCTGTGGCCACCCTGGGATTAGTGTAGGAGCGTTACAGTGCTGTGTAGGTAACAATCTGTAGGATCTGAGTGTAGAAGTGGGGGCTGTGTCCACCCTGGGATTAGTGTAGGAGCGTTACAGTGGTGTGTAGGTAACAATCTGTAGGATCTGAGTGTAGAAGTGGGTGCTGTGGCCACCCTGGGATTAGTGTAGGAGCGTTACAGTGGTGTGTAGATAACAATCTGTAGGATCTGAGTGTAGAAGTGGGGGCTGTGTCCACCCTGGGATTAGTGTAGGAGCGTTACAGTGGTGTGTAGGTAATAATCTGTAGGATCTGAGTGTAGTAGTGGGAGCTGTGACCACCCTGGGATTAGTGTAGGAGCGTTACAGTGCTGTGTAGGTAACAATCTATAGGATCTGAGTGTAGAAGTGGGTGCTGTGGCCACCCTGGGATTAGTGTAGGAGCGTTACAGTGGTGTGTAGATAACAATCTGTAGGATCTGAGTGTAGAAGTGGGGGCTGTGTCCACCCTGGGATTAGTGTAGGAGCGTTACAGTGGTGTTGTAGGTAATAATCTGTAGGATCTGAGTGTAGTAGTGGGAGCTGTGACCACCCTGGGATTAGTGTAGGAGCGTTACAGTGCTGTGTAGGTAACAATCTATAGGATCTGAGTGTAGAAGTGGGGGCTGTGTCCACCCTGGGATTAGTGTAGGAGCGTTACAGTGGTGTGTAGGTAACAATCTGTAGGATCTGAGTGTAGAAGTGGGGGCTGTGTCCACCCTGGGATTAGTGTAGGAGTGTTACAGTGCTGTGTAGGTAACAATCTGTAGGATCTGAGTGTAGAAGTGGGGGCTGTGACCACCCTGGGATTAGTGTAGGAGCGTTACAGTGCTGTGTAGGTAACAATCTGTAGGATCTGAGTGTAGAAGTGGGGGCTGTGACCACCCTGGGATTAGTGTAGGAGCGTTACAGTGCTGTGTAGGTAACAATCTGTAGGATCTGAGTGTAGAAGTGGGAGCTGTGACCACCCTGGGATTAGTGTAGGAGCGTTACAGTGCTGTGTAGGTAACAATCTGTAGGATCTGAGTGTAGAAGTGGGGGCTGTGTCCACCCTGGATTAGTGTAGGAGTGTTACAGTGCTGTGTAGGTAACAATCTGTATGATCTGAGTGTAGAAGTGGGGGCTGTGTCCACCCTGGGATTAGTGTAGGAGCGTTACAGTGGTGTGTAGGTAACAATCTGTATGATCTGAGTGTAGAAGTGGGGGCTGTGTCCACCCTGGGATTAGTGTAGGAGCGTTACAGTGGTGTGTAGGTAACAATCTGTATGATCTGAGTGTAGAAGTGGGGGCTGTGTCCACCCTGGGATTAGTGTAGGAGCGTTACAGTGCTGTGTAGGTAACAATCTGTAGGATCTGAGTGTAGAAGTGGGGGCTGTGTCCACCCTGGGATTAGTGTAGGAGCGTTACAGTGGTGTGTAGGTAACAATCTGTAGGATCTGAGTGTAGAAGTGGGGGCTGTGTCCACCCTGGGATTAGTGTAGGAGCGTTACAGTGGTGTGTAGGTAACAATCTGTAGGATCTGAGTGTAGAAGTGGGGGCTGTGACCACCCTGGGATTAGTGTAGGAGCGTTACAGTGGTGTGTAGGTAACAATCTGTAGGATCTGAGTGTATAAGTGGGGACTGTGTCCACCCTGGGATTAGTGTAGGAGCGTTACAGTGGTGTGTAGGTAACAATCTGTAGGATCTGAGTGTAGAAGTGGGGGCTGTGTCCACCCTGGGATTAGTGTAGGAGTGTTACAGTGCTGTGTAGGTAACAATCTGTAAGATCTGAGTGTAGAAGTGGGGGCTGTGGCCACCCTGGGATTAGTGTAGGAGCGTTACAGTGCTGTGTAGGTAACAATCTGTATGATCTGAGTGTAGAAGTGGGGGCTGTGGCCACCCTGGGATTAGTGTAGGAGCATTACAGTGCTGTGTAGGTAACAATCTGTAGGATATGAGTGTAGAAGTGGGGGCTGTGTCCACCCTGGGATTAGTGTAGGAGCGTTACAGTGCTGTGTAGGTAACAATCTGTAGGATCTGAGTGTAGAAGTGGGGACTGTGTCCACCCTGGGATTAGTGTAGGAGCGTTACAGTGGTGTGTAGGGAACAATCTGTAGGATCTGAGTGTAGAAGTGGGGGCTGTGTCCACCCTGGGATTAGTGTAGGAGCGTTACAGTGGTGTGTAGGTAACAATCTGTATGATCTGAGTGTAGAAGTGGGGGCTGTGTCCACCCTGGGATTAGTGTAGGAGCGTTACAGTGATGTGTAGGTAACAATCTGTATGATCTGAGTGTAGAAGTGTGGGCTGTGTCCACCCTGGGATTAGTGTAGGAGCGTTACAGTGGTGTGTAGGTAACAATCTGTAAGATCTGAGTGTAGAAGTGTGGGCTGTGTCCACCCTGGGATTAGTGTAGGAGCGTTACAGTGGTGTGTAGGTAACAATCTGTAAGATCTGAGTGTAGAAGTGGGGGCTGTGACCACCCTGGGATTAGTGTAGGAGCGTTACAGTGCTGTGTAGGTAACAATCTGTTGGATCTGAGTGTAGAAGTGTGGGCTGTGGCCACCCTGGGATTAGTGTAGGAGCGTTACAGTGCTGTGTAGGTAACAATCTGTAGGATCTGAGTGTAGAAGTGGGAGCTGTGACCACCCTGGGATTAGTGTAGGAGCGTTACAGTGGTGTATAGGTAACAATCTGTAGGATCTGAGTGTAGAAGTGTGTGCTGTGTCCACCCTGGGATTAGTGTAGGAGCGTTACAGTGCTGTGTAGGTAACAATCTGTAGGATCTGAGTGTAGAAGTGGGAGCTGTGACCACCCTGGGATTAGTGTAGGAGCGTTACAGTGGTGTATAGGTAACAATCTGTAGGATCTGAGTGTAGAAGTGTGTGCTGTGTCCACCCTGGGATTAGTGTAGGAGCGTTACACTGCTGTGTAGGTAACAATCTGTATGATCTGAGTGTAGAAGTGGGGGCTGTGTCCACCCTGGGATTAGTGTAGGAGCGTTACAGTGGTGTGTAGGTAACAATCTGTATGATCTGAGTGTAGAAGTGGGGACTGTGTCCACCCTGGGATTAGTGTAGGAGCGTTACAGTGCTGTGTAGGTAACAATCTGTAGGATCTGAGTGTAGAAGTGGGGGCTGTGTCCACCCTGGGATTAGTGTAGGAGCGTTACAGTGCTGTGTAGCTAACAATCTGTAGGATCTGAGTGTAGAAGTGGGGGCTGTGTCCACCCTGGGATTAGTGTAGGAGCGTTACAGTGCTGTGTAGGTAACAATCTGTATGATCTGAGTGTAGAAGTGGGGGCTGTGTCCACCCTGGGATTAGTGTAGGAGTGTTACAGTGGTGTGTAGGTAACAATCTCTATGATCTGAGTGTAGAAGTGGGGGCTGTGTCCACCCTGGGATTAGTGTAGGAGTGATACAGTGGTGTGTAGGTAACAATCTGTTGGATCTGAGTGTAGAAGTGTGGGCTGTGGCCACCCTGGGATTAGTGTAGGAGCGTTACAGTGCTGTGTAGGTAACAATCTGTAGGATCTGAGTGTAGAAGTGGGGGCTGTGTCCACCCTGGGATTAGTGTAGGAGCGTTACAGTGGTGTGTAGGTAACAATCTGTAGGATCTGAGTGTAGAAGTGGGGGCATTGGTCACCCTGGGATTAGTGTAGGAGCATTACAGTGCTGTGTAGGTAACAATCTGTATGATCTGAGTGTAGAAGTGGGGGCTGTGACCACCCTGGGATTAGTGTAGGAGCGTTACAGTGGTATGTAGGTAACAATCTGTATGATCTGAGTGTAGAAGTGGGGGCTGTTTCCACCCTGGGATTAGTGTAGGAGCGTTACAGTGCTGTGTAGGTAACAATCTGTAGGATCTGAGTGTAGAAGTGGGTGCTGTGACCACCCTGGGATTAGTGTAGGAGCGTTACAGTGCTGTGTAGGTAACAATCTGTATGATCTGAGTGTAGAAGTGGGGGCATTGGTCACCCTGGGATTAGTGTAGGAGCATTACAGTGCTGTGTAGGTAACAATCTGTATGATCTGAGTGTAGAAGTGGGGGCTGTGTCCACCCTGGGATTAGTGTAGGAGAGTTACAGTGCTATGTAGGTAACAATCTGTAGGATCTGAGTGTAGAAGTGGGGGCTGTGTCCACCCTGGGATTAGTGTAGGAGCGTTACAGTGCTGTGTAGGTAACAATCTGTAGTATCTGAGTGTAGAAGTGGGGGCTGTGTCCACCCTGGGATTAGTGTAGGAGCATTACAGTGCTGTGTAGGTAACAATCTGTAGGATCTGAGTGTAGAAGTGGGGGCTGTGACCACCCTGGGATTAGTGTAGGAGCGTTACAGTGCTGTGTAGGTAAAAATCTGTAGGATCTGAGTGTAGAAGTGGGAGCTGTGACCACCCTGGGATTAGTGTAGGAGCGTTACAGTGCTGTGTAGGTAACAATCTGTATGATCTGAGTGTAGAAGTGGGGGCTGTGTCCACCCTGGGATTAGCGTAGGAGCGTTACAGTGCTGTGTAGGTAACAATCTGTAGGATCTGAGTGTAGAAGTGGGGGCCGTGTCCACCCTGGGATTAGTGCAGGAGTGTTACAGTGCTGTGTAGGTAACAATCTGTATGATCTGTGTGTAGAAGTGTGGGCTGTGTCCACCCTGGGATTAGTGTAGGAGCGTTACAGTGCTGTGTAGGTAACAATCTGTAGGTTCTGAGTGTAGAAGTGTGCTCTGTGGCCACCCTGGGATTAGTGTAGGAGCGTTACAGTGGTGTGTAGGTAACAATCTGTATGATCTGAGTGTAGAAGTGGGGGCTGTGTCCACCCTGGGATTAGTGTAGGAGCGTTACAGTGGTGTGTAGATAACAATCTGTAGGATCTGAGTGTAGAAGTGGGGGCTGTGTCCACCCTGGGATTAGTATAGGAGTGTTACAGTGGTGTGTAGGTAACAATCTGTAGGATCTGTGTGTAGAAGTGGGGGCTGTGTCCACCCTGGGATTAGTGTAGGAGCGTTACAGTGCTGTGTAGGTAACAATCTGTTGGATCTGAGTGTAGAAGTGGGGGCTGTGTCCACCCTGGGATTAGTGTAGGAGCGTTACAGTGGTGTGTAGATAACAATCTGTAGGATCTGAGTGTAGAAGTGGGGGCTGTGTCCACCCTGGGATTAGTATAGGAGTGTTACAGTGGTGTGTAGGTAACAATCTGTAGGATCTGTGTGTAGAAGTGGGGGCTGTGTCCACCCTGGGATTAGTGTAGGAGTGTTACAGTGCTGTGTAGGTAACAATCTGTAGGATCTGAGTGTAGACGTGTGCGCTGTGTCCACCCTGGGATTAGTGTAGGAGCGTTACAGTGGTGTGTAGGTAACAATCTGTATGATCTGAGTGTAGAAGTGGGGGCTGTGTCCACCCTGGGATTAGTGTAGGAGCGTTACAGTGCTGTGTAGGTAACAATCTGTATGATCTGAGTGTAGAAGTGGGGGCTGTGACCACCCTGGGATTAGTGTAGAAGCGTTACAGTGCTGTGTAGATAACAATCTGTAGGATCTGAGTGTAGAAGTGGGGGCTGTGTCCACCCTGGGATTAGTATAGGAGTGTTACAGTGGTGTGTAGGTAACAATCTGTAGGATCTGTGTGTAGAAGTGGGGGCTGTGTCCACCCTGGGATTAGTGTAGGAGCGTTACAGTGCTGTGTAGGTAACAATCTGTAGGATCTGAGTGTAGAAGTGGGGGCTGTTTCCACCCTGGGATTAGTGTAGGAGCGTTACAGTGCTGTGTAGGTAACAATCTGTAGGATCTGAGTGTAGAAGTGGGGGCTGTTTCCACCCTGGGATTAGTGTAGGAACGTTACAGTGGTGTGTAGGTAACAATCTGTAGGATCTGAGTGTAGAAGTGGGGGCTGTGTCCACCCTGGGATTAGTGTAGGAGCGTTACAGTGGTGTGTAGGTAACAATCTGTTGGATCTGAGTGTAGAAGTGTGGGCTGTGGCCACCCTGGGATTAGTGTAGGAGCGTTACAGTGGTGTGTAGGTAACAATCTGTAGGATCTGAGTGTAGAAGTGGGGGCATTGGTCACCCTGGGATTAGTGTAGGAGCATTACAGTGCTGTGTAGGTAACAATCTGTATGATCTGAGTGTAGAAGTGGGGGCTGTGACCACCCTGGGATTAGTGTAGGGGTTACAGTGATGTGTAGGTAACAATCTGTAGGATCTGAGTGTAGAAGTGGGGGCTGTGTCCACCCTGGGATTAGTGTAGGAGCGTTACAGTGGTATGTAGGTAACAATCTGTATGATCTGAGTGTAGAAGTGGGGGCTGTTTCCACCCTGGGATTAGTGTAGGAGCGTTACAGTGCTGTGTAGGTAACAATCTGTAGGATCTGAGTGTAGAAGTGGGTGCTGTGACCACCCTGGGATTAGTGTAGGAGCGTTACAGTGCTGTGTAGGTAACAATCTGTATGATCTGAGTGTAGAAGTGGGGGCATTGGTCACCCTGGGATTAGTGTAGGAGCATTACAGTGCTGTGTAGGTAACAATCTGTATGATCTGAGTGTAGAAGTGGGGGCTGTGTCCACCCTGGGATTAGTGTAGGAGAGTTACAGTGCTATGTAGGTAACAATCTGTAGGATCTGAGTGTAGAAGTGGGGGCTGTGTCCACCCTGGGATTAGTGTAGGAGCGTTACAGTGCTGTGTAGGTAACAATCTGTAGTATCTGAGTGTAGAAGTGGGGGCTGTGTCCACCCTGGGATTAGTGTAGGAGCATTACAGTGCTGTGTAGGTAACAATCTGTAGGATCTGAGTGTAGAAGTGGGGGCTGTGACCACCCTGGGATTAGTGTAGGAGCGTTACAGTGCTGTGTAGGTAACAATCTGTAGGATCTGAGTGTAGAAGTGGGGGCTGTGGCCACCCTGGGATTAGTGTAGGAGCGTTACAGTGCTGTGTAGGTAACAATCTGTATGATCTGAGTGTAGAAGTGGGGGCTGTGTCCACCCTGGGATTAGTGTAGGAGCGTTACAGTGCTGTGTAGGTAACAATCTGTAGGATCTGAGTGTAGAAGTGGGGGCTGTGTCCACTCTGGGATTAGTGTAGGAGCGTTACAGTGCTGTGTAGGTAACAATCTGTAGGATCTGAGTGTAGAAGTGGGGGCTGTTTCCACCCTGGGATTAGCGTAGGAGCGTTACAGTGCTGTGTAGGTAACAATCTGTAGGATCTGAGTGTAGAAGTGGGGGCCGTGTCCACCCTGGGATTAGTGTAGGAGCGTTACAGTGGTGTGTAGGTAACAATCTGTAGGATCTGAGTGTAGACGTGTGCGCTGTGTCCACCCTGGGATTAGTGTAGGAGCGTTACAGTGGTGTGTAGGTAACAATCTGTATGATCTGAGTGTAGAAGTGGGGGCTGTGTCCACCCTGGGATTAGTGTAGGAGCGTTACAGTGGTGTGTAGATAACAATCTGTAGGATCTGAGTGTAGAAGTGGGGGCTGTGTCCACCCTGGGATTAGTGTAGGAACGTTACAGTGCTGTGTAGGTAACAATCTGTAGGATCTGAGTGTAGAAGTGGGGGCTGTGTCCTCCCTGGGATTAGTGTAGGAGCGTTACAGTGCTGTGTAGGTAACAATCTGTAGGATCTGAGTGTAGAAGTGGGGGCTGTATCCACCCTGGGATTAGTGTAGGAGCGTTACAGTGCTGTGTAGGTAACAATCTGTAGGATCTCAGTGTAGAAGTGTGCGCTGTGGCCACCCTGGGATTAGTGTAGGAGCGTTACAGTGCTGTGTAGGTAACAATCTGTATGATCTGAGTGAAGAAGTGGGGGCTGTGTCCACCCTGGGATTAGTGTAGGAGCGTTACAGTGCTGTGTAGGTAACAATCTGTAGGATCTGAGTGTAGAAGTGGGGGCTGTGGCCACCCTGGGATTAGTGTAGGAGCGTTACAGTGCTGTGTAGGTAACAATCTGTTGGATCTGAGTGTAGAAGTGTGGGCTGTGTCCACCCTGGGATTAGTGTAGGAGCGTTACAGTGGTGTGTAGGTAACAATCTGTAGGATCTGAGTGTAGAAGTGTGGGCTGTGGCCACCCTGGGATTAGTGTAGGAGCGTTACAGTGCTGTGTAGGTAACAATCTGTAGGATCTGAGTGTAGAAGTGTGGGCTGTGGCCACCCTGGGATTAGTGTAGGAGCATTACAGTGGTGTGTAGCTAACAATCTGTAGGATCTGAGTGTAGAAGTGGGGGCTGTGTCCACCCTGGGATTAGTGTAGGAGCGTTACAGTGCTGTGTAGGTAACAATCTGTAGGATCTGAGTGTAGAAGTGGGGGCTGTGTCCACCCTGGGATTAGTGTAGGAGCGTTACAGTGCTGTGTAGGTAACAATCTGTAGGATCTGAGTGTAGAAGTGGGGGCTGTGTCCACCCTGGGATTAGTGTAGGAGCGTTACAGTGGTGTGTAGGTAACAATCTGTATGATCTGAGTGTAGAAGTGGGGACTGTGTCCACCCTGGGATTAGTGTAGGAGCGTTACAATGCTGTGTAGGTAACAATCTGTAGGATCTGAATGGAGAAGTGGGAGCTGTGTCCACCCTGGGATTAGTGTAGGAGCGTTACAGTGGTGTGTAGGTAACAATCTGTAGGATCTGAGTGTAGAAGTGGGGGCTGTGTCCACCCTGGGATTAGTGTAGGAGCGTTACAGTGCTGTGTAGGTAACAATCTGTAGGATCTGAGTGTAGAAGTGGGGGCTGTGTCCACCCTGGGATTAGTGTAGGAGCGTTACAGTGGTTTGTAGGTAACAATCTGTAGGATCTGAGTGTAGAAGTGGGGGCTGTGTCCACCCTGGGATTAGTGTAGGAGCGTTACAGTGCTGTGTAGGTAACAATCTGTAGGATCTGAGTGTAGAAGTGGGGGCTGTGTCCACCCTGGGATTAGTGTAGGAGCGTTACAGTGCTGTGTAGGTAACAATCTGTAGGATCTGAATGTAGAAGTGGGTGCTGTGTCCACCCTGGGATTAGTGTAGGAGCGTTACAGTGCTGTGTAGGTAACAATCTGTAGGATCTGAGTGTAGAAGTGGGGGCTGTGTCCACCCTGGGATTAGTGTAGGAGCGTTACAGTGCTGTGTAGGTAACAATCTGTAGGATCTGAATGTAGAAGTGGGTGCTGTGTCCACCCTGGGATTAGTGTAGGAGCGTTACAGTGCTGTGTAGGTAACAATCTGTATGATCTGTGTGTAGAAGTGTGGGCTGTGGCCACCCTGGGATTAGTGTAGGAGCGTTACAGTGCTGTGTAGGTAACAATCTGTAGGATCTGAGTGTAGAAGTGGGGGCTGTGTCCACCCTGGGATTAGTGTAGGAGCATTACAGTGCTGTGTAGGTAACAATCTGTAGGATCTGAGTGTAGAAGTGGGGGCTGTGTCCACCCTGGGATTAGTGTAGGAGCGTTACAGTGCTGTGTAGGTAACAATCTGTAGGATCTGAGTGTAGAAGTGAGGGCTGTGTGCACCCTGGGATTAGTGTAGGAGCGTTACAGTGCTGTGTAGGTAACAATCTGTAGGATCTGAGTGTAGAAGTGGGGGCTGTGTCCACCCTGGGATTAGTGTAGGTGCGTTACAGTGGTGTGTAGGTAACAATCTGTAGGATCTGAGTGTAGAAGTGGGGGCTGTGTCCACCATGGGATTAGTGTAGGAGCGTTACAGTGCTGTGTAGGTAACAATCTGTAGGATCTGAGTGTAGAAGTGGGGGCTGTGTCCACCCTGGGATTAGTGTAGGAGCGTTACAGTGGTGTGTAGGTAACAATCTGTAGGATCTGAGTGTAGAAGTGGGGGCTGTGTCCACCATGGGATTAGTGTAGGAGCGTTACAGTGCTGTGTAGGTAACAATCTGTAGGATCTGAGTGTAGAAGTGGGGGCTGTGTCCACCCTGGGATTAGTGTAGGAGCGTTACAGTGCTGTGTAGGTAACAATCTGTAGGATCTGAGTGTAGAAGTGGGGGCTGTGTCCACCCTGGGATTAGTGTAGGAGTGTTACAGTGCTGTGTAGATAACAATCTGTATGATCTGAGTGTAGAAGTGGGGGCTGTGTCCACCCTGGGATTAGTGTAGGAGCGTTACAGTGCTGTGTAGGTAACAATCTGTAGGATCTGAATGTAGAAGTGGGGGCTGTGGCCACCCTGGGATTAGTGTAGGAGCGTTACAGTGGTGTGTAGGTAACAATCTGTAGGATCTGAGTGTAGAAGTGGGGGCTGTGTTCACCCTGGGGTTAGTGTAGGAGTGTTACAGTGCTGTGTAGGTAACAATCTGTATGATCTGAGTGTAGAAGTGGGGGCTGTGTCCACCCTGGGATTAGTGTAGGAGCGTTACAGTGCTGTGTAGGTAACAATCTGTTGGATCTGAGTGTAGAAGTGTGGGCTGTGGCCACCCTGGGATTAGTGTAGGAGCGTTACAGTGCTGTGTAGGTAACAATCTGTAGGATCTGAGTGTAGAAGTGGGGGCTGTGTCCACCCTGGGATTAGTGTAGGAGCGTTACAGTGGTGTGTAGGTAACAATCTGTAGGATCTGTGTGTAGAAGTGGGGGCTGTGACCACCCTGGGATTAGTGTAGGAGCGTTACAGTGGTGTGTAGGTAACAATCTGTAGGATCTGTGTGTAGAAGTGGGTGCTGTGTCCACCCTGGGATTAGTGTAGGAGCGTTACAGTGCTGTGTAGGTAACAATCTGTATGATCTGTGTGTAGAAGTGTGGGCTGTGGCCACCCTGGGATTAGTGTAGGAGCGTTACAGTGCTGTGTAGGTAACAATCTGTAGGATCTGAGTGTAGAAGTGGGGGCTGTGTCCACCCTGGGATTAGTGTAGGAGCATTACAGTGCTGTGTAGGTAACAATCTGTAGGATCTGAGTGTAGAAGTGGGGGCTGTGTCCACCCTGGGATTAGTGTAGGAGCGTTACAGTGCTGTGTAGGTAACAATCTGTAGGATCTGAGTGTAGAAGTGAGGGCTGTGTGCACCCTGGGATTAGTGTAGGAGCGTTACAGTGCTGTGTAGGTAACAATCTGTAGGATCTGAGTGTAGAAGTGGGGGCTGTGTCCACCCTGGGATTAGTGTAGGTGCGTTACAGTGGTGTGTAGGTAACAATCTGTAGGATCTGAGTGTAGAAGTGGGGGCTGTGTCCACCATGGGATTAGTGTAGGAGCGTTACAGTGCTGTGTAGGTAACAATCTGTAGGATCTGAGTGTAGAAGTGGGGGCTGTGTCCACCCTGGGATTAGTGTAGGAGCGTTACAGTGGTGTGTAGGTAACAATCTGTAGGATCTGAGTGTAGAAGTGGGGGCTGTGTCCACCCTGGGATTAGTGTAGGAGCGTTACAGTGCTGTGTAGGTAACAATCTGTAGGATCTGAGTGTAGAAGTGGGGGCTGTGTCCACCCTGGGATTAGTGTAGGAGTGTTACAGTGCTGTGTAGATAACAATCTGTATGATCTGAGTGTAGAAGTGGGGGCTGTGTCCACCCTGGGATTAGTGTAGGAGCGTTACAGTGCTGTGTAGGTAACAATCTGTAGGATCTGAATGTAGAAGTGGGGGCTGTGGCCACCCTGGGATTAGTGTAGGAGCGTTACAGTGGTGTGTAGGTAACAATCTGTAGGATCTGAGTGTAGAAGTGGGGGCTGTGTTCACCCTGGGATTAGTGTAGGAGTGTTACAGTGCTGTGTAGGTAACAATCTGTATGATCTGAGTGTAGAAGTGGGGGCTGTGTCCACCCTGGGATTAGTGTAGGAGCGTTACAGTGCTGTGTAGGTAACAATCTGTTGGATCTGAGTGTAGAAGTGTGGGCTGTGGCCACCCTGGGATTAGTGTAGGAGCGTTACAGTGCTGTGTAGGTAACAATCTGTAGGATCTGAGTGTAGAAGTGGGGGCTGTGACCACCCTGGGATTAGTATAGGAGTGTTACAGTGGTGTGTAGGTAACAATCTGTAGGATCTGTGTGTAGAAGTGGGGGCTGTGTCCACCCTGGGATTAGTGTAGGAGCGTTACAGTGGTGTGTAGGTAACAATCTGTAGGATCTGTGTGTAGAAGTGGGGGCTGTGACCACCCTGGGATTAGTGTAGGAGCGTTACAGTGGTGTGTAGGTAACAATCTGTAGGATCTGAGTGTAGAAGTGGGGGCTGTGTCCACCCTGGGATTAGTGTAGAGTGTTACAGTGCTGTGTAGGTAACAATCTGTAGGATCTGAGTGTAGAAGTGGGGGCTGTGACCACCCTGGGATTAGTGTAGGAGCGTTACAGTGCTGTGTAGGTAACAATCTATAGGATCTGAGTGTAGAAGTGAGGACTGTGTCCACCCTGGGATTAGTGTAGAAGCGTTACAGTGCTGTGTAGGTAACAATCTGTAGGATCTGTGTGTAGAAGTGGGGGCTGTGTCCACCCTGGGATTAGTGTAGGAGCGTTACAGTGCTGTGTAGGTAACAATCTGTATGATCTGAGTGTAGAAGTGGGGGCTGTGTCCACCCTGGGATTAGTGTAGGAGCGTTACAGTGCTGTGTAGGTAACAATCTGTATGATCTGAGTGTAGAAGTGGGGGCTGTGTCCACCCTGGGATTAGTGTAGGAGCGTTACAGTGGTGTGTAGATAACAATCTGTAGGATCTGAGTGTAGAAGTGGGGGCTGTGTCCACCCTGGGATTAGTGTAGGAGCGTTACAGTGCTGTGTAGGTAACATTCTGTAGGATCTGAGTGTAGAAGTGGGGGCTGTGTCCACCCTGGGATTAGTGTAGGAGCATTACAGTGCTGTGTAGGTAACAATCTGTTGGATCTGAGTGTAGAAGTGTGGGCTGTGGCCACCCTGGGATTAGTGTAGGAGCGTTACAGTGCTGTGTAGGTAACAATCTGTAGGATCTGAGTGTAGAAGTGGGGGCTGTGTCCACCCTGGGATTAGTGTAGGAGCGTTACAGTGGTGTGTAGGTAACAATCTGTAGGATCTGAGTGTAGAAGTGGGGGCTGTGTCCACCCTGGGATTAGTGTAGGAGCGTTACAGTGCTGTGTAGGTAATAATCTGTAGGATCTCAGTGTAGAAGTGGGGGCTGTGTCCACCCTGGGATTAGTGTAGGTGCGTTACAGTGGTGTGTAGGTAACAATCTGTATGATCTGAGTGTAGAAGTGGGGGCTGTGTCCACCCTGGGATTAGTGTAGGAGCGTTACAGTGGTGTGTAGATAACAATCTGTAGGATCTGAGTGTAGAAGTGTGGGCTGTGACCACCCTGGGATTAGTGTAGGACTGTTACAGTGCTGTGTAGGTAACAATCTGTAGGATCTGAGTGTAGAAGTGGGGGCTGTGGCCACCCTGGGATTAGTGTAGGAGCGTTACAGTGCTGTGTAGGTAACAATCTGTAGGATCTGTGTGTAGAAGTGGGGGCTGTGTCCACCCTGGGATTAGTGTAGGAACGTTACAGTGGTGTGTAGGTAACAATCTGTAGGATCTGAGTGTAGAAGTGGGGGCTGTGTCCACCCTGGGATTAGTGTAGGAGCGTTACAGTGGTGTGTAGGTAACAATCTGTTGGATCTGAGTGTAGAAGTGTGGGCTGTGGCCACCCTGGGATTAGTGTAGGAGCGTTACAGTGGTGTGTAGGTAACAATCTGTAGGATCTGAGTGTAGAAGTGGGGGCATTGGTCACCCTGGGATTAGTGTAGGAGCATTACAGTGCTGTGTAGGTAACAATCTGTATGATCTGAGTGTAGAAGTGGGGGCTGTGACCACCCTGGGATTAGTGTAGGGGTTACAGTGATGTGTAGGTAACAATCTGTAGGATCTGAGTGTAGAAGTGGGGGCTGTGTCCACCCTGGGATTAGTGTAGGAGCGTTACAGTGGTATGTAGGTAACAATCTGTATGATCTGAGTGTAGAAGTGGGGGCTGTTTCCACCCTGGGATTAGTGTAGGAGCGTTACAGTGCTGTGTAGGTAACAATCTGTAGGATCTGAGTGTAGAAGTGGGTGCTGTGACCACCCTGGGATTAGTGTAGGAGCGTTACAGTGCTGTGTAGGTAACAATCTGTATGATCTGAGTGTAGAAGTGGGGGCATTGGTCACCCTGGGATTAGTGTAGGAGCATTACAGTGCTGTGTAGGTAACAATCTGTATGATCTGAGTGTAGAAGTGGGGGCTGTGTCCACCCTGGGATTAGTGTAGGAGAGTTACAGTGCTATGTAGGTAACAATCTGTAGGATCTGAGTGTAGAAGTGGGGGCTGTGTCCACCCTGGGATTAGTGTAGGAGCGTTACAGTGCTGTGTAGGTAACAATCTGTAGTATCTGAGTGTAGAAGTGGGGGCTGTGTCCACCCTGGGATTAGTGTAGGAGCATTACAGTGCTGTGTAGGTAACAATCTGTAGGATCTGAGTGTAGAAGTGGGGGCTGTGACCACCCTGGGATTAGTGTAGGAGCGTTACAGTGCTGTGTAGGTAACAATCTGTAGGATCTGAGTGTAGAAGTGGGGGCTGTGGCCACCCTGGGATTAGTGTAGGAGCGTTACAGTGCTGTGTAGGTAACAATCTGTATGATCTGAGTGTAGAAGTGGGGGCTGTGTCCACCCTGGGATTAGTGTAGGAGCGTTACAGTGCTGTGTAGGTAACAATCTGTAGGATCTGAGTGTAGAAGTGGGGGCTGTGTCCACTCTGGGATTAGTGTAGGAGCGTTACAGTGCTGTGTAGGTAACAATCTGTAGGATCTGAGTGTAGAAGTGGGGGCTGTTTCCACCCTGGGATTAGCGTAGGAGCGTTACAGTGCTGTGTAGGTAACAATCTGTAGGATCTGAGTGTAGAAGTGGGGGCCGTGTCCACCCTGGGATTAGTGTAGGAGCGTTACAGTGGTGTGTAGGTAACAATCTGTAGGATCTGAGTGTAGACGTGTGCGCTGTGTCCACCCTGGGATTAGTGTAGGAGCGTTACAGTGGTGTGTAGGTAACAATCTGTATGATCTGAGTGTAGAAGTGGGGGCTGTGTCCACCCTGGGATTAGTGTAGGAGCGTTACAGTGGTGTGTAGATAACAATCTGTAGGATCTGAGTGTAGAAGTGGGGGCTGTGTCCACCCTGGGATTAGTGTAGGAACGTTACAGTGCTGTGTAGGTAACAATCTGTAGGATCTGAGTGTAGAAGTGGGGGCTGTGTCCTCCCTGGGATTAGTGTAGGAGCGTTACAGTGCTGTGTAGGTAACAATCTGTAGGATCTGAGTGTAGAAGTGGGGGCTGTATCCACCCTGGGATTAGTGTAGGAGCGTTACAGTGCTGTGTAGGTAACAATCTGTAGGATCTCAGTGTAGAAGTGTGCGCTGTGGCCACCCTGGGATTAGTGTAGGAGCGTTACAGTGCTGTGTAGGTAACAATCTGTATGATCTGAGTGAAGAAGTGGGGGCTGTGTCCACCCTGGGATTAGTGTAGGAGCGTTACAGTGCTGTGTAGGTAACAATCTGTAGGATCTGAGTGTAGAAGTGGGGGCTGTGGCCACCCTGGGATTAGTGTAGGAGCGTTACAGTGCTGTGTAGGTAACAATCTGTTGGATCTGAGTGTAGAAGTGTGGGCTGTGTCCACCCTGGGATTAGTGTAGGAGCGTTACAGTGGTGTGTAGGTAACAATCTGTAGGATCTGAGTGTAGAAGTGTGGGCTGTGGCCACCCTGGGATTAGTGTAGGAGCGTTACAGTGCTGTGTAGGTAACAATCTGTAGGATCTGAGTGTAGAAGTGTGGGCTGTGGCCACCCTGGGATTAGTGTAGGAGCATTACAGTGGTGTGTAGCTAACAATCTGTAGGATCTGAGTGTAGAAGTGGGGGCTGTGTCCACCCTGGGATTAGTGTAGGAGCGTTACAGTGCTGTGTAGGTAACAATCTGTAGGATCTGAGTGTAGAAGTGGGGGCTGTGTCCACCCTGGGATTAGTGTAGGAGCGTTACAGTGCTGTGTAGGTAACAATCTGTAGGATCTGAGTGTAGAAGTGGGGGCTGTGTCCACCCTGGGATTAGTGTAGGAGCGTTACAGTGGTGTGTAGGTAACAATCTGTATGATCTGAGTGTAGAAGTGGGGACTGTGTCCACCCTGGGATTAGTGTAGGAGCGTTACAATGCTGTGTAGGTAACAATCTGTAGGATCTGAATGGAGAAGTGGGAGCTGTGTCCACCCTGGGATTAGTGTAGGAGCGTTACAGTGGTGTGTAGGTAACAATCTGTAGGATCTGAGTGTAGAAGTGGGGGCTGTGTCCACCCTGGGATTAGTGTAGGAGCGTTACAGTGCTGTGTAGGTAACAATCTGTAGGATCTGAGTGTAGAAGTGGGGGCTGTGTCCACCCTGGGATTAGTGTAGGAGCGTTACAGTGGTTTGTAGGTAACAATCTGTAGGATCTGAGTGTAGAAGTGGGGGCTGTGTCCACCCTGGGATTAGTGTAGGAGCGTTACAGTGCTGTGTAGGTAACAATCTGTAGGATCTGAGTGTAGAAGTGGGGGCTGTGTCCACCCTGGGATTAGTGTAGGAGCGTTACAGTGCTGTGTAGGTAACAATCTGTAGGATCTGAATGTAGAAGTGGGTGCTGTGTCCACCCTGGGATTAGTGTAGGAGCGTTACAGTGCTGTGTAGGTAACAATCTGTAGGATCTGAGTGTAGAAGTGGGGGCTGTGTCCACCCTGGGATTAGTGTAGGAGCGTTACAGTGCTGTGTAGGTAACAATCTGTAGGATCTGAATGTAGAAGTGGGTGCTGTGTCCACCCTGGGATTAGTGTAGGAGCGTTACAGTGCTGTGTAGGTAACAATCTGTATGATCTGTGTGTAGAAGTGTGGGCTGTGGCCACCCTGGGATTAGTGTAGGAGCGTTACAGTGCTGTGTAGGTAACAATCTGTAGGATCTGAGTGTAGAAGTGGGGGCTGTGTCCACCCTGGGATTAGTGTAGGAGCATTACAGTGCTGTGTAGGTAACAATCTGTAGGATCTGAGTGTAGAAGTGGGGGCTGTGTCCACCCTGGGATTAGTGTAGGAGCGTTACAGTGCTGTGTAGGTAACAATCTGTAGGATCTGAGTGTAGAAGTGAGGGCTGTGTGCACCCTGGGATTAGTGTAGGAGCGTTACAGTGCTGTGTAGGTAACAATCTGTAGGATCTGAGTGTAGAAGTGGGGGCTGTGTCCACCCTGGGATTAGTGTAGGTGCGTTACAGTGGTGTGTAGGTAACAATCTGTAGGATCTGAGTGTAGAAGTGGGGGCTGTGTCCACCATGGGATTAGTGTAGGAGCGTTACAGTGCTGTGTAGGTAACAATCTGTAGGATCTGAGTGTAGAAGTGGGGGCTGTGTCCACCCTGGGATTAGTGTAGGAGCGTTACAGTGGTGTGTAGGTAACAATCTGTAGGATCTGAGTGTAGAAGTGGGGGCTGTGTCCACCATGGGATTAGTGTAGGAGCGTTACAGTGCTGTGTAGGTAACAATCTGTAGGATCTGAGTGTAGAAGTGGGGGCTGTGTCCACCCTGGGATTAGTGTAGGAGCGTTACAGTGCTGTGTAGGTAACAATCTGTAGGATCTGAGTGTAGAAGTGGGGGCTGTGTCCACCCTGGGATTAGTGTAGGAGTGTTACAGTGCTGTGTAGATAACAATCTGTATGATCTGAGTGTAGAAGTGGGGGCTGTGTCCACCCTGGGATTAGTGTAGGAGCGTTACAGTGCTGTGTAGGTAACAATCTGTAGGATCTGAATGTAGAAGTGGGGGCTGTGGCCACCCTGGGATTAGTGTAGGAGCGTTACAGTGGTGTGTAGGTAACAATCTGTAGGATCTGAGTGTAGAAGTGGGGGCTGTGTTCACCCTGGGGTTAGTGTAGGAGTGTTACAGTGCTGTGTAGGTAACAATCTGTATGATCTGAGTGTAGAAGTGGGGGCTGTGTCCACCCTGGGATTAGTGTAGGAGCGTTACAGTGCTGTGTAGGTAACAATCTGTTGGATCTGAGTGTAGAAGTGTGGGCTGTGGCCACCCTGGGATTAGTGTAGGAGCGTTACAGTGCTGTGTAGGTAACAATCTGTAGGATCTGAGTGTAGAAGTGGGGGCTGTGTCCACCCTGGGATTAGTGTAGGAGCGTTACAGTGGTGTGTAGGTAACAATCTGTAGGATCTGTGTGTAGAAGTGGGGGCTGTGACCACCCTGGGATTAGTGTAGGAGCGTTACAGTGGTGTGTAGGTAACAATCTGTAGGATCTGTGTGTAGAAGTGGGTGCTGTGTCCACCCTGGGATTAGTGTAGGAGCGTTACAGTGCTGTGTAGGTAACAATCTGTATGATCTGTGTGTAGAAGTGTGGGCTGTGGCCACCCTGGGATTAGTGTAGGAGCGTTACAGTGCTGTGTAGGTAACAATCTGTAGGATCTGAGTGTAGAAGTGGGGGCTGTGTCCACCCTGGGATTAGTGTAGGAGCATTACAGTGCTGTGTAGGTAACAATCTGTAGGATCTGAGTGTAGAAGTGGGGGCTGTGTCCACCCTGGGATTAGTGTAGGAGCGTTACAGTGCTGTGTAGGTAACAATCTGTAGGATCTGAGTGTAGAAGTGAGGGCTGTGTGCACCCTGGGATTAGTGTAGGAGCGTTACAGTGCTGTGTAGGTAACAATCTGTAGGATCTGAGTGTAGAAGTGGGGGCTGTGTCCACCCTGGGATTAGTGTAGGTGCGTTACAGTGGTGTGTAGGTAACAATCTGTAGGATCTGAGTGTAGAAGTGGGGGCTGTGTCCACCATGGGATTAGTGTAGGAGCGTTACAGTGCTGTGTAGGTAACAATCTGTAGGATCTGAGTGTAGAAGTGGGGGCTGTGTCCACCCTGGGATTAGTGTAGGAGCGTTACAGTGGTGTGTAGGTAACAATCTGTAGGATCTGAGTGTAGAAGTGGGGGCTGTGTCCACCCTGGGATTAGTGTAGGAGCGTTACAGTGCTGTGTAGGTAACAATCTGTAGGATCTGAGTGTAGAAGTGGGGGCTGTGTCCACCCTGGGATTAGTGTAGGAGTGTTACAGTGCTGTGTAGATAACAATCTGTATGATCTGAGTGTAGAAGTGGGGGCTGTGTCCACCCTGGGATTAGTGTAGGAGCGTTACAGTGCTGTGTAGGTAACAATCTGTAGGATCTGAATGTAGAAGTGGGGGCTGTGGCCACCCTGGGATTAGTGTAGGAGCGTTACAGTGGTGTGTAGGTAACAATCTGTAGGATCTGAGTGTAGAAGTGGGGGCTGTGTTCACCCTGGGATTAGTGTAGGAGTGTTACAGTGCTGTGTAGGTAACAATCTGTATGATCTGAGTGTAGAAGTGGGGGCTGTGTCCACCCTGGGATTAGTGTAGGAGCGTTACAGTGCTGTGTAGGTAACAATCTGTTGGATCTGAGTGTAGAAGTGTGGGCTGTGGCCACCCTGGGATTAGTGTAGGAGCGTTACAGTGCTGTGTAGGTAACAATCTGTAGGATCTGAGTGTAGAAGTGGGGGCTGTGACCACCCTGGGATTAGTATAGGAGTGTTACAGTGGTGTGTAGGTAACAATCTGTAGGATCTGTGTGTAGAAGTGGGGGCTGTGTCCACCCTGGGATTAGTGTAGGAGCGTTACAGTGGTGTGTAGGTAACAATCTGTAGGATCTGTGTGTAGAAGTGGGGGCTGTGACCACCCTGGGATTAGTGTAGGAGCGTTACAGTGGTGTGTAGGTAACAATCTGTAGGATCTGAGTGTAGAAGTGGGGGCTGTGTCCACCCTGGGATTAGTGTAGAGTGTTACAGTGCTGTGTAGGTAACAATCTGTAGGATCTGAGTGTAGAAGTGGGGGCTGTGACCACCCTGGGATTAGTGTAGGAGCGTTACAGTGCTGTGTAGGTAACAATCTATAGGATCTGAGTGTAGAAGTGAGGACTGTGTCCACCCTGGGATTAGTGTAGAAGCGTTACAGTGCTGTGTAGGTAACAATCTGTAGGATCTGTGTGTAGAAGTGGGGGCTGTGTCCACCCTGGGATTAGTGTAGGAGCGTTACAGTGCTGTGTAGGTAACAATCTGTATGATCTGAGTGTAGAAGTGGGGGCTGTGTCCACCCTGGGATTAGTGTAGGAGCGTTACAGTGCTGTGTAGGTAACAATCTGTATGATCTGAGTGTAGAAGTGGGGGCTGTGTCCACCCTGGGATTAGTGTAGGAGCGTTACAGTGGTGTGTAGATAACAATCTGTAGGATCTGAGTGTAGAAGTGGGGGCTGTGTCCACCCTGGGATTAGTGTAGGAGCGTTACAGTGCTGTGTAGGTAACATTCTGTAGGATCTGAGTGTAGAAGTGGGGGCTGTGTCCACCCTGGGATTAGTGTAGGAGCATTACAGTGCTGTGTAGGTAACAATCTGTTGGATCTGAGTGTAGAAGTGTGGGCTGTGGCCACCCTGGGATTAGTGTAGGAGCGTTACAGTGCTGTGTAGGTAACAATCTGTAGGATCTGAGTGTAGAAGTGGGGGCTGTGTCCACCCTGGGATTAGTGTAGGAGCGTTACAGTGGTGTGTAGGTAACAATCTGTAGGATCTGAGTGTAGAAGTGGGGGCTGTGTCCACCCTGGGATTAGTGTAGGAGCGTTACAGTGCTGTGTAGGTAATAATCTGTAGGATCTCAGTGTAGAAGTGGGGGCTGTGTCCACCCTGGGATTAGTGTAGGTGCGTTACAGTGGTGTGTAGGTAACAATCTGTATGATCTGAGTGTAGAAGTGGGGGCTGTGTCCACCCTGGGATTAGTGTAGGAGCGTTACAGTGGTGTGTAGATAACAATCTGTAGGATCTGAGTGTAGAAGTGTGGGCTGTGACCACCCTGGGATTAGTGTAGGACTGTTACAGTGCTGTGTAGGTAACAATCTGTAGGATCTGAGTGTAGAAGTGGGGGCTGTGGCCACCCTGGGATTAGTGTAGGAGCGTTACAGTGCTGTGTAGGTAACAATCTGTAGGATCTGTGTGTAGAAGTGGGGGCTGTGTCCACCCTGGGATTAGTGTAGGAGCGTTACAGTGCTGTGTAGATAACAATCTGTAGGATCTGAGTGTAGAAGTGGGGGCTGTGTCCACCCTGGGATTAGTGTAGGAGTGTTACAGTGGTGTGTAGGTAACAATCTGTAGGATCTGAGTGTAGAAGTGGGGACTGTGTCCACCCTGGGATTAGTGTAGGAGCGTTACAGTGGTGTGTAGGTAACAATCTGTAGGATCTGAGTGTAGAAGTGGGGGCTGTGGCCACCCTGGGATTAGTGTAGGAGCGTTACAGTGGTGTGTAGGTAACAATCTGTTGGATCTGAGTGTAGAAGTGGGGGCTGTGACCACCCTGGGATTAGTGTAGGAGCGTTACAGTGGTGTGTAGGTAACAATCTGTAGGATCTGAGTGTAGAAGTGGGGGCTGTGCCCACCCTGGGATTAGTGTAGGAGCGTTACAGTGCTGTGTAGGTAACAATCTGTAGGATCTGAGTGTAGAAGTGGGGTCTGTGTCCACCCTGGGATTAGTGTATGAGCGTTACAGTGCTGTGTAGGTAACAATCTGTAGGATCTGAGTGTAGAAGTGGGGTCTGTGTCCACCCTGGGATTAGTGTAGGAGCGTTACAGTGCTGTGTAGGTAACAATCTTTATTTCTCCTTTACTTTGGGCCAGAATAGCAGTATTATTCCTGTGTGCGTTTGGGTTGTTCAAATGGAAAGCAGAAAATAAAAGGAGTGTTATACCAGCATGTTAACCCTTTGAATGCCAGAGGGCGTTGCAATGCGTTGTGCACCCCTCTGGCACTCAAAGGGTTAAGGTATAGAGAGGCATGTCAGAGTTAAATAGCAGTGGGAAGTGTATTGATATCTGGGAACTTTGACTTGTGGAGTCCCTGGAGGGGAGTCATGTGGTGCTGATGTGGAGAGACAAATGGGGCAATCTGGGTTAAAAGTGGGCACGGCTTAATCACAAGTAGGGGTTGGGGCTTAACATAAATGTGGAAAAGTGTTAGTAATAGGCTGGGGAAGGAGGAGAAGTGGGAGGGAAATGCAAGTTTACAGTGTGAGGGGTTTGAACACACTCCCTGAGGGGTAAAACATGATACACAACCCTGTGGCAGTCAGTGGGTTAAGTGTGAATCTGATGGCTGTCTGTCCTGTGTCTTGCATGGCAAATGATGACAGTGAAGAAATAATTCAGCAATGAGGACCTACCTTAACCCTTTGAGTGCCATTTTGTTTTTGGTGCTGTAGCACCCTTCAGTGGCTGTACTACAAGCCCTGCTGAGGACACTGGGAGTCAGGGTGAGTGACTGTGTGTGTGTATCAGCCATATTTCTTTCTGGCTTTGTGCATGTGTTTGGTGCTGTGTGAGGGGGGCATGTGTGTGTAATACCTGGGAACTTTTACTTGTGGAGTCCCTCAAATGGTGCTGATGTGGAGAGAGCAATAGGGCAATTTGAGTTAAAAGTGGGCGGGGCTTAATCACGAGTAAAGGCGGGGCTTAAGAGAAATGTGGAAAAATGTTAGTAATAGGGGAAAGGAGTAGAAGTGGGAGGGAAATGCAAGTTTATAGTGTGAGGGGTTTGAACACACTCCCTGAGGGGTAAAACTTGATCCACAACCCTGTGGCAGTCAGTGGGTTAAGTGTGTACCTGATGGCTGTCTGTCCTGTGTCAAGAAATGAAATCAGCAATGAGGGCCTACCTTAACCCTTTGAGTGCCATTTTGTTCCCCTGGTGCTGCAGCTTCCCTTCAGTGGCTGTACTACAGGTCCTGCTGAGGCCACTGGGAGTCAGGGTGAGTGACTGTGTGGTGTGTGTCAGCCATATTTCTTTCTGGTTTTGTGTGTGTGTGTGTGTGTGTGTGTGTGTGTGTGTGTGTGTGTGTGTGTGTGTGTGTTGCTGTGTGTGAGTGGGGTATGTGTGTGTGCATCTGTGGTGTAGGAGCAAGTGGCAGCCCTTTTGTTTTTTTCCTCATTTAGATAGTGGCAGGCAGGCTGGATAGTCCTGTGAAAATCACACCCCCTTTGAATCACCCAATGAGAGCTGTAACTCCTCCTTACTGCCACTCCTGGGTGTGTGTCTCCTAAGGAGACATAAATTATGTAATGAGGCTTTCTCTTTTATAGATATTATATATATATATATATATATATATATATATTGATACAATGTGTGTGTACTATTAATACAGAGTGTGTGATTATATATAGTGTATATAGTATTGATACAATGTGTGTGTGTACGCTAATGATACAGAGTATGTGTGTGTTTACAGTAATGTTACAGTGTATATACTATTGATACAGTGTGTGTGTGTGTGTATATATATATATATATATATATATATAATATGTGTGTGTGTGTGTGTGTTTATCTGCTGACAACTCCAGTGTGTGCTTTTTTAATTCCTTCCCCTGTAGATTCCAAACAACAACTGTCTGATGTATCCCAACAACCTGGACGCAGTCCTAGAACCCCTCCACAGACTGTATCTCCACAGACTGCCAGCAGTACCGGGACTCCCCTTAGTGACTCCAAGCAGCGTCTGAGCCGTCAGCAGTGGAGAAACAAGTTGAAGAATAAGAAGAGGAACAGGAACAAGTTCAGAAGTTCCCTGGGAGCTGGGAGAGGAGACGGGCTGGACTCTAGAAGTGATTGTGGCGTGAAGAGTAATGTCACATCGGAGAGAGATGACACTGAACCAAGGACTGAAGCCAGTGAGGCTAGAGAGATAAAACAAGGAGACAAAAGTCAGACTGGAGCCATGGAGCCTGGAAACAAGCCTGGGGGGAAGAGGAAGAACAGAAAACCCGTGGAGCACAAGTCCGCTGGAAGTGAAAGTCATGAGGACATGGAGACAGCACCAACCAGTAGACTTAAAAAGGTACATGGAGAAGCACAAGATGACAGAGCCGTTAACCGGTTACATATTACTATTTCCCCTGATCCAGACACTTCTGCACCTGAGGGGGGTTACAAGGTGCCGTCTGTGGACAAACGGAGGTTACAGAAGCTGAAGAGGATCTTGCAGAGAGTAGAAAGGGAGCAGGAGGGTGGCTCCATGCCTGAAGAACTGACGGAAGATGGGAAGATGCCTGGTGGAGTGGATACAGAGCCTCCGGGGGGAGAAGGCACAGTCAGTCCAGGGGAGGAAGGTCTCTCAGGGGATCGCTCTGCATTGCTTCGTGCTCGTATGGAGCAGCGTCTGAGCTCTGCGCGGTTCCGCTACATTAACCAGCAACTTTATACCTCAGATAGTGGTGAGGCGCTACGTCTGTTCCAAAGTGACCCAGAGGCATTCACCCTCTATCACCGCGGCTTCTCACAGCAAGTCCAGCGCTGGCCAGTCAACCCCATCACTGAGATCATAAAGTACATCAAGAACAGGTACGGGCAGATACTATACTGAATACAAGCTGTGTGTGGCCCACATCTTTGTCTGCGCTCCCCTCAGTTTCTGTCCATGGCGCGCGCACGCGCTCTCTCTCTCTCTCTCTCTCCCCTCTCCCTCTCCCCCTCTCCCCCTCTCTCTCTATCTCCCTCTCCCCCTCTGTCTCTCTCTCTCCTTGGCCCATGTCTTTGTCCTGCCCCAGTCTCTGTCCCTGGCTGTCCCTCCCCGTCTCTGTCTCCTTGGCCCACGTCTTTGTCTGTCCTCCCCAGTCTCTATTCTTGTCGGTCCTGTCCCGTCTCTGTCTCCTTGGCCCACGTCTTTCTGTCCTCCCCAGTCTCTATTCTTGTCGGTCCTGCTCCGTCTCTCTCCTTGGCCCACGTCTTTGTCTGACCCCCCACTCCCCAGTCTCTGTCCATGGCGGTCCTGCCCTTCTCTTTGGACTTGACCACCCTTGTGTTTTGTTATGTCTTGGGGTACAAGGTGTATTTTGTGGTTCCCGCAATCCATGTTATTGTCAAGTGCATTTTTTGGGTCTCCTCCCTCTGTTCCAGGCCCCCGTCCCTGGTTGTGGCAGATTTTGGCTGCGGTGATGCACTTCTCGCTCGCAGTGTCCGGAACACTGTTCATTCCTTCGACCTGGTAGCGCTGAACGATCACGTGACCGCATGTGATATGGCCAAGGTAGGAGAGTCTGTCTGTCTGTCACATTCACACTTTTTCCTTAATTTTTCACATTCACTCACAGTCTAGTCCTGTTCCCTCTGTCACATTCACTCACAGTCTAGTCCTGTTCCCTCTGTCACATTCACTCACAGTCTAGTCCTGTTCCCTCTGTCACATTCACTCACAGTCTAGTCCTGTTCCCTCTGTCACATTCACTCACAGTCTAGTCCTGTTCCCTCTGTCACATTCACTCACAGTCTAGTCCTGTTCCCTCTGTCACATTCACTCACAGTCTAGTCCTGTTCCCTCTGTCACATTCACTCACAGTCTAGTCCTGTTCCCTCTGTCACATTCACTCACAGTCTAGTCCTGTTCCCTCTGTCACATTCACTCACAGTCTAGTCCTGTTCCCTCTGTCACATTCACACACAGTCTAGTCCTGTTCCCTCTGTCACATTCACTCACAGTCTAGTCCTGTTCCCTCTGTCACATTCACTCACAGTCTAGTCCTGTTCCCTCTGTCACATTCACTCACAGTCTAGTCCTGTTCCCTCTGTCACATTCACTCACACTCTAGTCCTGTTCCCTCTGTCACATTCACTCACACTCTAGTCCTGTTCCCTCTGTCACATTCACTCACACTCTAGTCCTGTTTCCTGTGTCATGTTCACTCGCACTCTAGTCCTGTTTCCTGTGTCATGTTCACTCGCACTCTAGTCATGTTCCCTCTGTCACATTCACTCACACTCTAGTCCTGTTTCCTGTGTCATGTTCACTCGCACTCTAGTCCTGTTTCCTGTGTCATGTTCACTCGCACTCTAGTCCTGTTTCCTGTGTCATGATCACTCGCACTCTAGTCCTGTTTCCTGTGTCATGTTCACTCACACTCTAGTCCTGTTTCCTGTGTCATGTTCACTCACACTCTAGTCCTGTTTCCTGTGTCATGTTCACTCACACTCTAGTCCTGTTCCCTCTGTCACATTCACTCACACTCTAGTCCTGTTCCCTCTGTTACATTCACTCGCACTCTAGTCCTGTTCCCTCTGTTACATTCACTCACACTCTAGTTCTGTTTCCTGTGTCACGTTCACTCGCACTCTAGTCCTGTTCCCTCTGTTACATTCACTCACACTCTAGTCCTGTTTCCTGTGTCATGTTCACTCACAGTCTAGTCCTGTTCCCTCTGTCACATTCACTCACACTCTATTCCTGTTTCCTGTGTCATGTTCACTCACAGTCTGGTCCTGTTCCCTCCTTTACATTCACTTGCAGTCTAGTCCTGTTCCCTCTGTCACATTCACTCGCAGTCTAGTCCTGTTCCCTCTGTCACATTCACTCACAGTCTAGTCCTGTTCCCTCTGTCACATTCACTCACAGTCTAGTCCTGTTCCCTCTGTCACATTCACTCACAGTCTAGTCCTGTTCCCTCTGTCACATTCACTCACAGTCTAGTCCTGTTCCCTCTGTCACATTCACTCACAGTCTAGTCCTGTTCCCTCTGTCACATTCACTCACAGTCTAGTCCTGTTTCCTCTGTCACATTCACTCACAGTCTAGTCCTGTTCCCTCTGTCACATTCACTCACAGTCTGGTCCTGTTCCCTCTGTCACATTCACTCACAGTCTAGTCCTGTTCCCTCTGTCACATTCACTCACAGTCTAGTCCTGTTCCCTCTGTCACATTCACTCACAGTCTAGTCCTGTTTCCTGTGTCATGATCACTCACAGTCTAGTCCTGTTCCCTCTGTCACATTCACTCACACTCTAGTCCTGTTCCCTCTGTCACATTCACTCACAGTCTAGTCCCGTTCCCTCTGTCACATTCACTCACAGTCTAGTCCTGTTCCCTCTGTCACATTCACTCACAGTCTAGTCCTGTTCCCTCTGTCACATTCACTCACAGTCTAGTCCTGTTTCCTCTGTCACATTCACTCACAGTCTAGTCCTGTTCCCTCTGTCACATTCACTCACAGTCTGGTCCTGTTCCCTCTGTCACATTCACTCACAGTCTAGTCCTGTTCCCTCTGTCACATTCACTCACAGTCTAGTCCTGTTCCCTCTGTCACATTCACTCACACTCTAGTCCTGTTCCCTCTGTCACATTCACTCACAGTCTGGTCCTGTTCCCTCTGTCACATTCACTCACAGTCTAGTCCTGTTCCCTCTGTCACATTCACTCACAGTCTAGTCCTATTCCCTCTGTCACATTCACTCACAGTCTGGTCCTGTTCCCTCTGTCACATTCACTCACAGTCTAGTCCTGTTCCCTCTGTCACATTCACTCACAGTCTAGTCCTGTTCCCTCTGTCACATTCACTCACAGTCTGGTCCTGTTCCCTCTGTCACATTCACTCACAGTCTAGTCCTGTTCCCTCTGTCACATTCACTCACAGTCTAGTCCTGTTCCCTCTGTCACATTCACTCGCAGTCTAGTCCTGTTTCCTGTGTCATGTTCACTCGCAGTCTAGTCCTGTTCCCTCTGTCACATTCACTCACAGTCTAGTCCTGTTCCCTCTGTCACATTCACTCACAGTCTAGTCCTGTTCCCTTTGTCACATTCACTCACAGTCTAGTCCTGTTCCCTCTGTCACATTCACTCACAGTCTAGTCCTGTTCCCTCTGTCACATTCACTCACAGTCTGGTCCTGTTCCCTCTGTCACATTCACTCACAGTCTAGTCCCGTTCCCTCTGTCACATTCACTCACAGTCTAGTCCCGTTCCCTCTGTCACATTCACTCACAGTCTAGTCCCGTTCCCTCTGTCACATTCACTCACAGTCTAGTCCTGTTCCCTCTGTCACATTCACTCACAGTCTAGTCCTGTTCCCTCTGTCACATTCACTCACAGTCTAGTCCTGTTCCCTCTGTCACATTCACTCACAGTCTAGTCCTGTTCCCTCTGTCACATTCACTCACAGTCTAGTCCTGTTCCCTCTGTCACATTCACTCACAGTCTAGTCCTGTTCCCTCTGTCACATTCACTCACAGTCTAGTCCTGTTCCCTCTGTCACATTCACTCACAGTCTAGTCCTGTTCCCTCTGTCACATTCACTCGCAGTCTAGTCCTGTTCCCTCCTTTACATTCACTTGCAGTCTAGTCCTGTTCCCTCTGTCACATTCACTCACAGTCTGGTCCTGTTCCCTCTGTCACATTCACTCACAGTCTAGTCCTGTTCCCTCTGTCACATTCACTCACAGTCTAGTCCTGTTCCCTCTGTCACATTCACTCACAGTCTAGTCCTGTTCCCTCTGTCACATTCACTCACAGTCTAGTCCTGTTCCCTCTGTCACATTCACTCACAGTCTAGTCCTGTTCCCTCTGTCACATTCACTCACAGTCTAGTCCTGTTCCCTCTGTCACATTCACTCACAGTCTGGTCCTGTTCCCTCTGTCACATTCACTCACAGTCTAGTCCTGTTCCCTCTGTCACATTCACTCACAGTCTAGTCCTGTTCCCTCTGTCACATTCACTCACAGTCTAGTCCTGTTCCCTCTGTCACATTCACTCACAGTCTAGTCCTGTTCCCTCTGTCACATTCACTCACAGTCTGGTCCTGTTCCCTCTGTCACATTCACTCACAGTCTAGTCCCGTTCCCTCTGTCACATTCACTCACAGTCTAGTCCTGTTCCCTCTGTCACATTCACTCACAGTCTAGTCCTGTTCCCTCTGTCACATTCACTCACACTCTAGTCCTGTTCCCTCTGTCACATTCACTCGCACTCTAGTCCTGTTTCCTGTGTCATGTTCACTCACAGTCTAGTCCTGTTTCCTGTGTCATGTTCACTCACAGTCTAGTCCTGTTTCCTGTGTCATGTTCACTCACAGTCTAGTCCTGTTTCCTGTGTCATGTTCACTCACAGTCTAGTCCTGTTTCCTGTGTCATGTTCACTCACAGTCTAGTCCTGTTTCCTGTGTCATGTTCACTCGCACTCTAGTCCTGTTTCCTGTGTCATGTTCACTCACACTCTAGTCCTGTTTCCTGTGTCATGTTCACTCACAGTCTAGTCCTGTTTCCTGTGTCATGTTCACTCACACTCTAGTCCTGTTTCCTGTGTCATGTTCACTCACAGTCTAGTCCTGTTTCCTGTGTCACATTCACTCACACTCTAGTCCTGTTTCCTGTGTCACATTCACTCACACTCTAGTCCTGTTTCCTGTGTCATGTTCACTCACACTCTAGTCCTGTGTCATGTTCACTCGCACTCTAGTCCTGTTTCCTGTGTCATGTTCACTCGCACTCTAGTCCTGTTTCCTGTGTCATGTTCACTCACACTCTAGTCCTGTTTCCTGTGTCATGTTCACTCGCAGTCTAGTCCTGTTTCCTGTGTCATGTTCACTCACACTCTAGTCCTGTTTCCTGTGTCATGTTCACTCACAGTCTAGTCCTGTTTCCTGTGTCATGTTCACTCACAGTCTAGTCCTGTTTCCTGTGTCACGTTCACTCACAGTCTAGTCCTGTTTCCTGTGTCATGTTCACTCACACTCTAGTCCTGTTTCCTGTGTCATGTTCACTCACACTCTAGTCCTGTTTCCTGTGTCATGTTCACTCACACTCTAGTCCTGTTTCCTGTGTCATGTTCACTCACACTCTAGTCCTGTTTCCTGTGTCATGTTCACTCGCAGTCTAGTCCTGTTCCCTCTGTCACATTCACTCACAGTCTGGTCCCGTTCCCTCTGTCACATTCACTCACAGTCTAGTCCTGTTTCCTGTGTCACATTCACTCGCAGTCTAGTCCTGTTTCCTGTGTCATGTTCACTCACACTCTAGTCCTGTTTCCTGTATCATGTTCACTCGCACTCTAGTCCTGTTTCCTGTGTCACATTCACTCGCACTCTAGTCCTGTTTCCTGTGTCATGTTCACTCGCACTCTAGTCCTGTTTCCTGTGTCATGATCACTCGCACTCTAGTCCTGTTCCCTCTGTCACATTCACTCACACTCTAGTCCTGTTTCCTGTGTCATGTTCACTCACACTCTAGTCCTGTTTCCTGTGTCACATTCACTCACACTCTAGTCCTGTTTCCTGTGTCATGTTCACTCGCACTCTAGTCCTGTTTCCTGTATCATGTTCACTCACACTCTAGTCCTGTTTCCTGTGTCATGTTCACTCACACTCTAGTCCTGTTTCCTGTATCATGTTCACTCACACTCTAGTCCTGTTTCCTGTGTCATGTTCACTCACACTCTAGTCCTGTTTCCTGTGTCATGTTCACTCGCACTCTAGTCCTGTTTCCTGTGTCATGTTCACTCGCACTCTAGTCCTGTTTCCTGTGTCATGTTCACTCACACTCTAGTCCTGTTTCCTGTGTCATGTTCACTCACAGTCTAGTCCTGTTTCCTGTGTCATGTTCACTCACACTCTAGTCCTGTTTCCTGTGTCATGTTCACTCACACTCTAGTCCTGTTTCCTGTGTCATGTTCACTCACACTCTAGTCCTGTTTCCTGTGTCATGTTCACTCACACTCTAGTCCTGTTTCCTGTGTCATGTTCACTCACACTCTAGTCCTGTTTCCTGTGTCATGTTCACTCACACTCTAGTCCTGTTTCCTGTGTCATGTTCACTCACACTCTAGTCCTGTTTCCTGTGTCATGTTCACTCGCACTCTAGTCCTGTTTCCTGTGTCATGTTCACTCGCACTCTAGTCCTGTTTCCTGTGTCATGTTCACTCACACTCTAGTCCTGTTTCCTGTGTCATGTTCACTCGCACTCTAGTCCTGTTTCCTGTGTCATGTTCACTCACACTCTAGTCCTGTTTCCTGTGTCATGTTCACTCGCACTCTAGTCCTGTTTCCTGTGTCATGTTCACTCGCACTCTAGTCCTGTTTCCTGTGTCATGTTCACTCACACTCTAGTCCTGTTTCCTGTGTCATGTTCACTCACACTCTAGTCCTGTTTCCTGTGTCATGTTCACTCGCACTCTAGTCCTGTTTCCTGTGTCATGTTCACTCGCACTCTAGTCCTGTTTCCTGTGTCACGTTCACTCGCACTCTAGTCCTGTTTCCTGTGTCATGTTCACTCGCACTCTAGTCCTGTTTCCTGTGTCATGTTCACTCGCACTCTAGTCCTGTTTCCTGTGTCATGTTCACTCGCACTCTAGTCCTGTTTCCTGTGTCATGTTCACTCGCACTCTAGTCCTGTTTCCTGTATCATGTTCACTCGCACTCTAGTCCTGTTTCCTGTATCATGTTCACTCGCACTCTAGTCCTGTTTCCTGTGTCACATTCACTCGCACTCTAGTCCTGTTTCCTGTGTCATGTTCACTCGCACTCTAGTCCTGTTTCCTGTGTCATGTTCACTCACACTCTAGTCCTGTTTCCTGTGTCATGTTCACTCGCACTCTAGTCCTGTTTCCTGTGTCATGTTCACTCACAGTCTAGTCCTGTTTCCTGTGTCATGTTCACTCACACTCTAGTCCTGTTTCCTGTGTCATGTTCACTCACACTCTAGTCCTGTTTCCTGTGTCATGTTCACTCGCACTCTAGTCCTGTTTCCTGTGTCATGTTCACTCACACTCTAGTCCTGTTTCCTGTGTCACGTTCACTCGCACTCTAGTCCTGTTTCCTGTATCATGTTCACTCGCACTCTAGTCCTGTTTCCTGTGTCACGTCACTCACACTCTAGTCCTGTTTCCTGTGTCATGTTCACTCGCACTCTAGTCCTGTTTCCTGTGTCATGTTCACTCACAGTCTAGTCCTGTTTCCTGTGTCATGTCACTCGCACTCTAGTCCTGTTTCCTGTGTCACGTTCACTCGCACTCTAGTCCTGTTTCCTGTGTCATGTTCACTCGCACTCTAGTCCTGTTTCCTGTGTCATGTTCACTCACACTCTAGTCCTGTTTCCTGTGTCATGTCACTCACACTCTAGTCCTGTTTCCTGTGTCATGTTCACTCACACTCTAGTCCTGTTTCCTGTGTCACGTTCACTCACACTCTAGTCCTGTTTCCTGTGTCATGTTCACTCACAGTCTAGTCCTGTTTCCTGTGTCACGTTCACTCACAGTCTAGTCCTGTTTCCTGTGTCATGTTCACTCACACTCTAGTCCTGTTTCCTGTGTCATGTTCACTCACACTCTAGTCCTGTTTCCTGTGTCATGATCACTCACACTCTAGTCCTGTTTCCTGTGTCACGTTCACTCACACTCTAGTCCTGTTTCCTGTGTCATGTTCACTCGCACTCTAGTCCTGTTTCCTGTGTCATGTTCACTCGCACTCTAGTCCTGTTTCCTGTGTCATGTTCACTCGCAGTCTAGTCCTGTTTCCTGTGTCACGTTCACTCGCAGTCTAGTCCTGTTTCCTGTGTCATGTTCACTCACACTCTAGTCCTGTTTCCTGTGTCACATTCACTCACACTCTAGTCCTGTTTCCTGTGTCATGTTCACTCACACTCTAGTCCTGTTTCCTGTTCACTCACACTCTAGTCCTGTTTCCTGTGTCATGTTCACTCACACTCTAGTCCTGTTTCCTGTGTCATGTTCACTCGCACTCTAGTCCTGTTTCCTGTGTCATGTTCACTCGCACTCTAGTCCTGTTTCCTGTGTCATGTTCACTCACACTCTAGTCCTGTTTCCTGTGTCATGTTCACTCACAGTCTAGTCCTGTTTCCTGTGTCATGTTCACTCACACTCTAGTCCTGTTTCCTGTGTCATGTTCACTCGCACTCTAGTCCTGTTTCCTGTGTCATGTTCACTCACAGTCTAGTCCTGTTTCCTGTGTCATGTTCACTCACACTCTAGTCCTGTTTCCTGTGTCATGTTCACTCGCACTCTAGTCCTGTTTCCTGTGTCATGTTCACTCGCACTCTAGTCCTGTTTCCTGTGTCATGTTCACTCACACTCTAGTCCTGTTTCCTGTGTCACGTTCACTCACAGTCTAGTCCTGTTTCCTGTGTCATGTTCACTCACACTCTAGTCCTGTTTCCTGTGTCATGATCACTCGCACTCTAGTCCTGTTTCCTGTGTCATGATCACTCACACTCTAGTCCTGTTTCCTGTGTCATGTTCACTCGCACTCTAGTCCTGTTTCCTGTGTCACGTTCACTCACACTCTAGTCCTGTTTCCTGTGTCATGTTCACTCGCACTCTAGTCCTGTTTCCTGTGTCATGTTCACTCGCACTCTAGTCCTGTTTCCTGTGTCATGTTCACTCGCAGTCTAGTCCTGTTTCCTGTGTCACGTTCACTCGCAGTCTAGTCCTGTTTCCTGTGTCATGTTCACTCACACTCTAGTCCTGTTTCCTGTGTCACATTCACTCACACTCTAGTCCTGTTTCCTGTGTCATGTTCACTCACACTCTAGTCCTGTTTCCTGTTCACTCACACTCTAGTCCTGTTTCCTGTGTCATGTTCACTCACACTCTAGTCCTGTTTCCTGTGTCATGTTCACTCGCACTCTAGTCCTGTTTCCTGTGTCATGTTCACTCACACTCTAGTCCTGTTTCCTGTGTCATGTTCACTCGCACTCTAGTCCTGTTTCCTGTGTCATGTTCATTCACACTCTAGTCCTGTTTCCTGTGTCATGTTCACTCACAGTCTAGTCCTGTTTCCTGTTCACTCACACTCTAGTCCTGTTTCCTGTGTCATGTTCACTCACACTCTAGTCCTGTTTCCTGTGTCATGTTCACTCGCACTCTAGTCCTGTTTCCTGTGTCATGTTCACTCGCACTCTAGTCCTGTTTCCTGTGTCATGTTCACTCGCACTCTAGTCCTGTTTCCTGTGTCATGTTCACTCGCACTCTAGTCCTGTTTCCTGTGTCATGTTCACTCGCACTCTAGTCCTGTTTCCTGTGTCATGTTCACTCGCAGTCTAGTCCTGTTTCCTGTGTCATGTTCACTCGCACTCTAGTCCTGTTTCCTGTGTCACGTTCACTCGCACTCTAGTCCTGTTTCCTGTGTCACATTCACTCACACTCTAGTCCTGTTTCCTGTGTCATGTTCACTCACAGTCTAGTCCTGTTTCCTGTGTCACGTTCACTCACACTCTAGTCCTGTTTCCTGTGTCACGTTCACTCACACTCTAGTCCTGTTTCCTGTGTCATGTTCACTCACAGTCTAGTCCTGTTTCCTGTGTCACATTCACTCGCACTCTAGTCCTGTTTCCTGTGTCATGTTCACTCACACTCTAGTCCTGTTTCCTGTGTCATGTTCACTCACACTCTAGTCCTGTTTCCTGTGTCATGTTCACTCACACTCTAGTCCTGTTTCCTGTGTCATGTCACTCACACTCTAGTCCTGTTTCCTGTGTCATGTTCACTCGCACTCTAGTCCTGTTTCCTGTGTCATGTTCACTCACACTCTAGTCCTGTTTCCTGTGTCATGTCACTCACACTCTAGTCCTGTTTCCTGTGTCATGTCACTCACACTCTAGTCCTGTTTCCTGTGTCATGTTCACTCGCACTCTAGTCCTGTTTCCTGTGTCATGTTCACTCGCACTCTAGTCCTGTTTCCTGTGTCATGTTCACTCACACTCTAGTCCTGTTTCCTGTGTCATGTTCACTCACACTCTAGTCCTGTTTCCTGTGTCATGTTCACTCACACTCTAGTCCTGTTTCCTGTGTCATGTCACTCACACTCTAGTCCTGTTTCCTGTGTCATGTTCACTCGCACTCTAGTCCTGTTTCCTGTGTCATGTTCACTCGCACTCTAGTCCTGTTTCCTGTGTCATGTTCACTCACACTCTAGTCCTGTTTCCTGTGTCATGTTCACTCACACTCTAGTCCTGTTTCCTGTGTCATGTTCACTCACAGTCTAGTCCTGTTTCCTGTGTCATGTTCACTCACACTCTAGTCCTGTTTCCTGTGTCATGTTCACTCGCACTCTAGTCCTGTTTCCTGTGTCATGTTCACTCACACTCTAGTCCTGTTTCCTGTGTCATGTTCACTCACACTCTAGTCCTGTTTCCTGTGTCATGTTCACTCACACTCTAGTCCTGTTTCCTGTGTCATGTTCACTCACAGTCTAGTCCTGTTTCCTGTGTCATGTTCACTCGCACTCTAGTCCTGTTTCCTGTGTCACGTTCACTCACACTCTAGTCCTGTTTCCTGTGTCATGTTCACTCACACTCTAGTCCTGTTTCCTGTGTCACATTCACTCACACTCTAGTCCTGTTTCCTGTGTCATGTTCACTCGCACTCTAGTCCTGTTTCCTGTGTCATGTTCACTCGCACTCTAGTCCTGTTTCCTGTGTCACGTTCACTCACACTCTAGTCCTGTTTCCTGTGTCATGTTCACTCACACTCTAGTCCTGTTTCCTGTGTCATGTTCACTCACACTCTAGTCCTGTTTCCTGTGTCATGTTCACTCACACTCTAGTCCTGTTTCCTGTGTCATGTTCACTCGCACTCTAGTCCTGTTTCCTGTGTCACGTTCACTCACACTCTAGTCCTGTTTCCTGTGTCACGTTCACTCGCACTCTAGTCCTGTTTCCTGTGTCACGTTCACTCGCACTCTAGTCCTGTTTCCTGTGTCATGTTCACTCACACTCTAGTCCTGTTTCCTGTGTCATGTTCACTCACACTCTAGTCCTGTTTCCTGTGTCATGTTCACTCGCACTCTAGTCCTGTTTCCTGTGTCATGTTCACTCACAGTCTAGTCCTGTTTCCTGTGTCATGTTCACTCGCACTCTAGTCCTGTTTCCTGCTTTACATTCACTCGCACTCTAGTCCTGTTTCCTGTGTCATGTTCACTCGCACTCTAGTCCTGTTTCCTGTGTCATGTTCACTCACACTCTAGTCCTGTTTCCTGTGTCATGTTCACTCGCACTCTAGTCCTGTTTCCTGTGTCATGTTCACTCACACTCTAGTCCTGTTTCCTGTGTCATGATCACTCGCACTCTAGTCCTGTTTCCTGTGTCATGTTCACTCACACTCTAGTCCTGTTTCCTGTGTCATGTTCACTCACACTCTAGTCCTGTTTCCTGTGTCATGTTCACTCGCACTCTAGTCCTGTTTCCTGTGTCACGTTCACTCGCACTCTAGTCCTGTTTCCTGTGTCACGTTCACTCGCACTCTAGTCCTGTTTCCTGTGTCACGTTCACTCGCACTCTAGTCCTGTTTCCTGTGTCATGTTCACTCACACTCTAGTCCTGTTTCCTGTGTCATGTTCACTCACACTCTAGTCCTGTTTCCTGTGTCATGTTCACTCGCACTCTAGTCCTGTTTCCTGTGTCATGTTCACTCACAGTCTAGTCCTGTTTCCTGTGTCATGTTCACTCGCACTCTAGTCCTGTTTCCTGCTTTACATTCACTCGCACTCTAGTCCTGTTTCCTGTGTCATGTTCACTCGCACTCTAGTCCTGTTTCCTGTGTCATGTTCACTCACACTCTAGTCCTGTTTCCTGTGTCATGTTCACTCGCACTCTAGTCCTGTTTCCTGTGTCATGTTCACTCACACTCTAGTCCTGTTTCCTGTGTCATGATCACTCGCACTCTAGTCCTGTTTCCTGTGTCATGTTCACTCACACTCCAGTCCTGTTTCCTGTGTCATGTTCACTCGCACTCTAGCCCTGTTTCCTGTGTCATGTTCACTCACACTCTAGTCCTGTTTCCTGTGTCATGTTCACTCACAGTCTAGTCCTGTTTCCTGTGTCATGTTCACTCGCACTCTAGTCCTGTTTCCTGTGTCATGTTCACTCGCAGTCTAGTCCTGTTTCCTGTGTCATGTTCACTCACACTCTAGTCCTGTTTCCTGTGTCATGTTCACTCGCACTCTAGTCCTGTTTCCTGTGTCATGTCACTCACACTCTAGTCCTGTTTCCTGTGTCACGTTCACTCACACTCTAGTCCTGTTTCCTGTGTCATGATCACTCGCACTCTAGTCCTGTTTCCTGTGTCATGTCACTCGCACTCTAGTCCTGTTTCCTGTGTCATGTTCACTCGCACTCTAGTCCTGTTTCCTGTGTCATGATCACTCGCACTCTAGTCCTGTTTCCTGTGTCATGTCACTCGCACTCTAGTCCTGTTTCCTGTGTCATGTTCACTCACACTCTAGTCCTGTTTCCTGTGTCATGTTCACTCGCAGTCTAGTCCTGTTTCCTGTGTCATGTTCACTCGCACTCTAGTCCTGTTTCCTGTGTCATGATCACTCGCACTCTAGTCCTGTTTCCTGTGTCATGTCACTCGCACTCTAGTCCTGTTTCCTGTGTCATGTTCACTCGCACTCTAGTCCTGTTTCCTGTGTCATGATCACTCGCACTCTAGTCCTGTTTCCTGTGTCATGTCACTCGCACTCTAGTCCTGTTTCCTGTGTCATGTTCACTCGCAGTCTAGTCCTGTTTCCTGTGTCATGTTCACTCGCACTCTAGTCCTGTTTCCTGTGTCATGTTCACTCACACTCTAGTCCTGTTTCCTGTGTCATGTTCACTCACACTCTAGTCCTGTTTCCTGTGTCATGTTCACTTGCACTCTAGTCCTGTTTCCTGTGTCATGTTCACTCACACTCTAGTCCTGTTTCCTGTGTCATGTTCACTCACAGTCTAGTCCTGTTTCCTGTGTCATGTCACTCACACTCTAGTCCTGTTTCCTGTGTCATGTTCACTCACACTCTAGTCCTGTTTCCTGTGTCATGTTCACTCGCACTCTAGTCCTGTTTCCTGTGTCATGTTCACTCACACTCTAGTCCTGTTTCCTGTGTCATGTTCACTCACACTCTAGTCCTGTTTCCTGTGTCATGTTCACTCACAGTCTAGTCCTGTTTCCTGTTCACTCACACTCTAGTCCTGTTTCCTGTGTCATGTTCACTCACACTCTAGTCCTGTTTCCTGTGTCATGTTCACTCGCAGTCTAGTCCTGTTTCCTGTGTCATGTTCACTCGCACTCTAGTCCTGTTTCCTGTGTCATGTTCACTCACACTCTAGTCCTGTTTCCTGTGTCATGTTCACTCGCACTCTAGTCCTGTTTCCTGTGTCATGTTCACTCACACTCTAGTCCTGTTTCCTGTGTCATGTTCACTCGCACTCTAGTCCTGTTTCCTGTGTCATGTTCACTCGCACTCTAGTCCTGTTTCCTGTGTCATGTTCACTCACACTCTAGTCCTGTTTCCTGTGTCATGTTCACTCACAGTCTAGTCCTGTTTCCTGTATCATGTTCACTCACACTCTAGTCCTGTTTCCTGTGTCATGATCACTCGCACTCTAGTCCTGTTTCCTGTGTCATGATCACTCACACTCTAGTCCTGTTTCCTGTGTCATGTTCACTCACACTCTAGTCCTGTTTCCTGTGTCATGTTCACTCGCACTCTAGTCCTGTTTCCTGTGTCATGTTCACTCACACTCTAGTCCTGTTTCCTGTGTCATGTTCACTCGCACTCTAGTCCTGTTTCCTGTGTCATGTTCACTCGCACTCTAGTCCTGTTTCCTGTGTCACATTCACTCACACTCTAGTCCTGTTTCCTGTGTCATGATCACTCGCACTCTAGTCCTGTTTCCTGTGTCATGTTCACTCGCACTCTAGTCCTGTTTCCTGTGTCATGTTCACTCACACTCCAGTCCTGTTTCCTGTGTCATGTTCACTCGCACTCTAGTCCTGTTTCCTCCTTTACATTCACTCGCACTCTAGTCCTGTTTCCTGTGTCATGTCACTCGCACTCTAGTCCTGTTTCCTGTGTCATGTTCACTCACACTCTAGTCCTGTTTCCTGTGTCATGTTCACTCGCACTCTAGTCCTGTTTCCTGTGTCATGTTCACTCGCACTCTAGTCCTGTTTCCTGTGTCACATTCACTCACACTCTAGTCCTGTTTCCTGTGTCATGATCACTCGCACTCTAGTCCTGTTTCCTGTGTCATGTTCACTCGCACTCTAGTCCTGTTTCCTGTGTCATGTTCACTCACACTCCAGTCCTGTTTCCTGTGTCATGTTCACTCGCACTCTAGTCCTGTTTCCTGTGTCATGTTCACTCGCACTCTAGTCCTGTTTCCTGTGTCATGTTCACTCGCACTCTAGTCCTGTTTCCTGTGTCACGTTCACTCGCACTCTAGTCCTGTTTCCTGTGTCATGTTCACTCGCACTCTAGTACTGTTTCCTGTGTCATGTTCACTCACACTCTAGTCCTGTTTCCTGTGTCATGTTCACTCACACTCTAGTCCTGTTTCCTGTGTCACGTTCACTCGCACTCTAGTCCTGTTTCCTGTGTCATGTCACTCACACTCTAGTCCTGTTTCCTGTGTCATGTTCACTCACAGTCTAGTCCTGTTTCCTGTGTCACGTTCACTCACACTCTAGTCCTGTTTCCTGTGTCATGTTCACTCACACTCTAGTCCTGTTTCCTGTGTCATGTTCACTCACACTCTAGTCCTGTTTCCTGTGTCATGTTCACTCACAGTCTAGTCCTGTTTCCTGTGTCACGTTCACTCACACTCTAGTCCTGTTTCCTGTGTCATGTTCACTCACACTCTAGTCCTGTTTCCTGTTCACTCACACTCTAGTCCTGTTTCCTGTTCACTCACACTCTAGTCCTGTTTCCTGTTCACTCACACTCTAGTCCTGTTTCCTGTGTCATGTTCACTCACACTCTAGTCCTGTTTCCTGTGTCACATTCACTCACACTCTAGTCCTGTTTCCTGTGTCATGTTCACTCACACTCTAGTCCTGTTTCCTGTTCACTCACACTCTAGTCCTGTTTCCTGTTCACTCACACTCTAGTCCTGTTTCCTGTATCATGTTCACTCACACTCTAGTCCTGTTTCCTGTGTCATGTTCACTCACACTCTAGTCCTGTTTCCTGTGTCATGTTCACTCACACTCTAGTCCTGTTTCCTGTGTCATGTTCACTCACACTCTAGTCCTGTTTCCTGTGTCATGTTCACTCACAGTCTAGTCCTGTTTCCTGTGTCATGTTCACTCGCACTCTAGTCCTGTTTCCTGTGTCACGTTCACTCACACTCTAGTCCTGTTTCCTGTGTCATGTTCACTCACACTCTAGTCCTGTTTCCTGTGTCATGTTCACTCACAGTCTAGTCCTGTTTCCTGTGTCATGTTCACTCGCACTCTAGTCCTGTTTCCTGTGTCATGTTCACTCACACGCTAGTCCTGTTTCCTGTGTCACATTCACTCACAGTCTAGTCCTGTTTCCTGTGTCACGTTCACTCACACTCTAGTCCTGTTTCCTGTGTCATGTTCACTCACACGCTAGTCCTGTTTCCTGTGTCACATTCACTCACACTCTAGTCCTGTTTCCTGTGTCACATTCACTCACAGTCTAGTCCTGTTTCCTGTGTCACGTTCACTCACACTCTAGTCCTGTTTCCTGTGTCATGTTCACTCACACGCTAGTCCTGTTTCCTGTGTCACATTCACTCGCACTCTAGTCCTGTTTCCTGTGTCATGTTCACTCACACTCTAGTCCTGTTTCCTGTGTCATGTTCACTCGCACTCTAGTCCTGTTTCCTGTGTCATGTTCACTCGCACTCTAGTCCTGTTTCCTGTGTCATGTTCACTCACACTCTAGTCCTGTTTCCTGTGTCATGTTCACTCACAGTCTAGTCCTGTTTCCTGTGTCATGTTCACTCACACTCTAGTCCTGTTTCCTGTGTCATGTTCACTCGCACTCTAGTCCTGTTTCCTGTGTCATGTTCACTCGCACTCTAGTCCTGTTTCCTGTGTCATGTTCACTCACACTCTAGTCCTGTTTCCTGTGTCATGTTCACTCACAGTCTAGTCCTGTTTCCTGTGTCATGTTCACTCGCACTCTAGTCCTGTTTCCTGTGTCATGTTCACTCACAGTCTAGTCCTGTTTCCTGTGTCATGTTCACTCACACTCTAGTCCTGTTTCCTGTGTCATGTTCACTCACAGTCTAGTCCTGTTTCCTGTGTCATGTTCACTCGCACTCTAGTCCTGTTTCCTGTGTCATGTTCACTCACACTCTAGTCCTGTTTCCTGTGTCATGTTCACTCGCACTCTAGTCCTGTTTCCTGTGTCATGTTCACTCGCACTCTAGTCCTGTTTCCTGTGTCACGTTCACTCGCACTCTAGTCCTGTTTCCTGTGTCACGTTCACTCGCACTCTAGTCCTGTTTCCTGTGTCACATTCACTCGCACTCTAGTCCTGTTTCCTGTGTCATGTTCACTCGCACTCTAGTCCTGTTCCCTCTGTCACATTCACTCACACTCTAGTCCTGTTTCCTGTGTCATGTTCACTCGCACTCTAGTCCTGTTTCCTGTGTCATGTTCACTCACACTCTAGTCCTGTTTCCTGTGTCATGTTCACTCACACTCTAGTCCTGTTTCCTGTGTCATGTTCACTCACACTCTAGTCCTGTTTCCTGTGTCACATTCACTCGCACTCTAGTCCTGTTTCCTGTGTCATGTTCACTCGCACTCTAGTCCTGTTTCCTGTGTCATGTTCACTCGCACTCTAGTCCTGTTTCCTGTGTCATGTTCACTCGCACTCTAGTCCTGTTTCCTGTGTCATGATCACTCACACTCTAGTCCTGTTTCCTGTGTCATGTTCACTCGCACTCTAGTCCTGTTTCCTGTGTCACATTCACTCGCACTCTAGTCCTGTTTCCTGTGTCATGTTCACTCACACTCTAGTCCTGTTTCCTGTGTCATGTTCACTCACACTCTAGTCCTGTTTCCTGTGTCATGTTCACTCACACTCTAGTCCTGTTTCCTGTGTCATGTTCACTCGCACTCTAGTCCTGTTTCCTGTGTCATGTTCACTCACACTCTAGTCCTGTTTCCTGTGTCATGTTCACTCACAGTCTAGTCCTGTTCCCTCTGTCACATTCACTCGCACTCTATTCCTGTTTCCTGTGTCATGTTCACTCGCACTCTAGTCCTGTTCCCTCTGTCACATTCACTCACACTCTAGTCCTGTTTCCTGTGTCATGTTCACTCGCACTCTAGTCCTGTTTCCTGTGTCATGTTCACTCGCACTCTAGTCCTGTTTCCTGTGTCACATTCACTCACACTCTAGTCCTGTTTCCTGTGTCATGTTCACTCACACTCTAGTCCTGTTTCCTGTGTCATGTTCACTCACACTCTAGTCCTGTTTCCTGTGTCATGTTCACTCGCACTCTAGTCCTGTTTCCTGTGTCATGTTCACTCGCACTCTAGTCCTGTTTCCTGTGTCATGTCACTCACACTCTAGTCCTGTTTCCTGTGTCATGTTCACTCACACTCTAGTCCTGTTTCCTGTGTCATGTTCACTCACACTCTAGTCCTGTTTCCTGTGTCATGTTCACTCACACTCTAGTCCTGTTTCCTGTGTCATGTTCACTCACACTCTAGTCCTGTTTCCTGTGTCATGTTCACTCACACTCTAGTCCTGTTTCCTGTGTCATGTTCACTCACACTCTAGTCCTGTTTCCTGTGTCATGTTCACTCACAGTCTAGTCCTGTTTCCTGTGTCATGTTCACTCGCACTCTAGTCCTGTTTCCTGTGTCATGTTCACTCACAGTCTAGTCCTGTTTCCTGTGTCATGTTCACTCACACTCTAGTCCTGTTTCCTGTGTCATGTTCACTCACAGTCTAGTCCTGTTTCCTGTGTCATGTTCACTCGCACTCTAGTCCTGTTTCCTGTGTCATGTTCACTCACACTCTAGTCCTGTTTCCTGTGTCATGTTCACTCGCACTCTAGTCCTGTTTCCTGTGTCATGTTCACTCGCACTCTAGTCCTGTTTCCTGTGTCACGTTCACTCGCACTCTAGTCCTGTTTCCTGTGTCACGTTCACTCGCACTCTAGTCCTGTTTCCTGTGTCACATTCACTCGCACTCTAGTCCTGTTTCCTGTGTCATGTTCACTCGCACTCTAGTCCTGTTCCCTCTGTCACATTCACTCACACTCTAGTCCTGTTTCCTGTGTCATGTTCACTCGCACTCTAGTCCTGTTTCCTGTGTCATGTTCACTCACACTCTAGTCCTGTTTCCTGTGTCATGTTCACTCACACTCTAGTCCTGTTTCCTGTGTCATGTTCACTCACACTCTAGTCCTGTTTCCTGTGTCACATTCACTCGCACTCTAGTCCTGTTTCCTGTGTCATGTTCACTCGCACTCTAGTCCTGTTTCCTGTGTCATGTTCACTCGCACTCTAGTCCTGTTTCCTGTGTCATGTTCACTCGCACTCTAGTCCTGTTTCCTGTGTCATGATCACTCACACTCTAGTCCTGTTTCCTGTGTCATGTTCACTCGCACTCTAGTCCTGTTTCCTGTGTCACATTCACTCGCACTCTAGTCCTGTTTCCTGTGTCATGTTCACTCACACTCTAGTCCTGTTTCCTGTGTCATGTTCACTCACACTCTAGTCCTGTTTCCTGTGTCATGTTCACTCACACTCTAGTCCTGTTTCCTGTGTCATGTTCACTCGCACTCTAGTCCTGTTTCCTGTGTCATGTTCACTCACACTCTAGTCCTGTTTCCTGTGTCATGTTCACTCACAGTCTAGTCCTGTTCCCTCTGTCACATTCACTCGCACTCTATTCCTGTTTCCTGTGTCATGTTCACTCGCACTCTAGTCCTGTTCCCTCTGTCACATTCACTCACACTCTAGTCCTGTTTCCTGTGTCATGTTCACTCGCACTCTAGTCCTGTTTCCTGTGTCATGTTCACTCGCACTCTAGTCCTGTTTCCTGTGTCACATTCACTCACACTCTAGTCCTGTTTCCTGTGTCATGTTCACTCACACTCTAGTCCTGTTTCCTGTGTCATGTTCACTCACACTCTAGTCCTGTTTCCTGTGTCATGTTCACTCGCACTCTAGTCCTGTTTCCTGTGTCATGTTCACTCGCACTCTAGTCCTGTTTCCTGTGTCATGTCACTCACACTCTAGTCCTGTTTCCTGTGTCATGTTCACTCACACTCTAGTCCTGTTTCCTGTGTCATGTTCACTCACACTCTAGTCCTGTTTCCTGTGTCATGTTCACTCACACTCTAGTCCTGTTTCCTGTGTCATGTTCACTCACACTCTAGTCCTGTTTCCTGTGTCATGTTCACTCACACTCTAGTCCTGTTTCCTGTGTCATGTTCACTCGCACTCTAGTCCTGTTTCCTGTGTCATGTTCACTCACACTCTACTCCTGTTTCCTGTGTCATGATCACTCACACTCTAGTCCTGTTTCCTGTGTCATGTTCACTCGCACTCTAGTCCTGTTTCCTGTGTCATGTTCACTCGCACTCTAGTCCTGTTTCCTGTGTCATGTTCACTCGCACTCTAGTCCTGTTTCCTGTGTCATGTTCACTCGCACTCTAGTCCTGTTTCCTGTGTCATGATCACTCACACTCTAGTACTGTTTCCTGTATCATGTTCACTCACACTCTAGTCCTGTTTCCTGTGTCATGTTCACTCACAGTCTAGTCCTGTTTCCTGTGTCATGTTCACTCACACTCTAGTCCTGTTTCCTGTGTCATGTTCACTCGCACTCTAGTCCTGTTTCCTGTGTCATGTTCACTCGCACTCTAGTCCTGTTTCCTGTGTCATGTTCACTCGCACTCTAGTCCTGTTTCCTGTGTCATGTTCACTCACACTCTAGTCCTGTTTCCTGTGTCATGTTCACTCACACTCTAGTCCTGTTTCCTGTGTCATGTTCACTCGCACTCTAGTCCTGTTTCCTGTGTCATGTTCACTCACACTCTAGTCCTGTTTCCTGTGTCACATTCACTCACACTCTAGTCCTGTTTCCTGTGTCATGTTCACTCACACTCTAGTCCTGTTTCCTGTGTCATGTTCACTCGCACTCTAGTCCTGTTTCCTGTGTCATGTTCACTCACACTCTAGTCCTGTTTCCTGTGTCATGTTCACTCACACTCTAGTCCTGTTTCCTGTGTCATGTTCACTCGCACTCTAGTCCTGTTTCCTGTGTCATGTTCACTCACACTCTAGTCCTGTTTCCTGTGTCATGTTCACTCACAGTCTAGTCCTGTTCCCTCTGTCACATTCACTCGCACTCTATTCCTGTTTCCTGTGTCATGTTCACTCGCACTCTAGTCCTGTTCCCTCTGTCACATTCACTCACACTCTAGTCCTGTTTCCTGTGTCATGTTCACTCGCACTCTAGTCCTGTTTCCTGTGTCATGTTCACTCGCACTCTAGTCCTGTTTCCTGTGTCACATTCACTCACACTCTAGTCCTGTTTCCTGTGTCATGTTCACTCACACTCTAGTCCTGTTTCCTGTGTCATGTTCACTCACACTCTAGTCCTGTTTCCTGTGTCATGTTCACTCACACTCTAGTCCTGTTTCCTGTGTCATGTTCACTCGCACTCTAGTCCTGTTTCCTGTGTCATGTTCACTCGCACTCTAGTCCTGTTTCCTGTGTCATGTCACTCACACTCTAGTCCTGTTTCCTGTGTCATGTTCACTCACACTCTAGTCCTGTTTCCTGTGTCATGTTCACTCACACTCTAGTCCTGTTTCCTGTGTCATGTTCACTCACACTCTAGTCCTGTTTCCTGTGTCATGTTCACTCACACTCTAGTCCTGTTTCCTGTGTCATGTTCACTCACACTCTAGTCCTGTTTCCTGTGTCATGTTCACTCGCACTCTAGTCCTGTTTCCTGTGTCATGTTCACTCACACTCTACTCCTGTTTCCTGTGTCATGATCACTCACACTCTAGTCCTGTTTCCTGTGTCATGTTCACTCGCACTCTAGTCCTGTTTCCTGTGTCATGTTCACTCGCACTCTAGTCCTGTTTCCTGTGTCATGTTCACTCGCACTCTAGTCCTGTTTCCTGTGTCATGTTCACTCGCACTCTAGTCCTGTTTCCTGTGTCATGATCACTCACACTCTAGTACTGTTTCCTGTATCATCACTCACACTCTAGTCCTGTTTCCTGTGTCATGTTCACTCACAGTCTAGTCCTGTTCCTGTGTCATGTTCACTCACACTCTAGTCCTGTTTCCTGTGTCATGTTCACTCGCACTCTAGTCCTGTTTCCTGTGTCATGTTCACATCGCACTCTAGTCCTGTTTTCCTGTGTCATGTTTCACCTTCGCACTCTAGTCCTGTTTCCTGTGTCATGTTCACTCGCACTCTAGTACTGTTTCCTGTATCATGTTCACTCACACTCTAGTCCTGTTTCCTGTGTCATGTTCACTCACACTCTAGTCCTGTTTCCTGTGTCATGTTCACTCACACTCTAGTCCTGTTTCCTGTATCATGTTCACTCACACTCTAGTCCTGTTTCCTGTGTCATGTTCACTCACACTCTAGTCCTGTTTCCTGTGTCATGTTCACTCGCACTCTAGTCCTGTTTCCTGTGTCATGTTCACTCACACTCTAGTCCTGTTTCCTGTGTCATGTTCACTCACACTCTAGTCCTGTTTCCTGTGTCATGTTCACTCGCACTCTAGTCCTGTTTCCTGTGTCATGTTCACTCACACTCTAGTCCTGTTTCCTGTGTCACATTCACTCACACTCTAGTCCTGTTTCCTGTGTCATGTTCACTCACACTCTAGTCCTGTTTCCTGTGTCATGTTCACTCGCACTCTAGTCCTGTTTCCTGTGTCATGTTCACTCACACTCTAGTCCTGTTTCCTGTGTCATGTTCACTCACACTCTAGTCCTGTTTCCTGTGTCATGTTCACTCGCACTCTAGTCCTGTTTCCTGTGTCATGTTCACTCGCACTCTAGTCCTGTTTCCTGTGTCATGTTCACTCGCACTCTAGTCCTATATCGTCTGTCTCTCGTCCTTGGGTAATTCATTTTGCAGTGAGACATCTCTTGTCCCTGATCCTGTTCACATGAGACCGCTCCCGATCTAGTCTTGTGTGTGTGTCACACTGATCACTTGGAAGATGGCAGACAGACTTGTACACAGATAACAGGTTGTACGATGTTTATCTCTAGGTCCCTCTGTCGGATGACACAGTCGATATTGCCGTCTTCTGTTTGTCTCTAATGGGGAAAAATCTCAGTGAATTTCTTCAGGAGGCAAATAGAGTCTTGAAATTGGGGTAAGTCACAGACTGTCCATTCACTCTCTCTCCATCCCAATTCATGAAATTCATGAGTGTCACTGTCACGGGGTGACTAGGAAGTTATGGTGCACCACCTAAATAGTGTATATGGGGCGGCAAAGTGTATAGGCGGTGGAATGTGCTAAGGACAATAATACAGAAATAAGGAAAAGAGTCCAAACAGCACCAGACCAAACCCCAAGAGGAGAAGATGGGAGATATGTGGCTCCGTGAGCTAATAAACTCCTCACCATATAAAATATAACTTTTATTATTATTATATATTAAAAATACAAACATGGGACAGGATTCTTCCGTGAGATATAACCCACAATAAAGAATGTGTGTAGGAAAACAAATATTTATGACACCAAATTGCTGAATGCTTGCTGGATGTATCTATCAGGTATTTATGATTTATTAGATGTTTATGCAGTTATGCTCGGAGTACATTAAAACGGTGATATAACTGTGTGCGGGAATGAAGGATAATCTTACCCCCCAATTACTGCTACACAATCAGTTACAATCTGAGGTTCCAGTGATTGAATCAGTGTTAGTGCATTGATTTCACCATCATATACATCCCTGTAGAGACTCGGCCTCCGTGTGAGCCTCCAGCTGTGCTTACTAAAAAATGGTTAAGCTAAATATCCAGAACAGATGATAGTATCCCAATGTACAATCTTAACCTCTTGATTGCAGTTACATAATGAAATATAATCTAAAGTTGCGCTGTTCTTAATTGAATAAGTATTACAGACATTTATTTTTCCATCATAACTTTCCCTGCAGGAGACTGGACTTCCATGTGATCCTCCAGCTATTAACTCTTCACCCTAAGTACTCTCGCTAAGGGAAATCATAACAAAACTCATAATTCCAGCGCATCCAAGTGTTATGCCCTTGATTCATACTTATTTACACCCATCCTATAAACTCATGTATTGTACATAGTTACAGCCTATTAGCAGGTCGTTACCGAACGCCATACGTACAGGATCTTCTCCGGCAATATATGAGTTTATAGGCACTAATACAACATACACACTGACCTTAAATACAATAGACGCCAAAATAGCGCCAATACGCCACGAGGTAATTGGGGCAACGTACATTTACTCCTTGGAACGCAACGGTGACCCGCATACAGGATTAACTCACATGTACTCAAGTTCGGTTAAGGCCTGCGTAACAGAATGTAGTGATCCGCCAACAATGTTAATGGCATTCTGGGTATTCATGGCTGTATCTATCTATCTCATATCTATCTATCTCATATCTATCTATCTATCTATCTATCTATCTCATATCTATCTATCTATCTCATATCTATCTATCTATCTATCTCATATCTATCTATCTATCTATCTATCTCATATCTATCTATCTCATATCTATCTATCTCATATCTATCTATCTATCTCATATCTATCTATCTATCTATCTATCTATCTCATATCTATCTATCTCATATCTATCTATCTATCTATCTATCTCATATCTATCTATCTATCTATCTCATATCTATCTATCTATCTCATATCTATCTATCTCATATCTATCTATCTATCTCATATCTATCTATCTATCTCATATCTATCTATCTATCTCATATCTATCTATCTATCTCATATCTATCTATCTATCTCATATCTATCTATCTATCTATCTATCTATCTCATATCTATCTATCTCATATCTATCTATCTATCTCATATCTATCTATCTATCTCATATCTATCTATCTATCTATCTCATATCTATCTATCTATCTATCTCTCATATCTATCTATCTATCTATCTCTCATATCTATCTATCTATCTATCTATCTCATATCTATCTATCTATCTATCTATCTATCTATCTATCTCATATCTATCTATCTATCTATCTGATATCTATCTATCTATCTCATATCTATCTATCTATCTCATATCTATCTATCTATCTCATATCTATCTATCTATCTATCTATCTATCTATCTATCTATCTCATATCTATCTATCTATCTATCTATCTCATATCTATCTATCTATCTATCTCATATCTATCTATCCATCTGTCTATGTCATATCTATCTATCTATATCATATCTATCTATCTATCTATCTATACTGTACAGTGCGGAGACAAACATCCGAATACACTTTATATTACACACATATAATTAACATTCAACCATGTGCATATATATATATATATATATATATATATATATATATATATATATATATATATATATATAGTACATTATTAATGAAGTTAAACCCTATCCACATGTTGCATGCAATAAATATATATATGATGTACAGTATTAGTGGAGTTAAACTCTATCCAGATGCTACTACCCACTGGAAGTCACACTGCCACCCTACACCCACCGCCACCACGTCGTGAGAAGTGTGAGTAGGACCAGTGCTCTGTATACACCACACTCACATTTTTACTGACACTCTGTCTGTCTCTCTCAGGGGAGTTCTTCTTGTGGCAGAAGTCAGCAGTCGCTTTGATGACGTCAGACAGTTCCTCAGTGCGATGTCTCAGCTGGGGTTCAAAAGCATTTCCAAGGTAATAGGGTGTCTGTGTGTGTATCAATGTGTTATACTATTGTGTGTGTCAGTGTGTTACTGTGTTACACTACTTTGTACCGCTGTGTTACACCGCTGTGTGCATCGCTGTGTTTCACCTCTGTGTGTATCGCTGTGTTTCACCTCTGTGTGCATCGCTGTGTTTCACCTCTGTGTGCATCGCTGTGTTTCACCTCTGTGTGCATCGCTGTGTTTCACCTCTGTGTGCATCGCTGTGTTTCACCTCTGTGTGCATCGCTGTGTTTCACCTCTGTGTGCATCGCTGTGTTTCACTGCTGTGTGCATCTCTGTGTGCATCGCTGTGTTTCACCGCTGTGTGCACCGCTGTGTGCACCGCTGTGTTTCACCTCTGTGTGCATCGCTGTGTTTCAACGCTGTGTGCATCGCTGTGTTTCACCGCTGTGTGCACCGCTGTGTTTCACCGCTGTGTGTATCTCTGTGTTTCACCGCTGTGTGTATCGCTGTGTTTCACCTCTGTGTGTATCGCTGTGTTTCACCTCTGTGTGTATCGCTGTGTTTCCCAGCTGTGTGCATCGCTGTGTTTCACCTCTGTGTGCATCGCTGTGTTTCACCTCTGTGTGCATCGCTGTGTTTCACCTCTGTGTGCATCGCTGTGTTTCACCTCTGTGTGCATCGCTGTGTTTCACCTCTGTGTGCATCGCTGTGTTTCACTGCTGTGTGCATCTCTGTGTGCATCGCTGTGTTTCACCGCTGTGTGCACCGCTGTGTTTCACCTCTGTGTGCATCGCTGTGTTTCACTGCTGTGTGCATCTCTGTGTGCATCGCTGTGTTTCACCGCTGTGTGCATCGCTGTGTTTCACCTCTGTGTGCATCGCTGTGTTTCCCAGCTGTGTGCATCGCTGTGTTTCACCTCTGTGTGCATCGCTGTGTTTCACCTCTGTGTGCATCGCTGTGTTTCCCAGCTGTGTGCATCGCTGTGTTTCACCTCTGTGTGCATCGCTGTGTTTCACCTCTGTGTGCATCGCTGTGTTTCACCTCTGTGTGCATCGCTGTGTTTCACCTCTGTGTGCATCGCTGTGTTTCCCCGCTGTGTGCATCGCTGTGTTTCACCTCTGTGTGCATCGCTGTGTTTCCACGCTGTGTGCATCGCTGTGTTTCCACGCTGTGTGCATCGCTGTGTTTCACCGCTGTGTGCACCGCTGTGTTTCACCTCTGTGTGCATCGCTGTGTTTCACCGCTGTGTGCATCGCTGTGTTTCACCGCTGTGTGCACCGCTGTGTTTCACCGCTGTGTGTATCGCTGTGTTTCACCTCTGTGTGTATCGCTGTGTTTCACCTCTGTGTGTATCGCTGTTTCCCAGCTGTGTGCATCGCTGTGTTTCACCTCTGTGTGCATCGCTGTGTTTCACCTCTGTGTGCATCGATGTGTTTCACCTCTGTGTGCATCGCTGTGTTTCACCTCTGTGTGCATCAATGTGTTTCACCTCTGTGTGCATCGCTGTGTTTCACTGCTGTGTGCATCTGTGTGCATCGCTGTGTTTCACCGCTGTGTGCACCGCTGTGTTTCACCTCTGTGTGCATCGCTGTGTTTCACTGCTGTGTGCATCTCTGTGTGCATCGCTGTGTTTCACCGCTGTGTGCATCGCTGTGTTTCACCTCTGTGTGCATCGCTGTGTTTCCCAGCTGTGTGCATCGCTGTGTTTCACCTCTGTGTGCATCGCTGTGTTTCACCTCTGTGTGCATCGCTGTGTTTCACCTCTGTGTGCATCGCTGTGTTTCCCCGCTGTGTGCATCGCTGTGTTTCACCTCTGTGTGCATCGCTGTGTTTCCACGCTGTGTGCATCGCTGTGTTTCCACGCTGTGTGCATCGCTGTGTTTCACCTCTGTGTGCATCGCTGTGTTTCACCTCTGTGTGCATCGCTGTGTTTCCACGCTGTGTGCATCGCTGTGTTTCACCTCTGTGTGCACCGCTGTGTTTCACCTCTGTGTGCACCGCTGTGTTTCACCTCTGTGTGCACCGCTGTGTTTCACCTCTGTGTGCATCGCTGTGTTTCACCGCTGTGTGCATCGCTGTGTTTCACCTCTGTGTGCATCGCTGTGTTTCCCCACTGTGTTTCCCCGCTGTGTTTCACCGCTGTGTGCATCGCTGTGTTTCACCTCTGTGTGCATCGCTGTGTTTCACCTCTGTGTGCATCGCTGTGTTTCACCTCTGTGTGCATCGCTGTGTTTCACCGCTGTGTGCATCGCTGTGTTTCACCGCTGTGTGCATCGCTGTGTTTCACCGCTGTGTGCATCGCTGTGTTTCACCGCTGTGTGCGTCGCTGTGTTTCCACGCTGTGTGCGTCACTGTGTTTCACCTCTGTGTGCGTCGCTGTGTTTCACCTCTGTGTGCATCGCTGTGTTTCACCTCTGTGTGCATCGCTGTGTTTCACCTCTGTGTGCATCGCTGTGTTTCACCTCTGTGTGCATCGCTGTGTTTCACCTCTGTGTGCATCGCTGTGTTTCACCGCTGTGTGCATCGCTGTGTTTCACCGCTGTGTGCATCGCTGTGTTTCACCTCTGTGTGCATCGCTGTGTTTCACCGCTGTGTGCATCGCTGTGTGCGTCGCTGTGTTTCCACGCTGTGTGCGTCACTGTGTTTCACCTCTGTGTGCATCGCTGTGTTTCACCTCTGTGTGCATCGCTGTGTTTCACCTCTGTGTGCATCGCTGTGTTTCACCTCTGTGTGCATCGCTGTGTTTCACCTCTGTGTGCATCGCTGTGTTTCACCGCTGTGTGCATCGCTGTGTTTCACCGCTGTGTGCATCGCTGTGTTTCACCGCTGTGTGCGTCGCTGTGTTTCCACGCTGTGTGCGTCACTGTGTTTCACCTCTGTGTGCGTCGCTGTGTTTCACCTCTGTGTGCATCGCTGTGTTTCACCTCTGTGTGCATCGCTGTGTTTCACCTCTGTGTGCATCGCTGTGTTTCACCTCTGTGTGCATCGCTGTGTTTCACCTCTGTGTGCATCGCTGTGTTTCACCGCTGTGTGCATCGCTGTGTTTCACCGCTGTGTGCATCGCTGTGTTTCACCTCTGTGTGCATCGCTGTGTTTCACCGCTGTGTGCATCGCTGTGTGCGTCGCTGTGTTTCCACGCTGTGTGCGTCACTGTGTTTCACCTCTGTGTGCGTCGCTGTGTTTCACCTCTGTGTGCATCGCTGTGTTTCACCTCTGTGTGCATCGCTGTGTTTCACCGCTGTGTGCATCGCTGTGTTTCACCGCTGTGTGCATCGATGTGTTTCACCTCTGTGTGCATCGCTGTGTTTCACCGCTGTGTGCATCGCTGTGTTTCACCTCTGTGTGCATCGCTGTGTTTCACCGCTGTGTGCATCGCTGTGTGCATCGCTGTGTGCGTCGCTGTGTTTCCACGCTGTGTGCGTCACTGTGTTTCACCTCTGTGTGCGTCGCTGTGTTTCACCTCTGTGTGCGTCGCTGTGTTTCACCGCTGTGTGCATCGCTGTGTTTCACCGCTGTGTGCATCGATGTGTTTCACCGCTGTGTGCATCGCTGTGTTTCACCGCTGTGTGCGTCGCTGTGTTTCCACGCTGTGTGCGTCACTGTGTTTCACCTCTGTGTGCGTCGCTGTGTTTCACCTCTGTGTGCATCGCTGTTTTTCACCTCTGTGTGCATCGCTGTGTTTCACCTCTGTGTGCATCGCTGTGTTTCACCTCTGTGTGCATCGCTGTGTTTCACCTCTGTGTGCATCGCTGTGTTTCACCTCTGTGTGCATCGCTGTGTTTCACCTCTGTGTGCATCGCTGTGTTTCACCTCTGTGTGCATCGCTGTGTTTCACCGCTGTGTGCATCGCTGTGTGCATCGCTTTGTTTCACTGCTGTGTGCATCGCTGTGTTTCCACGCTGTGTGCATCGCTGTGTTTCCACGCTGTGTGCATCGCTGTGTTTCCACGCTGTGTGCATCGCTGTGTTTCCACGCTGTGTGCATCGCTGTGTTTCCACGCTGTGTGCATCGCTGTGTTTCCACACTGTGTGCATCGATGTGTTTCACCGCTGTGTTTCACCGCTGTGTTTCCCCGCTGTGTGCATCGGTGTGTTTCCCCGCTGTGTGCATCGGTGTGTTTCCCCGCTGTGTGCATCGGTGTGTTTCCCCGCTGTGTGCATCGCTGTGTTTCCCCGCTGTGTGCATCGCTGTGTTTCCCCGCTGTGTGCATCGCTGTGTTTCACCGCTGTGTGCATCGCTGTGTTTCACCGCTGTGTGCCACCACTGTGTGCATCGCTGTGTGCATCGCTGTGTTTCACCGCTGTGTGCATCGCTGTGTTTCACCGCTGTGTGCATCGCTGTGTTTCACCGCTGTGTGCATCGCTGTGTTTCACCGCTGTGTTTCCCCGCTGTGTTTCACCTCTGTGTGTATCGCTGTGTGCATCGCTGTGTGCATCGCTGTGTGCATCGCTGTGTTTCACCGCTGTGTGCATCGCTGTGTTTCACCTCTGTGTGCATCGCTGTGTTTCACCGCTGTGTGCATCGCTGTGTTTCACCGCTGTGTGCATCGCTGTGTTTCACCGCTGTGTGCATCGCTGTGTTTCACCGCTGTGTGCATCGCTGTGTTTCACCGCTGTGTGCATCGCTGTGTTTCACCTCTGTGTGCATCGCTGTGTTTCACCGCTGTGTTTCACCGCTGTGTGCATCGCTGTGTTTCACCGCTGTGTTTCACCGCTGTGTGCATCGCTGTGTTTCACCGCTGTGTGCATCGCTGTGTTTCACCTCTGTGTGCATCGCTGTGTTTCACCTCTGTGTGCATCGCTGTGTTTCACCTCTGTGTGCATCGCTGTGTTTCACCTCTGTGTGCATCGCTGTGTTTCACCTCTGTGTGCATCGCTGTGTTTCACCTCTGTGTGCATCGCTGTGTTTCACCTCTGTGTGCATCGCTGTGTTTCACCTCTGTGTGCATCGCTGTGTTTCACCTCTGTGTGCATCGCTGTGTTTCACTGCTTTGTGCATCGCTGTGTTTCACCGCTTTGTGCATCTCTGTGTGCATCGCTGTGTTTCACTGCTGTGTTTCACCGCTGTGTGCATCGCTGTTTCACCGCTGTGTGCATCGCTGTGTGCATCGCTGTGTGCATCGCTATGTTTCACCGCTGTGTGCATCGCTGTGTTTCACCGCTGTGTGCATCGCTGTGTTTCACCGCTGTGTGCATCGCTGTGTTTCACCTCTGTGTGCATCGCTGTGTTTCACCGCTGTGTTTCACCGCTGTGTTTCACCGCTGTGTTTCACCGCTGTGTGCATCGCTGTGTTTCACCGCTGTGTGCATCGCTGTGTTTCACCGCTGTGTGCATCGCTGTGTTTCACCGCTGTGTGCATCGCTGTGTTTCACCTCTGTGTGCATCGCTGTGTTTCACCGCTGTGTGCATCGCTGTGTTTCACCGCTGTGTGCATCGCTGTGTTTCACCGCTGTGTGCATCGCTGTGTTTCACCGCTGTGTGCATCGCTGTGTTTCACCGCTGTGTGCATCGCTGTGTTTCACCGCTGTGTGCATCGCTGTGTTTCACCGCTGTGTGCATCGCTGTGTTTCACCGCTGTGTGCATCGCTGTGTTTCACCGCTGTGTGCATCGCTGTGTTTCACCGCTGTGTGCATCGCTGTGTTTCACCGCTGTGTGCATCCCTGTGTTTCATCGCTGTGTTTCACCGCTGTGTGCATCTCTGTGTTTCACCGCTGTGTGCATCGCTGTGTTTCATCGCTGTGTTTCCCCGCTGTGTTTCACCTCTGTGTGTATCGCTGTGTGTATCGCTGTGTGCATCGCTGTGTGCATCGCTGTGTGCATCGCTGTGTTTCACCGCTGTGTGCATCGCTGTGTTTCACCGCTGTGTGCATCGCTGTGTTTCACCGCTGTGTGCATCCCTGTGTTTCATCGCTGTGTTTCACCGCTGTGTGCATCTCTGTGTTTCACTGCTGTGTGCATCGCTGTGTTTCACCACTGTGTGCATCAGTTGAATACAGATCATGTTGTAATTGTCACGGTTCCCAGAAAAGTTCAGGAGTCAGTACTGTATAGTTAAATGCAATTTATTGATAGTAGTAGGTAGGCAAATGTATACAGTAGTAACAAGCAGAGGGTTACAAGCCAGCGAGCACAGTTATCAGGAATAATAGGCTGCCAGGCTTGACCACAATGCTAGAGACTAGGCCTCAGCCACTGGTAGTCTCTACCGGGACCAGTAACAGAACAGGAGCAGGAACTGGTTCAGGAACAGATACACAGGATCTTGATCTGAAGTGGAAGATGTACCGACGCACGCCTGCCGTCAGTAAGGAGAGGACTCTGACTCAGTCTGCAGTCAGAGAGGGAGTAGATAACTGACTCAAGCCTGCAGTCAGTATCAGAGCTGGTCTACCAGAACCCCAGGTCCGCACTAGGTTGTGTGTCTGCTAGGTACAAGGAACAAACGTAAGAGTAGTCAGACAGAGCCACAAGTCAGCACCAGAGGGGAAAGTCAGACAAGCCAGGTCATATACAGTTCAGGTAGTCAGCCAGAGCCGCAGGTCAGCACCAGGCTGGATGTCCATTAATAGGAATACACAAAAGAGTAGTCAGACAGAGCCACAGGTCAGCACCAGGTTGGATGGAAGACTAGCCAGGTCATACACAGAGCCCAAGGTAATAGAAGTGCTATGAACAACAACACAAGGGCAACTGAGTCAGGACCTTTTAAACCCCTCCACAGGAAGTAGGTAGGAGGAGCAGCTCAGAGGAAGTAGGTAGGAGGAGACTACATTAAGCAAACACATAAAACAGAGGCCTGCTGCATGCTTGAAGCCTCGCATCTGTAGATGACGCTGAAACTAAGGTAAGCTGTAACATTACCCCGCCTCAAATCGAGCATGAAACCTGCGTACCATTAAAGGAGCGTGGACATCACTGGCAGGTATCCAGGAGCACTCCTCAGGACCATAGCCCTTCCAATGAATAAAATATTGTAAGCGCCCTCTACTCACACGGGAGTCCAGAATGGTTTGGACCTCATATTACTCGTGATCTGCAACTCTCACGGGGGGGGAGGACAGACAGGAGCTGAAGTATACCGGTTGCAGACCAAGGACTTTAGCAGGGAGACCTGAAAGCATTGTGAATGCGCATGTTGGCAGGAAGTTCCAATGCATAAGCCACCGGGTTAATTTTGCTCAACACAAGGAAAGGACCAATAAATCGAGGAGCCAGTTTGTTGCAAGGGACCTGGAGGTGCAAGTTGCAGGAAGACAATCTCACTCTGTCTCCTACTTGGAAGGTAGGTGCTGGCAGTCACCTACGGTCAGCCTGCCTTTTCTGTCTCTGCACAGAATCACGTAGGGTATGCTGTACCCGTACCCACGAGGAACGGAGCGCCCTTAAATGCTCATCCAGAGCCAGAATTTCTTGTGCTTGGAATGTCTCTGGGAGAGCGGAGGGTTGGAATCCGTAATTGACCAAGTACAGGGAACTCTTAGTGGAAGAGTTAACAACACTATTCAGGGCAAACTCCTCTCAAAGTAACAGGGTAGCCCAGTTATCGTGATGGTCAGAGATATAGCAGCGGAGAAACTGTTCCAAGGCTTGATTACACCTCTCTGCAGCACTGTTGGACTGCGGGTGGTACGCAGAGGAGAATGCCAGCTGAATTCCCATTTGAGCGCAGAAACACCTCCAGAAGCGAGACACAAATTGGCTACCTTTATCGGATACAACGACTTGAGGGATACCATGTAATCGGAAGACCTCCTAAGCGAATATCACTGCCAACTCTTGTGCAGATGGTAAGCCCTTGAGTGTTACAGAATGAGCCATCTTAGAAAACTTATCCACAATCATTAGAATGAGTGTATAGCCCATGGACCTCGGAAGTTCGACCATAAAATCAATAGATAGGCGTGACAAGGGACGTTCGCCATTGGCAATTGGCTGAAGCAAACCCACTGGCAAATGTCTAGGAGACTTAGTTTGGGTACAAGTCTTGCATGCGGATGTGAAAGCGGTACAGTCGGCCCAGAGGTTAGGCCACCAAAACACTCGTGACACGGACCATATTAGTTGGTCTTGACCAATGTGACCTGCCACTTTCGAAGCATGTGATATATTTCCAACGGTTTAATAAGTAAGTGTGCAGGAACAAAGCAACGGCCCTCAGGCTTCTCCGTAGGAGCAGAATCTTGGGCTGCCAGAATCTCTTCTCCCAGAGGGGACGTGATACAGGTACGAATAGTAGCGAAGATCCAATCAGCCGGAATTATCGGAGAAGGGGAAACCTCCTCTCGGGATAAGATACAGAATTGGCGAGACAACGCGTCCGCCCTTAGATTCTTAGAGCCAGGAAGATAGGAAACAACAAAATTGAAGTGAGACAGAAACAGTGCCCATCTGGCCTGTCTGGGAGACAAACGTTTAGCCTCAGAAAGGTAGGTGAGGTTCTTTTGGTTCAGTTAAAAACACCTTAGGGCCTTCAAGCAAATGCCTTCATTCTATCAAGGCCAGGACTATGGCCAGTAATTCTCTGTCTCCAATCTGGTAAAGCATCTCTGCTTTGGATAATTTTCGGGAAAAGAACCCACACGGATGTGCCGTCTCACCTGGGGTTGTGCGCTGGGATAACAGCATGCCTACTCCGACCTCCGATGCATCCACCTCCCAAGATAAAAGGCAGGGAGGGGTTGGGATGCGCCAGTATGGGCCCTGCAGCAAAAGCAGCCTTGAGGTTGTCAAAAGCCATAATAGCCAGCTGAGACCATTCAGAAGCACTAGCCCCCTTACGCGTCATGTCAGTCAGGGGTTTGACAATAGTAGAAAAATTCTTAATGAATTTATGGTAGTAATTCATAAAACCCAGAAACCTTTGGGTCACTTTGAGTCCCTTAGGACGCGGCCAATCCACAACCGCAGACAATATGCGAGGGTCCGTGGCAAACCCAGCAGCGGAAATTACATAGCCTAGGAAACTCACTTGCGGTTTGTGAAATTCTCATTTTTCATGTTTACAGAACAACTTGTTTTCCCTTAAAAGGCTAAGAACCTTTGATACATCAGACTGATGAGTCTCCAATGTAGGAGAGTGGATGAGGATATCATCCAAATATACCACCACACAACTTAGGAGTTCTCTTAACACATCATTTATGAACCCCTGGAAGACAGCCGGGGCGTTGCACAATCCGAAGGGCATGACCAAGTACTCATAATGCCCACTCTGGGTATTAAAGGCTGTCTTTCATTCGTGTCCCTCTTTAATCCGCACCAAGTTGTACGCGGCTCTCAGATCGAGTTTCGTGAAAATCTTTGAACCTTTAACCCGGTCAAAGAGTTCGGTGATCAGGGGAATGAGATATTCATTCTTGACCAAAATCTAGTTCAGCACAGAAAAGTCAGTACATGGACGAAGTTCTCCGTCCTTTTTGACAAAGAAGAATCCAGCACCAGCAGGGGATGTGGATTTATGAATGATGCCTCTGGCCAGCGCATCAGACACATATTCCTCCATGGCCATATTCTCTTACTCTGACAAGGGATAGACACGACCCTTTAGGTGAGTGGTATCAGGCAGCAGTTCTAACGTACAATCATAGGGTCTATGAAGAGGGAGGAGCTTGGCCTGACTCTCACTAAAAACGTCTATAAAAGACGTATACTCCTCCGGAAGGAGTGAAGTTGAAGCGTGAGTGACTCTCACGGGACATGATAGACAAGACTTTTTACAGTGTGGTGACCATACCACCACCTCCCAAGTGTGCCAATCTATCCTGGGGGTTATGTTTCTGTACCCAAGGAAACCCCAGGACCATGGCATGATGTGGAGAGTTGATTACCTGAAACTTCAGGGTTTCCGTATGTAGGTTTCCCACTCTCAAGTTTAACAAGGCGGTCTTATGAGTAATGTGAGAGGGTTGTAAAGGTCTGCCATCAATGGCCTCCACGGCCAACGGGGAGGCAAGAGGCAATAATGGAATATTTTTACTGGCTGCGAACTCTGCATCCATAAAGCAGCCAGCCTCTCCCGTATCCAGTGACGCTGGATCTGAGGTGGATTTGTTAGTCCAATAAATACAGGCCTTCAACACAGGCTTATCCGAAAGGAACACTGGAGACAATGAAATTCCCCCAATCATCTGTCTCCGACCCACTTTAGCATTCGAGCATCTCTCAGGGAGAATGGGACATGACTGTAACAAATGGCCCGCCTTACCACAGTACAAACACAAGCATTCCCTCTCCTAAAGGCCCTCTCCTCTGTAGAAAGCCGAGTGACACCCACTAGCGATGCTGTGTGTTAGTTGTATACATATCATGTAGTGATGCTGTGTGTTAGTTGTATACATATCATGTAGTGATGCTGTGTGTTAGTTGTATACAGATCATGTTGCGATGCTGTGTGTTAGTTGTATACAGATCATGTTGGATGTTGTGATGCTGTGTGTTAGTTGTATACAGATCATGTTGTGATGCTGTGTGTTAGTTGTATACAGATCATGTTGTGATGCTGTGTGTTAGTTGTATACAGATCATGTTGTGATGCTGTGTGCTAGTTGTATACAGATCATGTTGTGATGCTGTGTGCTAGTTGTATACAGATCATGTTGTGATGATGTGTGCTAGTTGTATACAGATCATGTTGTGATGATGTGTGCTAGTTGTATACAGATCATGTTGTGATGCTGTGTGCTAGTTGTATACAGATCATGTTGCGATGCTGTGTGCTAGTTGTATACAGATCATGTTGCGATGCTGTGTGATAGTTGTATACAGATCATGTTGCGATGCTGTGTGATAGTTGTATACAGATCATGTTGCGATGCTGTGTGTTAGTTGTATACAGATCATGTTGCGATGCTGTGTGCTAGTTGTATACAGATCATGTTGTGATGCTGTGTGCTAGTTGTATACAGATCATGTTGTGATGCTGTGTGCTAGTTGTATACAGATCATGTAGTGATGCTGTGTGATAGTTGTATACAGATCATGTAGTGATGCTGTGTGCTAGTTGTATACAGATCATATTGTGATGCTGTGTGCTAGTTGTATACAGATCATGATGTGATGCTGTGTGTTAGTTGTATACAGATCATATTGTGATGCTGTGTGTTAGTTGTATACAGATCATGTTGTGATGCTGTGTGTTTGTTGTATACAGATCATGTTGCGATGCTGTTTGTTATTTGTATACAGATCATGTTGCGATGCTGTTTGTTATTTGTATACAGATCATGTTGCAATGCTGTGTGCTAGTTGTGTACAGGTCATGTTGTGATGCTGTGTGCTAGTTGTATACAGATCATGTTGCAATGTTGTGCTTCAGCTCTCTTTCTCTCCTCAGAGCACAGACAGCAGTTACTTCTACCTGTTTGAGTTCAGTAAGTGCGGCTCTACTCGGGAACGTGTGAGACATTCGGGACTCGAGCTGAAACCGTGTCTGTACAAGAAGAGGTGATCTTAGGAGACTGCTCAGGAAATTCTGATACAGACCCGCCTCCTACTATACCACCACAGCATGTAGACTGCCTGGAATGTAAAATATGGACCCGCGTCCTACTATACCACCACAGCTTGTAGACTGTCTCAAATGTAAAATATGGACCCGTGTCCTACTATACCACCACAGCATGTAGTCTGCCTGGAATGGAAAAGATAGGCTCGGGTCTTACAAGACTGCCTGCAGTGAAACATGGACCTGAGTCCTACAAGACCACCTCAGCTTGTAGACTGTCTGGAATGGGAAAGATGGACCTGGATCCTACAATACCACCCCAGCATGTAGACTGTTGGGAATGGAAAAGATAAATCCAGTTCCTGCAAGGCCACCCAGTATGTAGACTTCCTGGAATGGAAAAGATAGACCCGGGTCCTACAAGACCATCCTGGCTAAAGTTTCTCGCTGATAAGACAAAGGAGGTGCAGAAAGTCAAGGGCTCTGAGTAGGAAACAGGAGAATATGGCTTTGTCTTTTAACTGGCACAGAGATCCTGCACCTGGCACAGGGTTAGAGCCCTATGTCTCTTCATTTCCAAGGCTAACACAGATACCTAGCCTTGTTTGCCCTCATTTCTACCATAGACAAAGATCTATCCATATTTCACCCTCCTCTGTCCTACTGCTGGTCCTGATTCCTCTCTGTCCTACTCCTCCTCTGTCCTACTGCTGGTCCTGGTTCCTCTCTGTCCTACTTCTGGTCCTAGTTCCTCTCTGTCGTAGTCCTCCTCTATCCTACTTCTGGTCCTGGTTCCTCTCTGTCCTACTTCTCTGTCCTACTTCTGGTCCTAGTTCCTCTCTGTCGTAGTCCTCCTCTGTCCTACTTCTGGTCCTGGTTCCTCTCTGTCCTACTCTTCCTCTGTCCTACTTATGGACCTGGTTCCTCTCTGTCCTACTCCTCTGTCCTACTTCTGGTCCTAGTTCCTCTCTGTCGTAGTCCTCCTCTGTCCTACTTCTGGTCCTGGTTCCTCTCTGTCCTACTCTTCCTCTGTCCTACTTATGGACCTGGTTCCTCTCTGTCCTACTCCTCCTCTGTCCTACTTCTGGACCTGGTTCCTCTCTGTCCTACTCTTCCTCTGTCCTACTGCTGGTCCTGGTTCCTCTCTGTCCTACTCTTCCTCTGTCCTACTGCTGGTCCTGGTTCCTCTCTGTCCTACTCCTCCTCTGTCCTACTTATGGACCTGGTTCCTCTCTGTCCTACTCTTCCTCTGTCCTACTGCTGGACCTGGTTCCTCTCCGTTCTACTCCTCCTCTGTCCTACTTCTGGTCCTGGTTCCTCTCTGTCCTACTCTTCCTCTGTCCTACTGCTGGTCCTGGTTCCTCTCTATCCTATTTCTCCTCTGTCCTACTTCTGGACCTGGTTCCTCTCTGTCCTACTCTTCCTCTGTCCTACTCTTCCTCTGTCCTACTCTTCCTCTGTCCTACTTCTGGACCTGGTTCCTCTCTGTCCTACTTCTGGTCCTAGTTCCTCTCTGTCGTAGTCCTCCTCTGTCCTACTTCTGGTCCTGGTTCCTCTCTGTCCTACTCTTCCTCTGTCCTACTTATGGACCTGGTTCCTCTCTGTCCTACTCTTCCTCTGTCCTACTTCTGGTCCTGGTTCCTCTCTGTCCTACTCTTCCTCTGTCCTACTTATGGACCTGGTTCCTCTCTGTCCTACTCTTCCTCTGTCCTACTGCTGGACCTGGTTCCTCTCCGTTCTACTCCTCCTCTGTCCTACTTCTGGTCCTGGTTCCTCTCTGTCCTACTCTTCCTCTGTCCTACTGCTGGTCCTGGTTCCTCTCTATCCTATTTCTCCTCTGTCCTACTTCTGGACCTGGTTCCTCTCTGTCCTACTCTTCCTCTGTCCTACTCTTCCTCTGTCCTACTTCTGGACCTGGTTCCTCTGTGTTCTACTCCTCCTCTGTCCTACTACTGGTACTGGTTCCTCGCTATCCTATTCCTCCTCTGTCCTACGTCTGGTCCTGGTTCCTCTCTGTCCTACTTCTCCTCCTCTGTCTTGCTTCTTGTCCTGATTCCTCTATTCTGCTCCTTCTTGTACCGTTGGCACAGAGACCAGACCCTATTCCTCATTGGTCTTACCACTGGCCCTATTCCTTCTGTGTCCTACTCCTCATACTGCTGGCACAAAGACTGTCCCTACTACCACCTCAGTCGTACTGCTAACACAGAGACCAGACCTTATTCCTCCTCAATCTTAACCACTGGCCCTGTTCCTTCTCTGTCCTACTTCTTTTCGTACCTCTGCACAGAGACCTTGCCCTACTACCACCTCAGTCCTACTGCTAACACAGAGACCAGACCCTATTCCTCCTCTGTCCTACTCATCCTCCTACCACTGGCACAGAGACCTGGCCCTACTGCCACCTCATTCCTGCTGCTGCTGGCACAGAGATGTGGCCCTACTCCTCTCTATTCCTCCACAGGCCCACTGTTGGCACAGAGAATGAACAGCCAGTTTTTTTATATCGAGTTTTTATTTCACAAAGATAAAATCTGTGTGAACTCCCTATCACCTTCTTATATCATAGAATACAGATGGATTAAATACTCTTTGTAAAACATTCCTGTGGTGTCACATTTTTGTGAATTGAGTATGATGTCATACACAGTCCCAAGGTCCTGGTTTCGGGCAGAGTCCCAAGGTCATCTTCTTACAGGAGGCTGACTGCATGCACTCTGCGGTGAGCCCACACGGCAGGAGGGATGCGGGTGGCCATTGGAAGCAGCAGTATCGTGGCTTCTCTGTGTTGCATGGTGCCATCCATTGTGCCATTTGGATACACAGGACACAGGTAGTGAGGCAGAGGAGTGCTGAGGCGAGTGTCTCCTTCATGTTTAGTCACGGCAGATACAGAGATGGCAGGCAGCGCACACGGTTTGGGGGACAGCGTCTCTTGCAGCAGAGCCTGGCGGGAGTCCCATAGAGCATGCTGTAAGTGCAGACCCGTCAGTAAAACAGTGTTCCTGGCCCCGGGTACTCTGTCCGCTATCTGCCAATCACAAGAACATGGGTGGGATTAGAGGAGGGTGGAGTGGAAGGTGCCAAGGACAAGTCCAATATTTTTGGTACCATAAGCAGAAAACAGAGGTGGAGCAACTCTGGAGCAAACCAACTGCAGTGTGGGGGGAGATAATGGTTACAGTGCGACATGGGGGGAGAGAATTGTTACAGTGGGGCGGGGGTGAGATAATTGTTATAGTGGGTGAGATAATTGTTATAGTGGGAGGGAAGGAGATAATTGTTACAGTAGAAAATTGTTAAAGTGGGAGATATATAATTGTTACAGTGTGGCAGTGATGATTGTTATAGGGGTGGAGATAATTGTTACTGTGTGGCAGTGATGATTGTTATAGGGGTGGAGATAATTGTTATAGTGTGGCAGTGATGATTGTTAGAGGGGTGGAGATAATTGTTACAGTGTGGCAGTGATGATTGTTAGAGGGGTGGAGATAATTGTTACAGTGTGATAGGGGTGGAGATAATTGTTACAGTGTGGCAGTGATGATTGTTATAGGGGTGGAGATAATTGTTACAGTGTGGTAGGGGTGGAGATAATTGTTACAGTGTGGCAGTGATGATTGTTATACGGGTGGAGATAATTGTTGCAGTGATGATTGTTATAGGGGTGGAGATAATTGTTACAGTGTGGCAGTGATGATTGTTAGAGGGGTGCAGATAATTGTTACAGTGTGGCAGTGATGATTGTTATAGGGGTGGAGATAATTGTTATAGTGTGGCAGTGATGATTGTTATAGGGGTGGAGATAATTGTTGCAGTGATGATTGTTATAGGGGTGGAGATAATTGTTATAGTGTGGCAGCGATGATTGTTAGAGGGGTGGAGATAATTGTTATAGTGTGGCAGTGATGATTGTTAGAGGGGTGGAGATAATTGTTATAGTGTGGCAGCGATGATTGTTAGAGGGGTGGAGATAATTGTTATAGTGTGGCAGTGATGATTGTTAGAGGGGTGGAGATAATTGTTGCAGTGATGATTGTTATAGGGGTGGAGATAATTGTTATAGTGTGGCAGTGATGATTGTTAGAGGGGTGGAGATAATTGTTACAGTGTGGCAGTGATGATTGTTATACGGGTGGAGATAATTGTTGCAGTGATGATTGTTATAGGGGTGGAGATAATTGTTACAGTGTGGCAGTGATGATTGTTATAGGGGTGGAGATAATTGTTACAGTGTGGCAGTGATGATTGTTATAGGGGTGGCGATAATTGTTATAGTGTGGCAGTGATGATTGTTATAGGGGTGGAGATAATTGTTAGTGTGGCAGTGATGATTGTTATAGGGATGGAGATAATTGTTATAGTGTGGCAGTGATGATTGTTATAGGGGTGGAGATAATTGTTACAGTGTGGCAGTGATGATTGTTATACGGGTGGAGATAATTGTTGCAGTGATGATTGTTATAGGGGTGGAGATAATTGTTACAGTGTGGCAGTGATGATTGTTAGAGGGGTGGAGATAATTGTTACAGTGTGGCAGTGATGATTGTTATAGGGGTGGAGATAATTGTTATAGTGTGGCAGTGATGATTGTTATAGGGGTGGAGATAATTGTTGCAGTGATGATTGTTATAGGGGTGGAGATAATTGTTATAGTGTGGCAGCGATGATTGTTAGAGGGGTGGAGATAATTGTTATAGTGTGGCAGCGATGATTGTTAGAGGGGTGGAGATAATTGTTATAGTGTGGCAGTGATGATTGTTAGAGGGGTGGAGATAATTGTTGCAGTGATGATTGTTATAGGGGTGGAGATAATTGTTATAGTGTGGCAGTGATGATTGTTATGGGGTGGAGATAATTGTTATAGTGTGGCAGTGATGACTGTTAGAGGGGTGGAGATAATTGTTGCAGTGATGATTGTTATAGGGGTGGAGATAATTGTTATAGTGTGGCAGTGATGATTGTTAGAGGGGTGGAGATAATTGTTATAGTGTGGCAGCGATGATTGTTAGAGGGGTGGAGATAATTGTTATAGTGTGGCAGTGATGATTGTTAGAGGGGTGGAGATAATTGTTGCAGTGATGATTGTTATAGGGGTGGAGATAATTGTTAGTGTGGCAGTGATGATTGTTATAGGGGTGGAGATAATTGTTATAGTGTGGCAGTGATGATTGTTAGAGGGGTGGAGATAATTGTTGCAGTGATGATTGTTATAGGGGTGGAGATAATTGTTATAGTGTGGCAGTGATGATTGTAAGAGGGGTGGAGATAATTGTTGCAGTGATGATTGTTATAGGGGTGGAGATAATTGTTATAGTGTGGCAGCGATGATTGTTAGAGGGGTGGAGATAATTGTTATAGTGTGGCAGTGATGATTGTTAGAGGGGTGGAGATAATTGTTGCAGTGATGATTGTTATAGGGGTGGAGATAATTGTTATAGTGTGGCAGTGATGATTGTTAGAGGGGTGGAGATAATTGTTGCAGTGATGATTGTTATAGGGGTGGAGATAATTGTTATAGTGTGGCAGTGATGATTGTTATAGGGGTGGAGATAATTGTTATAGTGTGGCAGTGATGATTGTTAGAGGGGTGGAGATAATTGTTGCAGTGATGATTGTTATAGGGATGGAAATAATTGTTATAGTGTGGAAGTGATAATTGTTAGAGGGGTGGAGATAATTGTTGCAGTGATGATTGTTATAGGGGTGGAGATAATTGTTATAGTGTGGCAGTGATGATTGTTAGAGGAGTGGAGATAATTGTTACAGTGTGGCAGTGATGATTGTTAGAGGGGTGGAGATACTTGTTACAGTGTGGTAGGGGTGGAGATAATTGTAACAGTGTGGCAGCGATGATTGTTATAGGGGTGGAGATAATTGTTACTGTGTGGCAGTGATGATTGTTAGAGGGGTGGAGATAATTGTTACTGTGTGGCAGTGATGATTGTTAGAGTGGTGGAGATAATTGTTACAGTGTGATAGGGGTGGAGATAATTGTTACAGTGTGGCAGTGATGATTGTTATAGGGGTGGAGATAATTGTTACTGTGTGGCAGTGATGATTGTTAGAGGGGTGGAGATAATTGTTACAGTGTGGTAGGGGTGGAGATAATTGTTACAGTGTGGCAGTGATGATTGTTAGAGGGCTGGAGATAATTGTTACTGTGTGGCAGTGATGATTGTTAGAGGGGTGGAGATAATTAATGCAGTGATGATTGTTATAGGGGTGGAGATAATTGTTACTGTGTGGCAGTGATGATTTTTATAGGGGTGGAGATAATTGTTATAGTGTGGCAGTGATGATTGTTAGAGGGGTGGAGATAATTGTTGCAGTGATGATTGTTATAGGGATGGAAATAATTGTTATAGTGTGGAAGTGATAATTGTTAGAGGGGTGGAGATAATTGTTGCAGTGATGATTGTTATAGGGGTGGAGATAATTGTTATAGTGTGGCAGTGATGATTGTTAGAGGAGTGGAGATAATTGTTACAGTGTGGCAGTGATGATTGTTAGAGGGGTGGAGATACTTGTTACAGTGTGGTAGGGGTGGAGATAATTGTAACAGTGTGGCAGCGATGATTGTTATAGGGGTGGAGATAATTGTTACTGTGTGGCAGTGATGATTGTTAGAGGGGTGGAGATAATTGTTACTGTGTGGCAGTGATGATTGTTAGAGTGGTGGAGATAATTGTTAGTGTGGCAGCGATGATTGTTAGAGGGGTGGAGATAATTGTTATAGTGTGGCAGTGATGATTGTTAGAGGGGTGGAGATAATTGTTGCAGTGATGATTGTTATAGGGGTGGAGATAATTGTTATAGTGTGGCAGTGATGATTGTTATGGGGTGGAGATAATGGTTATAGTGTGGCAGTGATGATTGTTAGAGGGGTGGAGATAATTGTTGCAGTGATGATTGTTATAGGGGTGGAGATAATTGTTATAGTGTGGCAGTGATGATTGTTAGAGGGGTGGAGATAATTGTTATAGTGTGGCAGCGATGATTGTTAGAGGGGTGGAGATAATTGTTATAGTGTGGCAGTGATGATTGTTAGAGGGGTGGAGATAATTGTTGCAGTGATGATTGTTATAGGGGTGGAGATAATTGTTATAGTGTGGCAGTGATGATTGTTAGAGGGGTGGAGATAATTGTTGCAGTGATGATTGTTATAGGGGTGGAGATAATTGTTAGTGTGGCAGTGATGATTGTTATAGGGGTGGAGATAATTGTTATAGTGTGGCAGTGATGATTGTTAGAGGGGTGGAGATAATTGTTGCAGTGATGATTGTTATAGGGGTGGAGATAATTGTTATAGTGTGGCAGTGATGATTGTTAGAGGGGTGGAGATAATTGTTGCAGTGATGATTGTTATAGGGGTGGAGATAATTGTTATAGTGTGGCAGCGATGATTGTTAGAGAGGTGGAGATAATTGTTATAGTGTGGCAGTGATGATTGTTAGAGGGGTGGAGATAATTGTTGCAGTGATGATTGTTATAGGGGTGGAGATAATTGTTATAGTGTGGCAGTGATGATTGTTAGAGGGGTGGAGATAATTGTTGCAGTGATGATTGTTATAGGGGTGGAGATAATTGTTATAGTGTGGCAGTGATGATTGTTATAGGGGTGGAGATAATTGTTATAGTGTGGCAGTGATGATTGTTAGAGGGGTGGAGATAATTGTTGCAGTGATGATTGTTATAGGGATGGAAATAATTGTTATAGTGTGGAAGTGATAATTGTTAGAGGGGTGGAGATAATTGTTGCAGTGATGATTGTTATAGGGGTGGAGATAATTGTTATAGTGTGGCAGTGATGATTGTTAGAGGAGTGGAGATAATTGTTACAGTGTGGCAGTGATGATTGTTAGAGGGGTGGAGATACTTGTTACAGTGTGGTAGGGGTGGAGATAATTGTAACAGTGTGGCAGCGATGATTGTTATAGGGGTGGAGATAATTGTTACTGTGTGGCAGTGATGATTGTTAGAGGGGTGGAGATAATTGTTACTGTGTGGCAGTGATGATTGTTAGAGTGGTGGAGATAATTGTTAGTGTGGCAGCGATGATTGTTAGAGGGGTGGAGATAATTGTTACTGTGTGGCAGTGATGATTGTTAGAGGGGTGGAGATAATTGTTACAGTGTGATAGGGGTGGAGATAATTGTTACAGTGTGGCAGTGATGATTGTTATAGGGGTGGAGATAATTGTTACTGTGTGGCAGTGATGATTTTTATAGGGGTGGAGATAATTGTTATAGTGTGGCAGTGATGATTGTTAGAGGGGTGGAGATAATTGTTGCAGTGATGAATGTTATAGGGATGGAAATAATTGTTATAGTGTGGAAGTGATAATTGTTAGAGGGGTGGAGATAATTGTTGCAGTGATGATTGTTATAGGGGTGGAGATAATTGTTATAGTGTGGCAGTGATGATTGTTAGAGGAGTGGAGATAATTGTTACAGTGTGGCAGTGATGATTGTTAGAGGGGTGGAGATACTTGTTACAGTGTGGTAGGGGTGGAGATAATTGTAACAGTGTGGCAGCGATGATTGTTATAGGGGTGGAGATAATTGTTACTGTGTGGCAGTGATGATTGTTAGAGGGGTGGAGATAATTGTTACTGTGTGGCAGTGATGATTGTTAGAGTGGTGGAGATAATTGTTAGTGTGGCAGCGATGATTGTTAGAGGGGTGGAGATAATTGTTATAGTGTGGCAGTGATGATTGTTAGAGGGGTGGAGATAATTGTTGCAGTGATGATTGTTATAGGGGTGGAGATAATTGTTATAGTGTGGCAGTGATGATTGTTATGGGGTGGAGATAATTGTTATAGTGTGGCAGTGATGATTGTTAGAGGGGTGGAGATAATTGTTGCAGTGATGATTGTTATAGGGGTGGAGATAATTGTTATAGTGTGGCAGTGATGATTGTTAGAGGGGTGGAGATAATTGTTATAGTGTGGCAGCGATGATTGTTAGAGGGGTGGAGATAATTGTTATAGTGTGGCAGTGATGATTGTTAGAGGGGTGGAGATAATTGTTGCAGTGATGATTGTTATAGGGGTGGAGATAATTGTTATAGTGTGGCAGTGATGATTGTTAGAGGGGTGGAGATAATTGTTGCAGTGATGATTGTTATAGGGGTGGAGATAATTGTTAGTGTGGCAGTGATGATTGTTATAGGGGTGGAGATAATTGTTATAGTGTGGCAGTGATGATTGTTAGAGGGGTGGAGATAATTGTTGCAGTGATGATTGTTATAGGGGTGGAGATAATTGTTATAGTGTGGCAGTGATGATTGTTAGAGGGGTGGAGATAATTGTTGCAGTGATGATTGTTATAGGGGTGGAGATAATTGTTATAGTGTGGCAGCGATGATTGTTAGAGGGGTGGAGATAATTGTTATAGTGTGGCAGTGATGATTGTTAGAGGGGTGGAGATAATTGTTGCAGTGATGATTGTTATAGGGGTGGAGATAATTGTTATAGTGTGGCAGTGATGATTGTTAGAGGGGTGGAGATAATTGTTGCAGTGATGATTGTTATAGGGGTGGAGATAATTGTTATAGTGTGGCAGTGATGATTGTTATAGGGGTGGAGATAATTGTTATAGTGTGGCAGTGATGATTGTTAGAGGGGTGGAGATAATTGTTGCAGTGATGATTGTTATAGGGATGGAAATAATTGTTATAGTGTGGAAGTGATAATTGTTAGAGGGGTGGAGATAATTGTTGCAGTGATGATTGTTATAGGGGTGGAGATAATTGTTATAGTGTGGCAGTGATGATTGTTAGAGGAGTGGAGATAATTGTTACAGTGTGGCAGTGATGATTGTTAGAGGGGTGGAGATACTTGTTACAGTGTGGTAGGGGTGGAGATAATTGTAACAGTGTGGCAGCGATGATTGTTATAGGGGTGGAGATAATTGTTACTGTGTGGCAGTGATGATTGTTAGAGGGGTGGAGATAATTGTTACTGTGTGGCAGTGATGATTGTTAGAGTGGTGGAGATAATTGTTAGTGTGGCAGCGATGATTGTTAGAGGGGTGGAGATAATTGTTATAGTGTGGCAGTGATGATTGTTAGAGGGGTGGAGATAATTGTTACAGTGTGATAGGGGTGGAGATAATTGTTACAGTGTGGCAGTGATGATTGTTATAGGGGTGGAGATAATTGTTACTGTGTGGCAGTGATGATTGTTAGAGGGGTGGAGATAATTGTTACAGTGTGGTAGGGGTGGAGATAATTGTTACAGTGTGGCAGTGATGATTGTTAGAGGGCTGGAGATAATTGTTACTGTGTGGCAGTGATGATTGTTAGAGGGGTGGAGATAATTAATGCAGTGATGATTGTTATAGGGGTGGAGATAATTGTTACTGTGTGGCAGTGATGATTGTTAGAGGGGTGAAGATAATTGTTACAGTGTGGCAGCGATGATTGTTAAAGGGGTGGAGATAATGGTTACAGTGGGGGTAGGGAGATAATTGTTAGTGTGGCTGAGGTGTAGATAATTGTTACAGTGGAAGATAGATAATTGTTATTGGGGGGAATAATTATTAAAGTGAGGCAGGGAGTGAGATAATTGTTACAGTGGGGTGGAGATAATTGTTTTCGTGGGGCGGGGGTGAGAATTTAGTGTGGCACATGTGTACAGGGGTAGAGATACTTGTTACAGTAGGGTGGGGGCGAAATAATTGTTACAGTGGGGAAGGGGATCATTGTTATAGTGTGACAGGGATGGCGATAATTGTTACAGTGGTTTGGGGAGGTGAGAATTGTTACAGTGGTTTGGGGAGGTGAGAATTGTTACAGTGGTTCGGGAGGTGAGAATTGTTAGTGGTTCGGGAGGTGAGAATTGTTAGTGGTTCGGGAGGTGAGAATTGTTACAGTGGTTCGGGAGGTGAGAATTGTTACAGTGGTTCGGGAGGTGAGAATTGTTACAGTGGTTCGGGAGGTGAGAATTGTTACAGTGGGGCGGGCGGTGAGAATTGTTACAGTGGTTCGGGGGGTGAGAATTGTTACAGTGGTTCGGGGGGTGAGAATTGTTACAGTGGTTCGGGGGGTGAGAATTGTTAGTGGGGGAGGAGTTTAAATAATTGTTACAGTGACAACAGAGATACACTTCTGTCCCTTACTGGGTAAGCTTTCACTACACATCTGGCCCTTATTGGTATAACACTTCCCTGTGCCTCTGACCCTTGCTGTTGTGAACCTTACTTGCACCTCTGACCTTTACTAGTGAAGTTGTTATGGCCCTTACTGGTTTAGTTGTTTGTTTTACACTTCTGGTCATTACTGAGGTATGTGATGCCTGTATCTCTGACCTTTACTGGTGTAGATGATTCCTGCACTAATGGCCCTTAGTGGTGCATGTATTTCCTGCACCAATGGCTCATACTGATGTAGGTGTTCCCTGCACAAACAGTCCTTACTGGTGTATGTGTTCCCTGCACTAACAGTCCTTACTGGTGTATATGTTCCCTGCACTAACAGTCCTTACTGATGTAGGTGTTCCCTGCACTAACAGTCCTTACTGGTGTAGGTGTTCCCTGCACTAACAGTCCTTACTGGTGTATGTGTTCCCTGCACTAACAGTCCTTACTGGTGTAGGTGTTCCCTGCACTAACAGTCCTTACTGGTGTAGGTGTTCCCTGCACTAACAGTCCTTACTGGTGTAGGTGTTCCCTGCACTAACAGTCCTTACTGGTGTAGGTGTTCCCTGCACTAACAGTCCTTACTGGTGTATGTGTTCCCTGCACTAACAGTCCTTACTGGTGTAGGTGTTCCCTGCACTAACAGTCCTTACTGGTGTAGGTGTTCCCTGCACTAACAGTCCTTACTGGTGTAGGTGTTCCCTGCACTAACAGTCCTTACTGGTGTAGGTGTTCCCTGCACTAACAGTCCTTACTGGTGTAGGTGTTCCCTGCACTAACAGTCCTTACTGGTGTAGGTGTTCCCTGCACTAACAGTCCTTACTGGTGTAGATGTTCAATTGCACTAACACCCCTTTCTTATGTAAGTGTCTCTGCACTGGTAACAGCCCTTACTGGTGTAGGCATTCCCTGCATTAATGGCCCTTCCTGATGTAGGCATTCTCTGCATTAGTGGCCCTTCCTGGTGTAGGTGTTCCCTGCATTAGTGGCCCTTACTGGTGTAGGTGTTCCCTGCATTAGTGGCCCTTACTGGTGTAGGTGTTCCCTGCATTAGTGGCCCTTACTGGTGTAGGTGTTCCCTGCATTAGTGGCCCTTACTGGTGTAGGTGTTCCCTGCATTAGTGGCCCTTACTGGTGTAGGCATTCCCTGCATTAATGACCCTTACTGGTGTAGGTGTTCCCTGCATTAGTGGCCCTTACTGGTGTAGGTGTTCCCTGCATTAGTGGCCCTTACTGGTGTAGGTGTTCCCTGCATTAGTGGCCCTTACTGGTGTAGGTGTTCCCTGCATTAGTGGCCCTGACTGGTGTAGGCGTTCCCTGCATCAATTGCCGTTACTGGTGTAGGCGTTCCCTGCATTAATGACCCTTCCTGGTGTAGGCATTCCCTGCATTAATGACCCTTACTGGTGTAGGCGTTCCCTGCATTAATAGCCATTGCTTGTGTAGGCATTCCCTGCATTAATGACCCTTCCTGGTGTAGGCGTTCCCTGCATTAATGGCCCTTACTGGTGTAGGCGTTCCCTGCATTAATGGCCCTTACTGGTGTAGGCGTTCCCTGCATTAATGGCCATTGCTTATGTAGGCGATCCCTGCATTAGTGGCCCTTCTTGGTGTAGGCGTTCCCTGCATTAGTGGCCCTCACTGGTGTAGGCGTTTCCTGCATTAATGGCCCTTACTGGTGTAGGCGTTCCCTGCATTAATGGCCCTTTGTTCCCTGCATTAATGGCCCTTACTGGTGTAGGCGTTCCCTGCATTAATGGCCCTTACTGGTGTAGGCGTTCCCTGCATTAATGGCCATTGCTTATGTAGGCGTTCCCTGCATTAGTGGCCCTTCTTGGTGTAGGCGTTCCCTGCATTAGTGGCCCTCACTGGTGTAGGCGTTTCCTGCATTAATGGCCCTTACTGGTGTAGGCGTTCCCTGCATTAATGGCCATTGCTTGTGTAGGCGTTCCCTGCATTAATGACCCTTCCTGGTGTAGGCGTTCCCTGCATTAATGGCCCTTCCTGATGTAGGCGTTCCCTGCATCAATGGCCTTTACTGGTGTAGGCGTTCCCTGCATCAATTGCCCTTACTGGTGTAGGTGTTCCCTGCATTAATGGCCCTTCCTGGTGTAGGCGTTCCCTGCATTAATGGCCCTTCTTGGTACAGGTGTTTCCTGCATTAATGGCCCTTCTTGGTGTAGGCGTTCCCTGCATTAATGGCCCTTACTGGTGTAGGTGTTCCCTGCATTAATGGCCCTTTGTTCCCTGCATTAATGGCCCACACTGGTGTAGGCATTCCCTGCATTAATGGCCCTTCTTGGTGTAGGCGTTCCCTGCATTAATGGCCCTTCCTGGTGTAGGCATTCCCTGCATTAATGGCCCTTCCTGGTGTAGGCATTCCCTGCATTAATGGCCCTTCCTGGTGTAGGCATTCCCTGCATTAATGGCCCTGACTGGTGTAGGCATTCCCTGCATTAATGGCCCTGACTGGTGTAGGCGTTCTCTGCATTAATGGCCCTTCCTGGTGTAGGCGTTCCCTGCATTAATGGCCCTGACTGGTGTAGGCGTTCCCTGCATTAATGGCCCTTACTGGTGTAGGCGTTCCCTGCAATAATGGCCCTTTGTTCCCTGCATTAATGGCCCTTACTGGTGTAGGCGTTCCCTGCATTAATGGCCCTTCTTGGTGTAGGCGTTCCCTGCATTAATGGCCCTGACTGGTGTAGGCGTTCTCTGCATTAATGGCCCTTCCTGGTGTAGGCATTCCCTGCATTAATGGCCCTGACTGGTGTAGGCGTTCCCTGCATTAATGGCCCTTACTGGTGTAGGCGTTCCCTGCATTAATGGCCCTTTGTTCCCTGCATTAATGGCCCTTACTGGTGTAGGCGTTCCCTGCATTAATGGCCCTTCCTGGTGTAGGCGTTCCCTGCATTAATGGCCCTTCCTGGTGTAAGCGTTCCCTGCATTAATGGCCCTTTCTGGTGTTACAGTGGGAGGTAGATAATTGTTAGTGTGGCAGGGGTATCGATAATTGTTATTGGTAGATAATTGTTATAGTGGGAGGTAGATAAATGTTATGGGGGTAATTGTTACGCCCACACTGGTGTTGGTGTTCCCTGCACCAACAGCCCACACTGGTGTTGGTGTTCCCTGCACCAACAGCCCACACTGGTGTTGGTGTTCCCTGCACCAACAGCCCACACTGGTGTTGGTGTTCCCTGCACCAACAGCCCACACTGGTGTTGGTGTTCCCTGCACCAACAGCCCACACTGGTGTTGGGGTTCCCTGTACCAACAGCCCACACTGGTGTTGGGGTTCCCTGCTCTAATGTATCCTAATGGTGTGGGCATTACCTATTCTGGCTCTTACTGTTGTAGGTGTTCCCTGCACTAACGGATCCTAATGGTGTGGGTAATTACCTGTTCCAGCCCTTACTGGATGTAGGTGTTCCCTGCATGAACTGTCTTTACTGATGTATATGTTCTTTACACTTCTGGCCTTCACTAATGTCCCTTAATGGCATAGGTGTTTCCTGAGTTAACTGCCCCTTTTTCATATGGGTTCTTACCCACACTTCTGGCCCTTTTGGGGTGGGTTCTGGCCCACAATTCTGGCCTTTGCTGGTGTGGGTTCTTACCCGCACTTCTGGCCCTTGCTGGTGTGGGTTCTTACCCGCACTTCTGGCCCTTGCTGGTGTGGGTTCTTAACCGCACTTCTGGCCCTTGCTGGTGTGGGTTCTTACCCGCACTTCTGGCCCTTGCTGGTGTGGGTTCTTAACCGCACTTCTGGCCCTTGCTGGTGTGGGTTCTTAACCGCACTTCTGGCCCTTGCTGGTGTGGGTTCTTACCCGCACTTCTGGCCCTTGCTGGTGTGGGTTCTTACCCGCACTTCTGGCCCTTGCTGGTGTGGGTTCTTACCCGCACTTCTGGCCCTTGTTGGTATGAGTTCTTACCCGCATTTCTGGCCCTGGTTGATGTGAGTTCTTACCTGCATATGCAGACAGTAGTGATCAAGACCTCTGTGCTCTTTCCAGGCTCTGTCCAGAAGGAGGCTGTGGAGGAGCTGCACTGGACGCCGGAACACACTCAGATTGTAGGTTAAGTCGTTAAGAGATGAAGAGGACACATAGCTCAACAGGAGCTTCACTCGGACATGGAGCTCCTTAGCCCAGGCCATGGGAGAAAGCAGGGAAACTGAGGGATACACCCTCCATTCTGTAGGCAGTAGATCTCCTGAGAAAGAATCCCGTACATGCTGACACCTCTGACATTGACAAGGACTCAGTGCCTGCCTTAGTTCCTGCACAGCTTGTGTGATCAGTTCCAGGAGCAGTTTCCACTCCTCATTCAGGAAGCTGAGGAGGTGGGTGTTCCTCTCTGGTGTGCTTGTCAAATGCTTATTTCTCCCCTCTCCATATAGTGCATCATCTACACACCCATTTATCTCAGTGGGACATTTGGTGTTGTTAGCACTATTTGCCTCCATCGATTCAGCATTTCCCCGACGGTCCCAATGCTGGACCATGCCCTGGCCTTCATGCTTCATTACATCCACATGTTCTGCACTCTGGCCTTGCTGCCCACCAGTCAGTCTCTCTAGTTCCTTTTCCTGTTCTAAACAAATACTTTCCAGTTCAGTTAGAAGGATTAAACACTGGTTCAGAATGCTGACCCCGTTCTTACTGTGGGATACTCTAACCACAGGGACTTCTTGAGATGTATATGGGGAGTGTAAAAGAGCTGCTGAAATGCCATTGTCCTGGGGTTCTAGATGTTCACTTTCTGTGGTTTGAGGGGTCCATACGTCTTGAGTGATGAGCAACTCGGAAAGAGCTTGGAGTCCATAAGATTCATATGCCATGCTCTGCACTCCTTCACTCAATCCTAAAACTGCTGGCTCCACCTGTGAGGACAGTGTCTTTATATACCTCATACACTCCAATATCGAGGAACCTGCAGGACACAAGCATAATCATATATCTCCCGAAATTTAAACCTAATTAACAGATGAAGTCTCCAGAAACATCTATCTGCCTTATTAAATCACACAGCCTTCCCTGGGCTATTTAACATGAGGTGTCCCGGGGTTACTTATTATAAAGGATTACAGTAGATAAGAATGTGAGACCTATAGATATTAAAGGGAGCATACCAATGTCCTCTACTGAAACGCTAATCAGGGATTTATCAAGAATATAATCCTAATTACAAGAATTAGCACAAAGATATGGAGGAAGCTTGATATTGAGGATATAAACCAGATTATATTTATTACATGGAGTAGTATGTGGATATGAGGAGGAGACTGAGGATATAAACCAGATTACATGCAGTAGTACAAGGATACTGAGGATATAAACCAGATTACTTGGAGTAGTACAATGAGATGAGGATATAAACCAGATTACATGGAGTAGTACAAGGAGACGGAGGATATAAACCAGATTACATGGAGTAGTACAAGGAGATGAGGATATACACCAGATTGCATGGAGTAGTACAAGGAGACGGAGGATATAAACCAGATTACATGGAGTAGTACAAGGAGATGAGGATATAAACCAGATTACATGGAGTAGTACAAGGAGATGAGGATATAAACCAGATTACATGGAGTAGTACAAGGAGATGAGGATATACACCAGATTACATGGAGTAGTACAAGGAGATGAGGATATAAACCAGATTACATGGAGTAGTACAAGGAGATGAGGATATAAACCAGATTACATGGAGTAGTACAAGGAGACGGAGGATATAAACCAGATTACATGGAGTAGTACAAGGAGATGAGGATATACACCAGATTGCATGGAGTAGTACAAGGAGATGAGGATATACACCAGATTACATGGAGTAGTACAAGGAGACGGAGGATATAAACCAGATTACATGGAGTAGTACAAGGAGATGAGGATATAAACCAGATTACATGGAGTAGTACAAGGAGATGAGGATATAAACCAGATTACATGGAGTAGTACAAGGAGATGAGGATATACACCAGATTACGTGGAGTAGTACAAGGAGATGAGGATATAAACCAGATTACGTGGAGTAGTACAAGGAGATGAGGATATAAACCAGATTACGTGGAGTAGTACAAGGAGATGAGGATATAAACCAGATTACATGGAGTAGTACAAGGAGATGAGGATATACACCAGATTACATGGAGTAGTACAAGGAGATGAGGATATAAACCAGATTACATGGAGTAGTACAAGGAGATGAGGATATAAACCAGATTACATGGAGTAGTACAAGGAGATGAGGATATACACCAGATTACATGGAGTAGTACAAGGAGATGAGGATATGAACCAGATTACATGGAGTAGTACAAGGAGATGAGGATATACACCAGATTACATGGAGTAGTACAAGGAGATGAGGATATAAACCAGATTACATGGAGTAGTACAAGGAGACTGAGGATATACACCAGATTACATGGAGTAGTGCAAGGAGACGGAGGATATAAACCAGATTACATGGAGTAGTACAAGGAGACGGAGGATATAAACCAGATTACATGGAGTAGTACAAGGAGACTGAGGATATACACCAGATTACATGGAGTAGTACAAGGAGATGAGGATATGAACCAGATTACATGGAGTAGTACAAAGAGATGAGGATATACACCAGATTACATGGAGTAGTACAAGGAGATGAGGATATAAACCAGATTACATGGAGTAGTACAAGGAGACTGAGGATATACACCAGATTACATGGAGTAGTGCAAGGAGACGGAGGATATAAACCAGATTACATGGAGTAGTACAAGGAGACGGAGGATATAAACCAGATTACATGGAGTAGTACAAGGAGACTGAGGATATACACCAGATTACATGGAGTAGTACAAGGAGACAGAGGATATAAACCAGATTACATGGAGTAGTACAAGGAGATGAGGATATAAACCAGATTACATGGAGTAGTACAAGGAGACGGAGGATATAAACCAGATTACATGGAGTAGTGCAAGGAGACTGGGGATATAAACCAGATTACATGGAGTAGTACAAGGAGATGAGGATATACACCAGATTACATGGAGTAGTACAAGGAGATGAGGATATACACCAGATTACATGGAGTAGTACAAGGAGACTGGGGATATAAACCAGATTACATGGAGTAGTACAAGGAGATGAGGATATAAACCAGATTACATGGAGTAGTACAAGGAGATGAGGATATACACCAGATTACATGGAGTAGTGCAAGGAGACGGAGGATATAAACCAGATTACATGGAGTAGTACAAGGAGACTGGGGATATAAACCAGATTACATGGAGTAGTACAAGGAGATGAGGATATAAACCAGATTACATGGAGTAGTACAAGGAGATGAGGATATAAACCAGATTACATGGAGTAGTACAAGGAGATGAGGATATACACCAGATTACATGGAGTAGTACAAGGAGATGAGGATATAAACCAGATTACATGGAGTAGTACAAGAAGACTGAGGATATAAACCAGATTACATGGAGTAGTACAAGGAGATGAGGATATAAACCAGATTACATGGAGTAGTACAAGGAGATGAGGATATACACCAGATTACATGGAGTAGTACAAGGAGATGAGGATATACACCAGATTACATGGAGTAGTGCAAGGAGACGGAGGATATAAACCAGATTACATGGAGTAGTACAAGGAGACTGGGGATATACACCAGATTACATGGAGTAGTACAAGGAGATGAGGATATACACCAGATTACATGGAGTAGTACAAGGAGATGAGGATATACACCAGATTACATGGAGTAGTGCAAGGAGACTGGGGATATAAACCAGATTACATGGAGTAGTACAAGGAGATGAGGATATACACCAGATTACATGGAGTAGTACAAGGAGACTGGGGATATAAACCAGATTACATGGAGTAGTACAAGGAGATGAGGATATAAACCAGATTGCATGGAGTAGTACAAGTAGATGAGGATATAAACCAGATTACATGGAGTAGTACAAGGAGATGAGGATATAAACCAGATTACATGGAGTAGTACAATGAGATGAGGATATAAACCAGATTACATGGAGTAGTACAAGGAGATGAGGATATAAACCAGATTACATGGAGTAGTACAAGGAGATGGGGAGACTGGGGATATAAACCAGATTACATGGAGTAGTACAAGGAGATGAGGAGACTGGGGATATAAACCAGATTACATGGAGTAGTACAAGGAGACTGAGAATATAAACCAGATTACATGGAGTAGTACAAGGAGATTGAGGATATAAACCAGATTACATGGAGTAGTACAAGGAGACTGAGGGTATAAACCAGATTACAAAGTGTAGTACAAGGAGATGGGGGACTGAATATATAAACCAGATTACATGGAGTAGTACAAGGAGACTGAGAATATAAACCAGATTACATGGAGTAGTACAAGGAGACTGAGAATATAAACCAGATTACATGGAGTAGTACAAGGAGATTGAGGATATAAACCAGATTACATGGAGTAGTACAAGGAGACTGAGGATATAAACCAGATTACATGGAGTAGTACAAGGAGTTGAGGATATAAACCAGATTACATGGAGTAGTACAAGGAGATAGGGGAGATTGAGGATATAAACCAGATTACATGGAGTAGTACAAGGAGATGAGGATATAAACCAGATTACATGGAGTAGTACAAGGAGACAGAGGATATAAACCAGATTACATGGAGTAGTACAAGGAGTTGAGGATATAAACCAGATTACATGGAGTAGTACAAGGAGATAGGGGAGATTGAGGATATAAACCAGATTACATGGAGTAGTACAAGGAGATGAGGATATAAACCAGATTACATGGAGTAGTACAAGGAGACTGAGGATATAAACCAGATTACAAAGTGTAGTACAAGGAGATGAGGAGACTGAATATATAAACCAGATTACAGTATATGAATATGGGGGAGCTAAACTAATCAAAAAGTAATAAAATAGATGTCTTGCTTTATCATGCTGCTGTTGTTCACCAAGTCTTGTTCTAAGCGGTACTTCCCCTTTAACTAGAGAACTGTGTCACATTCCCATGAGTAGAGATCCCCAAGGGAGAGACTGTGACAGTGTTACCTGTGTGAGTGCTTCTGTGGCAGATAGACAGCAGGTGTGAGAGTGCACGGTTGGTGAGAGGATTTGGTTGACGCCACCCCAGACACTGCTGGGTCAGTCCTTCGACACTCTCTGCGTCTCCCTCATCCAGGATGTACCCTCCATATATAACTGCACCTGAAAGAGACATCCATAGAGACTGCTGAGAGACAGACAATAAAACACAAAGATTGCTAACAGACAGAAATCCAGTCACACAGACTACTGCAAGACAGACATCCGGACAAACAGTCTTCTGAGAGACAGACATCTGGACACACAGACTGCTGAGTGACAGACATGGAGTGCTCTTTTCCCAATGAGACCGCTGTTCTCTCTACCATAGAAGATTTATTTGTGGCCTGGGCTTCCAGTGAATGGTATGTGTGAGGTGTGCCATGACCCTGACCTGACCACAAGCTTGGGTGTTGATCGACATAGTAGGCCTGAATAGAGGCAAAAAGACGGTTTGTTTCAATTGTTTATTGAACTTGTACAAAGATGACATTATTTGGATAAATCTGTAAGAGCTTTGCTCATCAGTAGGATTAGGGATGTAACGGGAAAAACAAGAAGATTGCCACCTGCCGAGACGTTGAATGATACGCTTTGGAACATTATTCTTAGAGGCAGAGGACTCAGCGCCTATTCTGAATGAATGACCAGAGAATTGGTGAGGATTTAGACCTAGACGTGTGAGGATGATAGGAATGTGGTGAGGGGACCAGAGTGAAGAGGAAGAAGGGGGCTGTCAGATACGTGGTGCTGGTGAATTGAGGTGAGATTGACTAGAGCTTGATAGTGACACCAGGAGTTGTGGTAGCAAAGTAGGGGATGTGATGACCTACTCGTGCTTGGTCCATTATTGAATGAGAAATAAATAAAGTGAAGTGGATGGTGTGCCGAACAAGTTTGTCCTGCCGCACAAAGACGTTGGTCTTCGAGAGAAAGGAGAACTCACCCAGCCTAAGAAACCCAAAGAAAGTCACGTGTTAGTATGGTGCTAAAAGGGGTCGGATTTTAAGAGGTCATACTGTCTCTTAAATATATCGCCAGTGATTGGCAGTCTAGTGCACGGTGTTGTATGTTGTAGATGGGCTAGGCCTTTGAGAGAGTTTAACGCTGTACATAGTGAGAATAAATGAGAAAGGGTGAATTAACACGTGATGGTGTTGAATACCGTCTAGATAGGTTTTGATGGTGGGGGCTGAAAACTTGAGACCTAGGTGACAGTGAGAAGTGAAAGCTAGTACTGTGGACTGAGAAAGTGTGAGCGGTGTTCTGGTACCATCTAAAAAGGTTTGAAGGAATGCTAAGTTCTATCAAACAACCTCCTAGGGGCTAGGGCTTGCTGGATTACTGCAAAAGCTTTAGAGAGCAAGTAGTCTATATTGATGCCAGCTCTATGAATGACGGAGGAGTGGCTGCTTCTGGGTGGGAATTGATGGAGTCCTTAAATTGAAATTGGGAGAGAAATGTAATGGCTGTGTTATCGGAAACTGAAATATGTGAGGGGTAAATAATGAATCTGTGTATTAGAGATAACAGGTTGAGCTTCTTTAAAGGTTTTGTGATGACTGCGAATGGGGATCTACCTTTTTGTATGAGACTTATGATGTAGGTGGAAGTGGAGTAGAATATCATGGCCTGCTCTTCTCATTAGTGAGCCCATTAATCAGCTGCGGCCACCAGATCTCTAAGAAACCTAATGAGGAGAGGAGGTCACCTTAGGAACTGACTTCGATTGGCCATGGTTCGGTTAACCATTGAAGGCTAACTGCTGCAAATCCAAAGTCGGCAGTATCGTCGGTGAACACGGTGGGGCTGGTAGAGGAGGGAGGGAACATTGTTCTGCCATTCCACTGTGACAAGAAGTTGGCCCACATACACAGTTCGGATTTAGCCGAAGCGTTAAGGGGAATACTGGAATGGGGTTGGTGGGCTGACGAAAGGAGGGTAATGAGGTGTGAAATGAAAGCCTGGCCTTAGGGAAGGATTCTCATTGAAAGCTTAAATACCCTATTAAAGCGTGTAGTTCGTGTTTAGTCATTGAAGACTTATGAGAGCTTTCTGTCACCAAGGGAATTATCCTGTCAAGTTTATTTTAAGGGATTCTGGCCTCTAAGCGATTAGTGTCAAGTATGATACCTAGAAATTCGAGTTCCTTGGTGGGGCTGCATGTCTTAACTGGTGACAGAGGGATTTTGAGTGAGCTGAACAACTCTGTGAGTTAGTTTAAACTACTGGGAATGGATGAAGAGTTGTTTATCAGGAGAAAATCGTCCAGGTAGTGCAGAACTCCTGGACAATGACTCAGGTTCAGTAGCAGCCAACACAAAATCTCAGCTAAGTTGTCGAAAATTTGGGGGCTGCTACGTGAACCAAAAGTGAGCGTCATGGCGAAGTAATACTGACCAGACCATTTGATGCCCTGGAGATGCCAGAGTGATGGGTGGACAGGGAGGAGTCTGAAGGCGTCCTGTATATGTGTTTTAGAAAGCCAGCAGTCAGGTATTGTTTGTTGAATGAGGCAGATGGTGTTGTCAATAGTGGCGTATTGGAGAGAGTATGATTTGGAAGGAATTAAGGAATTTATACTAGGTGTGTGTGTGTGTGTGTGGAGTGGGGAGCTGAAAGGTCAATAATTACCTGTTTTTTTTGTCTGAAAATTTCTGTGCTGCAAGACCAATGGTGTTAATGAGCCAGATGGGAAAGGGTGGGGTGGGGAAGGGGCCTATGATAAATTCCTTCTCGGCTTCTTTAGCCAGTAGAGCAGTAACTGTTTCTGGATCTGTAAAAGCTGAAACCAGGTTGGGGCATTCTAATGATGAATATGGGCAGGCGGCGATACCAGGATGAAAGCCTTTAGAAAGGCCTGTTATAATGAAATTAGTCAGTGTATTGTCGTGATGTGGAATAAGCAGTGACTGTAGCCTGGTGACATAGATTCCACCTGATTTTTTACTGAAGGAACAAAGCCTGGGACAGATGGTCCTAGAACGGGAATTCCTGCAATTTGAACAAATGTATAGCATCCTACATCAGCTAAAGAAACATTCTCTTGAACTAAAATTATTGCAAATTGGGATGTTCATCAAGTAGTGCATGGTCCTGCCAAGTTTGTCACAGGTAGGAGGGAAAGAAGCACTAATGTGTGGTGCTGACTGAGGTAGTGGAGAGGTTGCTTGGAGGCCGGATGGGTCAGCCATTGGAGGGGTGGAGGGGCAGAGATTAGTGAAATGATAGGACGACTAGCAATTTTGGCACACGGGTGCCTTAAGACCGGCGAAGTGCCTGCAGAAGAGCTCCAGCACGGCTTTGGCAGCGAAGGACCGCTGGTAGTCCTAAAATGTATTACCACCGTATTTGTGTGCAAGATCAACTACAAGGTGTAAATAATAGTCCAGCTCTTGGCGCCTATGCAGGAAAGCAGAGCAGACAATATACCTATAGACGCCAAAAGCTAAGACAAATTCTGTGTCTGACAATATCATATTGAGCGTAGAATCCTTGGACCGGAGCATGACCGACACCTCAGTTGATGATCTTACTCTCGGCCAGAAAGCTATTAATAGAGTGACGAGATTAACGTCCTTCCCTTCCACTAAGTCTCCGCGAATGTTAGGGGGGATCATATGGGCTTGTGATACTCTAGGTATCCCTGCGTGGGATGTACCTGTATGAGCCTGATGGGTCATCATGATTGCTGGTGAGATCGGGCGAGATGAGTGTTCTAGAGATGAAACTCTGGTTTGTATGTTGGCCAACATGGATCCCATCTTGGCCAAAAGGTTTGTAATATGGGTGACCTGCTTGGAGACTGAGGTGGAGGGAGAAGGGGGGAAAGGATGGGGAGGGAGCTTGTGAAAGAGGACTACCGAATCGCTAATAAGGCGCTAAGCGCGGGTTCTTCTCCTTGTCTCAGAGAGCGTTACGAGATATAATTATTCCCTATTCTAAATATGGGTGTGTAATATCTCAAAGTTATTTCTGTAGACAGGCCCTTATACAAGTAATATAAGGACAATAAAAGAGGATTTCAGAGTCTGTGTATGTATTATGCAAAAGTTTATTAGCTATCTAGATTATATAAAGCAGATAAAAAGCTTATCAATAATACAATAAAACAAGTCACATCACATTACAAAATCCAACTAGCAGAGTGTGAGATAATTATAAAATATTGCTTGCCATAATATAAAAATCACAGACCAATCAGCCTCAGTCAACGAGAGTGTCAGGTGACCTGATCTGTCCGCTACTGACCATAGGGGTCCTGTCACTCATTATATATATTTGGCTCGTGCACGGAAAGACCATATTTGGGGACGGATGTAACACTTGGCTATTGGACCTGTTGCTAGGGTCCTAGGGAGAAGTAGCTAACGGTATATTTCTGTTATCTAGAGGCCCGGGGGTAAAAAGGACAAATGTCTAACCGTCTGCTTCCTTTCCATAGGAGATGTGTGGTGATTATCAGTCAGGGCAGACGGTCATGTGACAAAAAGTCTGTCCGGATAAAGTAAGAATATGTTCTAGCTTTCTCTGCCATGGCTAGAGGAATAAATGTATATAGTAACCCTTTGTGTACCATGCAAGAATAGTTATATGCAGAATACAATAGGGTTATGGGTAGAAAGTCACATAAAAGTTGTAGGGGGCTTATTCCCCTGCAACTAGCTGGGGAGGAGGAGCAGTACAAGAGCCTAACTAGCTCGGCTTTACTTGCTGATGCTAGAAAGGGGATATGTTGGCGGGTTAGCTCAGCCATGAGTTTCCCCACGGTCCAGCCTCTGAGGGAGGGGCTTCTGAGGGGCGGAGCTGGAGTCACGGCTTGTGTTGTCTCACTGTCAGACTGCTGTAGCTGATCAATGTTCTCCATGGTGATTTATGGGACTAGAAAGAGATAAGAGGGGGAGGCTATTCGTGGTTTTTTTTTTTTTTCTCTCGTTTCTTCCTCAGTCTCTATGGAGAGGTAAGGTATGATACTGGGGGTATCTTCGGTCTCTACGAAGAGGTAAGGTATGATATTAGGGTAACCTTTGGCCTCTACGAAGAGGTAAGGTATGATACTAGGGTAACTAGACATGTGCACGACGAAAATTTTCAGTAAAATTTGATTTCGGATTAATTTTTTTTTCCCATTAGGAGGATCCGCATTTCTGATCGGACCTGTTCGAATTCCGCAATAGTCCGAATTATTCGGCCGAATTTTAAAAAAACTTTAAAATATTCAATAAAAAATTAAAATTAAACAAATAAAAAAATACATTAAACTAAATTAATAATATTAAACGAGACAGGACGGGGTATTTTATAAACCCCTACACACTTATTAACCGTTAATATGGCAAATATGGGGTGAGTGGCAGCAATGTAACACGGCTGTGTGATACAAATGAATATACACAAACACACAAAATAAAGTCGTGCGCTCACTCCCAGTCCTCCTGGGCAGCACCAATGTCGATAGTATACATCAGCACAAAATATATAGTACACAAAGAGTTACCTGCGCTCTGTCCCAAATCCCTGTGCACATTTACATAATTGGGGGCTTTTAGTTTCACTCCAATGGCCGTTTGAATGTAAGCTCACCTGTCGCACCAAGGCAAGCCTCATAGGTGAGTCCATCAGGACAATTACATTATTTTGAATGACTTTTCTTAAGCTGCACCCATTATGTAACACATTATTACTGCCAAAACTGTAAAAAAAAGTGCTTTTTTTCATTTTGTAATTTTTTAATAATAAATGAGAATGTATATATGTATATGTCACATCAAATTAAAGCCCTTTCTGCCCTTTAAAAAATGGTTTATAATATGTGTTTGTGCAATAAATGAGAAACATAGGAATTATGGTTGAACACACACATAGCAAAAATGTAAAAATTGCTTGTGTCCTTATTGGTTAATATCTACACTTTGCATGAACTGTAAAGAGCCTGTTTTACCACATCTATTTTTAGCAGCATGTAGCAACATTGTAATAAGTTTCAGATGGGAAAGCGTCGTCCTAATTTCCGAAATTGTAAATTTCAGACTAGGTTCGGATTCTGATTTTTTTTTTTTGTATGGGCGGACCTTTGCTTTCGGAAGGACCGAATTATGCCAAATATGCCTTATTCTTCCGAATTCCGAAATTGGCCGAGCCGAATCGCACAAGTCTAAGAGTATCTATCGGCCTCTGTGACGAGGTAAGGTATGATACTAGGGTAACCTTTGGCCTCTGAAGAGGTAAGGTATGATACTAGGTTAACCTTCGACCTATACAAAGAGGTAAGGTATGATACTAGGGGTACCTTTGTCCTCTACGAAGAGGTAAGGCATAATACTGGGGTAACCTTCGGTCTCTATGAAGAGGTAATACGTAATACTGGGGTAACCTTCGGCCTCTACGAAGAGGTAAGGCAATTGGTTAATGGCACCCAGTTACTCCCCTGGGTGACCTTGTATGGCTCTTGGAGAGGAATATCAAGCTTCACCACCCATCTGACAAACTAAGTCTGAGTGAATCTAGGACCTCTTAAGATCAAGGCCCGTGTTTTGCGGGTCTCCTATTGGCTGGTGTTACCTGGGACTTTGAAGATACACCCTGTCGTTCATGTGTCACATTTTAAACCCTACATTCAGGCTCATGTCTCTCACCCTTCCTGTTTTCCTCCCTCTCCGGACTCCGTGGCGTACTCCGAGGAGTACGTGACCAACACTATCCTGGATTCCCACCTCTAACACTGCGGCTTGCAAGTACCTGGTCAACTCGAAGGGCGACAGCCTGAAGTAGTGGCCCTGGGTTGATGCCCTGGACATCCATGCTCCCTCTTTGGTTCTCCATTTTCACCAGACCTTTCCTGCTAAACCACCTTTGGACTGTAGTCCTTTTGTATGGGGGGGATTAGTGTAAAGTTCTGTCCTTTTTCTGACCTTTTTTCCTATTCATTGTCTGGTTTTTGTCTGTTCTTTCTGTTTGCCGGATCCTAGTTTCTTGTCCTGGTTTTTTACTCAGTCCTGAGCCTTTATCAAGTGCCATTTCCTCAGTACGGGTGCACAATCTAAGTGTTTAGTAGTTTCCAGTTCTGTTCCTGAGTTCCCTGACTGTTCCTCCAGAGACTTCCATGTATTGACATTGGCCTTGTTTGCTGACTACTCTTATTGACTTTGGACCGTGCCTCCAGTGATTGATTCTTCACTTTTTTTTTTTTTTACTCCGGTTCTCCTTCTTGACCACTCTTGTATTTTTTGTTAATGTACTTCGTTGCTGACCTGTTGCTGACCCTGCTAGACCAACTATATGACCATCCTACTGCTACAGTCTTCTGTCCAACTAATTTCACCTGTCTGAGTTCACCTTTCACCGGAACAGCTGGAGTTTGACTACTTCAACCTTCTCTTGGTCCTGTTCCTGTTTCACCTTTCAACCTTCAGTCAGATTCCAGTCCAATTAGTCATCAATTCCTTTGAGTCAGAGGTCTGTAATTCTAGTTCATTAGCACAGTAACCTTCGACTGGTACAGCAGGTATTATCTGTGTCCTTGTCTGTTGCTGTTCCTTGACCCTGAGAGATAGTAACTATTCCCTAGGCAGTCATCATAGGTGCTGGCTGACTCCTTTGGTTGGCACTAAAATGACATTGCAGTTAGCACCTTTTGTTCAGCCTTGGCAGCAGCAACTCTGCCAAGGGGATAGTCCATGTCAGCCAGCTCCGAACCCCAATCTGTGATCCCCAGCATCTCACCTACTGGGGATTCCCCTCAGAGGAGGGCTGGCAAATTGTGGCCCGGAGGGCAAATACGATCAAGTGGCCCATTTCTAAGATTGTTTGAGCACACTGTCCCAGACCACACCCTTTTGTTATTTTTAAAAGTGGCCTTAATATCATGAAGTAAACCGATACCATGTAGCTCACAGCAGAAATGGGCTACACTACTGATACTACAGAGCTTATAATTTAAACAAAGCTACACTAGTGATACTATAAAGCTTACAAGGGAAATACATTATACTACTAGTGTAGCTGCATTTGGATTGTAGCTCTGTGGTATAATTTGTGTAGTTCTGTTTCAGTTGGAAGTGCTGTGGTATCACTAGTATCACTTGACTTATAGCAACAAGATGGAGATTAAGTGAGGCAGTGGCCCACTGGCCCAGACATATGGCCGGCCCAGGGGGCAATTGCCCCCCAGGCCAGCCCTCCCCTGATTCCCCTGCTGTGTACCTGTTATCTGTTGTTTCTGTGTTGTGTCCCAGTGTATTCCTGCTCTGGGTATTCTTTATATTGTATATCAATTACAAGTCTGCTTATTTTCTGTGGAGCATGCTTCCCTCAAATGGCAAGGTCACCAGCTTATTTTTTGGAGAAGCATCCACCCACCATGACTTCAGCCACAAGACTCTTCTTGCCGTAAAAGAGAGCATAGATGATTTGGCAAAAAACTTAATAAGATCCAGTGAAACATGACAAGAAAAACTAGTTGATTCTTTGATAACCCCATCTTCTCTTAGCAATTTGGACCTAGAAAGTAAGGATTCAATCTACTCTTCAGGGTGGATTAGCAAATACACCTGGATTGGCTGGAAATACTGAAGAGGACTTTCCCAGGAAAGCTGCATAGAGGATGCCTAGTTCTTTTTGTTCTTCTGCCAAACCCAGAGTCTTCCTTAATGCTCTCAAAAAGGCTTCCATTTCATCATTGTTGAAAGTTCCAGATTCCTCAACGATCTCGCCTTCTTCCTCAGAGGAGTAATCTGACAAAACGTTGTGGACACTAACAGCATTCTCCATTTCCATGCCTCCAGCAGAAGTGCCCTCCCCGAGATCATCCAAGCATTGTTTCGTTCTAGGAACAGCATCTTCCTGCATAGCTGGAAAGGTTTCCTGCATGGAGGTTCTTATCCATGACAGGAATTCCTGGAATTATTAGGGAATATCTTGACCTGCTGCTTTATTTAAACATTGTGGGCACAATTTTGATGTCTCTAATTCTGAAATCTTCTTATCACAACCAGCACAGTTCTTATATTTCGTCCTTGATGCTGGCTGGATCAGGAACACCTTTATCCTTACTAGATGATGGCTTTGGTGGATATTGCTTAAGAAAGCTGAGGTCTGTTAAGGAAACTCTCTTTCAAATGAAATACTATTAAACCACAATCCTAAATAGTTTCAAATTAAAATGAATTGACCAGGTTCAGCCGTGTTTAAATATACTTACGTGCGTTCCATAGGTGGACCACACGTAACTGGAAGAGTACCATTGCAAGGTTACAAGATATCCCCAGGTCAAACATCTGGCTTTCCTGATTGCTGATCTCTGCATAATAGAGGCTCAGACATGCCACCTGCGTTCCAACGTGGAATGCAAAAGAAGACTGGGATGACTCATGTCTCAAAGTCATTGAACCGATGCTGGTGGGGGAAGAGGAAAAATAATGAAAGGCCCCTTTTGTACAGATTTTTGTGGGGAAAAAAGAGAAAGGTGAAAGAAGGACCAGGGACCCCTTAGAAAGCCAAAACAGGCCTAAGCAATTACCTTCAAATCAAGCCTTCCTCTGTGGGTGGCAAAGATGCGGCCCAACATGTCCATTCAGGGAAAGAAAATTAAAGAAAAAAAGGAGAAATATATATTTTTGTCTCCTACAATTCAGTTAGTTTTCCAGGGAGCCTTCCATTTTGCATTTATTATAAGTGATGCAAGGAAACCATTATTATTGTGGGGTGTTTCTATATCAAGGCAAATTGTATAGAGTTTATAGCAAACAACTACCATAAATTCAACAATTAAAAAGCTCAACTGACATCAGCAGGACATATGTATATTTATTTGGCTGCAAAAGGGTTGTGGTTAAATGAGGGGTGTGGTTGTGGTGGGGTCAAGGGGGGCTAAGGGCACTCTAGGTTGCTGTCCCTAGGGGTGCTCAATCCAGGCCTCATACTGGAATACGAAGAAGGAGAAATGTGTTGGCTGCTTTGTAAGAAGCATTTTCATGTGTCAGATCAGATACCGGGGGAGGGCAGCAATTAATGACTCGAAACTCAGCTGTCTCTTTCAGGGAGGTCCTGGGGGTATAAAAAGAGAGGTCTGGGGCCATATGCAGAAAGGTAAAGGGGAAATTTTGGAGCAAGCAGATTACATAAATGAGGGGAAATAAAATTACCCATTCACTTAAATGGGGTATTCAAACCCTTCACCGGTTATATATATATATAATATATATACATGCACACACACAAACAGGTGCTAATGATCCTCAATTTAATATGTAGGCTGAAACACAATCATTAACTAAAACAGAAACAGATTTGTAGGAGTAATAAAACTAGTGCGGAACAGCCAAACTCAGCTAACAAGGTGAGGTTGCTGAAGACTGTTTAATGTCAAAAGTCATATACTATGGCAAGACTGAGCACAGCAACAAGACACATGGTAGTTATGCTGCATCAGCAAGGTATCTCCCAGGCAGAAATTTCATGTCAGACAGGGGTTTCCTCATGTGCTGTCCAAGCTCTCCTGAAGAAGCACAAAGAAACAGGCAACGTTGAGGACCCAAGACGCAGTGGACAGCCAAGGAAACTAAGTGCAGCAGATGAAAGACACGTCATACTTACGGAAGATGTCCAGCAGCGCTATCAGCTCAGAAAACTATCAGCTCAGAACTATGCACGAAAACACAGGAACTGGGGTTCAGAAAAATGGCAGCAGGTGCTCTGGACTGATGAGTCAAAATTTGAAAAATTTGGCTGTAGCAGAAGGCAGTTTGTTCAGTGAAGGGCTGGAGAGAGGTACAAGAATGAGTGTCTGCAGGAAACAGTGAAGCATGATGGAGGTTCCTTGCAAGTTTGGGGCTGCATTTCTGCAAATGGATTTGGTCAGAATTAATGGTCTCCTCAATGCTGACACATACAGACAGATACTTATCCACCATGCAATACCATCAGGGAGGCATCTGATTGGCCCTAAATTTATTCTGTAGCATGACGACCCCAAACATACAGCCAAAGTCATTAAGAACTATCTTCAGTGTAAAGAAGAACAAGGAGTCCTAGAAGTGATGGTATGGACCCCACAGAGCCCTAATCTCATCGAGTCTGTCTGAGATTACATGAAAAGAGAGAGAAGCAACTGAGGCCTAAATCCACAGAAGAACTGTGGTTAGTTCTCCAAGATGTCTGGAACAACCTACCTGCCGAGTTCCTTACAATCTGTGTGTAAGTGACCTAGAAGAACTGATATTGTTATGAAGGTAAAGTGTGGTCACACCAAATATTGATTTACATTTTTCTTCTGTTCACTCACTATGCATTTTGTTACTTGATAAATATAAATTATTAGCTTGTCTATTTTTGAAAGCATTCTTATTTTACAGCATTTTTCACACCTATGACTTTTGCACATTACTGTGTATGTGTAATATATATATATATCAATTTATACATACACTGTGTGTGTATATATGTGTTTGTGATAGGGGAAGCACTCACTGTTGAAGATGCAGATAATTGCCTGGGTGCATATCCGATTAAAGAATCATATTCACAGGAGTGGAAGGAAAGCACTCACAGTCTATATATATATTCTTTTATATATATATAGATATAGATATATATACATATACATACATATACATACACAAGAGTGGAAGGAAAGCACTCACAGGATGCTTTCAATATTGTCCAAACAGATGGCTTTATTGAATAAATTTTTCAGCCAACGCGGAGTTCTCAGCGTTGGCCAAAACATTGATTCAAAAAAGCCATCTGTTTGGATAGTATTGAAAAGTATCCTGTGAGTGCTTTCCTTCCACTCCCGTGTATGTATATGTATATATATATATATATATATATATATATATATATATATATATATAATAAATAATATATTGTAATGCCTTTATACAGATCAGTGGCAGAGGTTGCCAAATATCACTGGGTTCTATCTGGCTGCCTTTATCTTTAGACATTTGAAAGCTTAATATTGGATCTATGAGTACGGTTTCACTCTTAGAGGAACTAGTACAAGAACTAAATCACATCAGGTGGGACATTATCGGCTTATGGGAAACATAAAAAAGGTGAAGATTTAGTCAAATTAGAAGATGTACACTGTCTATACTATAAAGGAACCAATGATGGACTCTGTAGAGAAATCGGACTCTTAATTAACAAAACTATGGAAAGAAGAACAGGGGAGAAAGGTGAAAGTGCCCCTAGTGCAGATATCAAAAGATATTAGCACCATCACCATAAGACACCCTGTGAGAAGATACTTGGAATGGAAAAACACAGGCAGCTCCTTATAGACTCACTCCCCAAATGGGATAACTATATAGGAAAACATAAAACGAGAGTGCCTAATAAAGTCTGACCATCATGACTGTGAGTACATAGTGTATTGAACTTACTCAACATATTTTTACAATATTACACTATTTTGCGCCCTTGTTTTATGTTTTCCTATATTTATTAACAGAAGACTCGCTTCCTGTGCCATCAAACTGAACAGTCGCTATGTTCTTCTAATCATTCACGTTTATGCTCGCACTAGTATCCACAGTGATAATAAAGTTGGATAATTGTATGATGATTTATTACCCCTCTACAAACAGGACAATCACCACTACAAATTTGTAATGGGAGATTTCAATGCAAGTATTGGTAAGATCCAAAATGGAGAAAAAAAATCAATTGGATCAGATGGAACTGGAAAATAGATAACAGAGGCAGCTGATCGAATTTGCAGATGAACAAAATTTGTACATCATGAATTAATTCTACAAGGTAAACTCCCAGAGAAAATGGGACATGGAAAATCCCTAATGGAATACAAGTGAAAACGAATTCATACTTCCAAATAATAAAACGATTTCACTGACTGCTCAGTCTTAAATAGTTTTAACTTTGAAAGTGACCATCGTCTAGTGAGAGCAAAAATCTAAATTGACAAGGGAGAACATGTATCAAATTTGACTGAAAGATAGAATAAAAAATGATCAACAAACGTAAAGATCAACTGTAGCCAACTACTGATAAATCATAAGAATTGTGAGTTATCACTGTCTAATCCCTTCAGTGGACTGCAAGACCTTCCAGACACGGACATTCCAACCCACAAAGATAACGTTATGGAGACTATCGTAGACACTGTCCATGTCCTTGTATCTACTGAGAAATCATAAGAATTGTGAGTTATCACTGTCTAATCCCTTCAGTGGACTGCAAGACCTTCCAGACACGGACATTCCAACCCACAAAGATAACGTTATGGAGACTATCGTAGACACTGTCCATGTCCTTGTATCTACTGAGAAATCATAAGAATTGTGAGTTATCACTGTCTAATCCCTTCAGTGGACTGCAAGACCTTCCAGACATGGACATTCCAACCCTCAATGATAACGTTATTGAGACTATCGTAGACACTGTCCATGTCCTTGTATCTACTGATAAATCATAGGAATTGTGAGTTATCACTGTCTAATCCCTTCAGTGGACTGCAAGACCTTCCAGACACGGACATTCCAACCCTCAATGATAACGTTATTGAGACTATCGTAGACACTGTCCATGTCCTTGTACCTACTGATAAATCATAAGAATTGTGAGTTATCACTGTCTAATCCCTTCAGTGGACTGCAAGACCTTCCAGACACAGACATTCCAACCCTCAATGATAACATTATTGAGACTATCGCAGACACTGTCCATGTCCTTGTATCTACTGTGAAATCATAGGAATTGTGAGTTATCACTGTCTAATCACTTCTGTGGACTTCAAGACCTTCCAGACATGGACATTCCAACCCTCAATGATAACGTTACTGAGACTATCGTAGACACTGTCCATGTCCTTGTAGCTACTGAGAAATCATAAGAATTGTGAGTTATCACTGTCTAATCACTTCAGTGGACTGCAAGACCTTCCAGCCACGGACATTCCAACCCTCAATGATAACGTTATTGAGACTATCGTAGACACTGTCCATGTCCTTCTATCTACTGAGAAATCATAAGAATTGTGAGTTATCACTGTCTAATCACTTCAGTGGACTGCAAGACCTTCCAGACACGGACATTCCAACCCACAATGATAACGTTATTGAGACTATCGCAGACACTGTCCATGTCCTTGTATCTACTGTGAAATCATAGGAATTGTGAGTTATCACTGTCTAATCCCTTCAGTGGACTGCAAGACCTTCCAGCCACGGACATTCCAACCCTCAATGATAACGTTATTCAGACTATTGTAGACACTGTCCATGTCCTTGTATCTACTGAGAAATCATAAGAATTGTGAGTTATCACTGTCTAATCCCTTCAGTGGACTGCAAGACCTTCCAGACATGGACATTCCAACCCTCAATGATAACGTTATTGAGACTATCGTAGACACTGTCCATGTCCTTGTATCTACTGATAAATCATAAGAATTGTGAGTTATCACTGTCTAATCCCTTCAGTGGACTGCAAGACCTTCCAGACACGGACATTCCAACCCTCAATGATAACGTTATTGAGACTATCGTAGACACTGTCCATGTCCTTGTAGCTACTGATAAATCATAGGAATTGTGAGTTATCACTGTCTAATCCCTTCAGTGGACTGCAAGACCTTCCAGACATGGACATTCCAACCCTCAATGATAACGTTATTGAGACTATCGTAGACACTGTCCATGTCCTTGTATCTACTGATAAATCATAGGAATTGTGAGTTATCACTGTCTAATCCCTTCAGTGGACTGCAAGACCTTCCAGACACGGACATTCCAACCCTCAATGATAACGTTATTGAGACTATCGTAGACACTGTCCATGTCCTTGTACCTACTGATAAATCATAAGAATTGTGAGTTATCACTGTCTAATCCCTTCAGTGGACTGCAAGACCTTCCAGACACAGACATTCCAACCCTCAATGATAACGTTATTGAGACTATCGCAGACACTGTCCATGTCCTTGTATCTACTGTGAAATCATAGGAATTGTGAGTTATCACTGTCTAATCACTTCTGTGGACTTCAAGACCTTCCAGACATGGACATTCCAACCCTCAATGATAACGTTACTGAGACTATCGTAGACACTGTCCATGTCCTTGTAGCTACTGAGAAATCATAAGAATTGTGAGTTATCACTGTCTAATCACTTCAGTGGACTGCAAGACCTTCCAGCCACGGACATTCCAACCCTCAATGATAACGTTATTGAGACTATCGTAGACACTGTCCATGTCCTTCTATCTACTGAGAAATCATAAGAATTGTGAGTTATCACTGTCTAATCACTTCAGTGGACTGCAAGACCTTCCAGACACGGACATTCCAACCCACAATGATAACGTTATTGAGACTATCGCAGACACTGTCCATGTCCTTGTATCTACTGTGAAATCATAGGAATTGTGAGTTATCACTGTCTAATCCCTTCAGTGGACTGCAAGACCTTCCAGCCACGGACATTCCAACCCTCAATGATAACGTTATTCAGACTATTGTAGACACTGTCCATGTCCTTGTATCTACTGATAAATCATAAGAATTGTGAGTTATCACTGTCTAATCCCTTCAGTGGACTGCAAGACCTTCCAGCCACGGACATTCCAGCCCTCAATGATAACGTTATTCAGACTATCGTAGACACTGTCCATGTCCTTGTATCTACTGTGAAATCATAAGAATTGTGAGTTATCACTGTCTAATCACTTCAGTGGACTGCAAGACCTTCCAGACATGGACATTCCAACCCTCAATGATAACGTTACTGAGACTATCGTAGACACTGTCCATGTCCTTGTATCTACTGTGAAATCATAGGAATTGTGAGTTATCACTGTCTAATCCCTTCAGTGGACTGCAAGACCTTCCAGACACGGACATTCCAACCCTCAATGATAACGTTATTGAGACTATCGTAGACACTGTCCATGTCCTTGTATCTACTGTGAAATCATAGGAATTGTGAGTTATCACTGTCTAATCCCTTCAGTGGACTGCAAGACCTTCCAGACACGGACATTCCAACCCTCAATGATAACGTTATTGAGACTATCGTAGACACTGTCCATGTCCTTGTATCTACTGTGAAATCATAGGAATTGTGAGTTATCACTGTCTAATCCCTTCAGTGGACTGCAAGACCTTCCAGCCACAGACATTCCAACCCACAATGATAACGTTATTGAGACTATCGCAGACACTGTCCATGTCCTTGTATCTACTGTGAAATCATAGGAATTGTGAGTTATCACTGTCTAATCCCTTCAGTGGACTGCAAGACCTTCCAGACATGGACATTCCAACCCTCAATGATAACGTTATTGAGACTATCGTAGACACTGTCCATGTCCTTGTATCTACTGATAAATCATAAGAATTGTGAGTTATCACTGTCTAATCCCTTCAGTGGACTGCAAGACCTTCCAGACACGGACATTCCAACCCTCAATGATAACGTTATTGAGACTATCGTAGACACTGTCCATGTCCTTGTAGCTACTGATAAATCATAGGAATTGTGAGTTATCACTGTCTAATCCCTTCAGTGGACTGCAAGACCTTCCAGACATGGACATTCCAACCCTCAATGATAACGTTATTGAGACTATCGTAGACACTGTCCATGTCCTTGTATCTACTGATAAATCATAGGAATTGTGAGTTATCACTGTCTAATCCCTTCAGTGGACTGCAAGACCATCCAGACATGGACATTCCAACCCTCAATGATAACGTTATTGAGACTATCGTAGACACTGTCCATGTCCTTGTACCTACTGATAAATCATAAGAATTGTGAGTTATCACTGTCTAATCCCTTCAGTGGACTGCAAGACCTTCCAGACACAGACATTCCAACCCTCAATGATAACGTTATTGAGACTATCGCAGACACTGTCCATGTCCTTGTATCTACTGTGAAATCATAGGAATTGTGAGTTATCACTGTCTAATCACTTCTGTGGACTTCAAGACCTTCCAGACATGGACATTCCAACCCTCAATGATAACGTTACTGAGACTATCGTAGACACTGTCCATGTCCTTGTAGCTACTGAGAAATCATAAGAATTGTGAGTTATCACTGTCTAATCACTTCAGTGGACTGCAAGACCTTCCAGCCACGGACATTCCAACCCTCAATGATAACGTTATTGAGACTATCGTAGACACTGTCCATGTCCTTCTATCTACTGAGAAATCATAAGAATTGTGAGTTATCACTGTCTAATCACTTCAGTGGACTGCAAGACCTTCCAGACACGGACATTCCAACCCACAATGATAACGTTATTGAGACTATCGCAGACACTGTCCATGTCCTTGTATCTACTGTGAAATCATAAGAATTGTGAGTTATCACTGTCTAATCCCTTCAGTGGACTGCAAGACCTTCCAGCCACGGACATTCCAACCCTCAATGATAACGTTATTCAGACTATTGTAGACACTGTCCATGTCCTTGTATCTACTGATAAATCATAAGAATTGTGAGTTATCACTGTCTAATCCCTTCAGTGGACTGCAAGACCTTCCAGACACGGATATTCCAACCCTCAATGATAACGTTACTGAGACTATCGTAGACACTGTCCATGTCCTTGTATCTACTGTGAAATCATAGGAATTGTGAGTTATCACTGTCTAATCCCTTCAGTGGACTGCAAGACCTTCCAGACACAGACATTCCAACCCTCAATGATAACGTTACTGAGACTATCGTAGACACTGTCCATGTCCTTGTATCTACTGTGAAATCATAGGAATTGTGAGTTATCACTGTCTAATCCCTTCAGTGGACTGCAAGACCTTCCAGACATGGACATTCCAACCCTCAATGATAACGTTATTGAGACTATCGTAGACACTGTCCATGTCCTTGTATCTACTGTGAAATCATAGGAATTGTGAGTTATCACTGTCTAATCCCTTCAGTGGACTGCAAGACCTTCCAGCCACGGACATTCCAACCCTCAATGATAACGTTATTGAGACTATCGTAGACACTGTCCATGTCCTTGTATCTACTGTGAAATCATAAGAATTGTGAGTTATCATTGTCTAATCACTTCAGTGGACTGCAAGACCTTCCAGACACGGACATTCCAACCCTCAATGATAACGTTACTGAGACTATCGTAGACACTGTCCATGTCCTTGTATCTACTGTGAAATCATAGGAATTGTGAGTTATCACTGTCTAATCACTTCAGTGGACTGCAAGACCTTCCAGACACGGACATTCCAACCCTCAATGATAACGTTATTGAGACTATCGTAGACACTGTCCATGTCCTTGTATCTACTGATAAATCATAGGAATTGTGAGTTATCACTGTCTAATCACTTCAGTGGACTGCAAGACCTTCCAGACACGGACATTCCAACCCTCAATGATAACGTTATTGAGACTATCGTAGACACTGTCCATGTCCTTGTATCTACTGTGAAATCATAGGAATTGTGAGTTATCACTGTCTAATCCCTTCAGTGGACTGCAAGACCTTCCAGACACGGACATTCCAACCCTCAATGATAACGTTATTGAGACTATCGTAGACACTGTCCATGTCCTTGTATCTACTGTGAAATCATAGGAATTGTGAGTTATCACTGTCTAATCCCTTCAGTGGACTGCAAGACCTTCCAGACACGGACATTCCAACCCTCAATGATAACGTTATTGAGACTATCGTAGACACTGTCCATGTCCTTGTATCTACTGTGAAATCATAGGAATTGTGAGTTATCACTGTCTAATTACTTCAGTGGACTGCAAGACCTTCCAGACACAGACATTTCAACCCTCAATGATAACGTTATTGAGACTATCGCAGACACTGTCCATGTCCTTGTATCTACTGAGAAATCATAGGAATTGTGAGTTATCACTGTCTAATCCCTTCAGTGGACTGCAAGACCTTCCAGACATGGACATTCCAACCCTCAATGATAACGTTACTGAGACTATCGTAGACACTGTCCATGTCCTTGTACCTACTGATAAATCATAAGAATTGTGAGTTATCACTGTCTAATCCCTTCAGTGGACTGCAAGACCTTCCAGACACGGACATTCCAACCCTCAATGATAACGTTATTGAGACTATCGTAGACACTGTCCATGTCCTTGTATCTACTGATAAATCATAAGAATTGTGAGTTATCACTGTCTAATCCCTTCAGTGGACTGCAAGACCTTCCAGACACGGACATTCCAACCCTCAATGATAACGTTACTGAGACTATCGTAGACACTGTCCATGTCCTTGTATCTACTGATAAATCATAGGAATTGTGAGTTATCACTGTCTAATCACTTCAGTGGACTGCAAGACCTTCCAGACATGGACATTCCAACCCTCAATGATAACGTTACTGAGACTATCGTAGACACTGTCCATGTCCTTGTACCTACTGATAAATCATAAGAATTGTGAGTTATCACTGTCTAATCCCTTCAGTGGACTGCAAGACCTTCCAGACACGGACATTCCAACCCTCAATGATAACGTTACTGAGACTATCGTAGACACTGTCCATGTCCTTGTATCTACTGATAAATCATAAGAATTGTGAGTTATCACTGTCTAATCCCTTCAGTGGACTGCAAGACCTTCCAGACACGGACATTCCAACCCTCAATGATAACGTTACTGAGACTATCGTAGACACTGTCCATGTCCTTGTACCTACTGATAAATCATAAGAATTGTGAGTTATCACTGTCTAATCACTTCAGTGGACTGCAAGACCTTCCAGACACGGACATTCCAACCCTCAATGATAACGTTACTGAGACTATCGTAGACACTGTCCATGTCCTTGTATCTACTGATAAATCATAGGAATTGTGAGTTATCACTGTCTAATCACTTCAGTGGACTGCAAGACCTTCCAGACACGGATATTCCAACCCTCAATGATAAAGTTATTGAGACTATCGTAGACACTGTCCATGTCCTTGTATCCACTGTGAAATCATAGGAATTGTGAGTTATCACTGTCTAATCCCTTCAGTGGACTGCAAGACCTTCCAGACACGGACATTCCAACCCTCAATGATAACGTTATTGAGACTATCGTAGACACTGTCCATGTCCTTGTAGCTACTGATAAATCATAAGAATTGTGAGTTATCACTGTCTAATCCCTTCAGTGGACTGCAAGACCTTCCAGACACTGACATTCCAACCCTCAATGATAACATTATTGAGACTATCGTAGACACTGTCCATGTCCTTGTACCTACTGATAAATCATAAGAATTGTGAGTTATCACTGTCTAATCCCTTCAGTGGACTGCAAGACCTTCCAGACACGGACATTCCAACCCTCAATGATAACGTTATTGAGACTATCGTAGACACTGTCCATGTCCTTGTATCTACTGATAAATCATAAGAATTGTGAGTTATCACTGTCTAATCACTTCAGTGGACTGCAAGACCTTCCAGACACGGACATTCCAACCCTCAATGATAACGTTACTGAGACTATCGTAGACACTGTCCATGTCCTTGTATCTACTGTGAAATCATAAGAATTGTGAGTTATCACTGTCTAATCCCTTCAGTGGACTGCAAGACCTTCCAGACACGGACATTCCAACCCTCAATGATAACGTTACTGAGACTATCGTAGACACTGTCCATGTCCTTGTACCTACTGAGAAATCATAGGAATTGTGAGTTATCACTGTCTAATCCCTTCAGTGGACTGCAAGACCTTCCAGACACGGACATTCCAACCCTCAATGATAACGTTATTGAGACTATCGTAGACACTGTCCATGTCCTTGTATCTACTGATAAATCATAAGAATTGTGAGTTATCACTGTCTAATCACTTCAGTGGACTGCAAGACCTTCCAGACACGGACATTCCAACCCTCAATGATAACGTTACTGAGACTATCGTAGACACTGTCCATGTCCTTGTAGCTACTGATAAATCATAAGAATTGTGAGTTATCACTGTCTAATCCCTTCAGTGGACTGCAAGACCTTCCAGACATGGACATTCCAACCCTCAATGATAATGTTATTGAGACTATTGTAGACACTGTCCATGTCCTTGTATCTACTGTGAAATCATAGGAATTGTGAGTTATCACTGTCTAATCCCTTCAGTGGACTGCAAGACCTTCCAGACATGGACATTCCAACCCTCAATGATAATGTTATTGAGACTATTGTAGACACTGTCCATGTCCTTGTATCTACTGTGAAATCATAGGAATTGTGAGTTATCACTGTCTAATCCCTTCAGTGGACTGCAAGACCTTCCAGACATGGACATTCCAACCCTCAATGATAACGTTACTGAGACTATCGTAGACACTGTCCATGTCCTTGTACCTACTGATAAATCATAAGAATTGTGAGTTATCACTGTCTAATCACTTCAGTGGACTGCAAGACCTTCCAGACACGGACATTCCAACCCTCAATGATAACGTTACTGAGACTATCGTAGACACTGTCCATGTCCTTGTACCTACTGATAAATCATAAGAATTGTGAGTTATCACTGTCTAATCCCTTCAGTGGACTGCAAGACCTTCCAGACATGGACATTCCAACCCTCAATGATAATGTTATTGAGACTATTGTAGACACTGTCCATGTCCTTGTATCTACTGTGAAATCATAGGAATTGTGAGTTATCACTGTCTAATCACTTCAGTGGACTGCAAGACCTTCCAGACACGGACATTCCAACCCTCAATGATAACGTTACTGAGACTATCGTAGACACTGTCCATGTCCTTGTACCTACTGATAAATCATAGGAATTGTAAGTTATCACTGTCTAATCACTTCAGTGGACTGCAAGACCTTCCAGACACGGATATTCCAACCCTCAATGATAAAGTTATTGAGACTATCGTAGACACTGTCCATGTCCTTGTATCCACTGTGAAATAATAAGAATTGTGAGTTATCATTGTCTAATCACCTCAGTGGACTGCAAGACCTTCCAGACACGGACATTCCAACCCTCAATGATAACGTTACTGAGACTATCGTAGACACTGTCCATGTCCTTGTATCCACTGTGAAATCATAGGAATTGTGAGTTATCACTGTCTAATCACTTCAGTGGACTGCAAGACCTTCCAGACACGGACATTCCAACCCTCAATGATAACGTTATTGAGACTATCGTAGACACTGTCCATGTCCTTGTATCTACTGATAAATCATAAGAATTGTGAATTATCACTGTCTAATCCCTACAGTGGACTGCAAGACCTTCCAGACACGGACATTCCGACCCTCAATGATAACGTTACTGAGACTATCGTAGACACTGTCCATGTCCTTGTATCTACTGTGAAATCATAAGAATTGTGAGTTATCACTGTCTAATCCCTTCAGTGGACTGCAAGACCTTCCAGACATGGACATTCCAACCCTCAAAGATAACGTTATTGAGACTATCGTAGACACTGTCCATGTCCTTGTATCTACTGTGAAATCATAGGAATTGTGAGTTATCACTGTCTAATCACTTCAGTGGACTGCAAGACCTTCCAGACATGGACATTCCAACCCTCAATGATAACGTTATTGAGACTATTGTAGACACTGTCCATGTCCTTGTATCTACTGATAAATCATAGGAATTGTGAGTTATCACTGTCTAATCCCTTCAGTGGACTGCAAGACCTTCCAGACACGGACATTCCAACCCTCAATGATAACGTTATTGAGACTATCGTAGACACTGTCCATGTCCTTGTAGCTACTGATAAATCATAAGAATTGTGAGTTATCACTGTCTAATCCCTTCAGTGGACTGCAAGACCTTCCAGACACGGACATTCCAACCCTCAATGATAACGTTATTGAGACTATCGTAGACACTGTCCATGTCCTTGTATCCACTGAGAAATCATAAGAATTGTGAGTTATCACTGTCTAATCACTTCAGTGGACTGCAAGACCTTCCAGACACGGACATTCCAACCCTCAATGATAACGTTATTGAGACTATCGCAGACACTGTCCATGTCCTTGTATCCACTGAGAAATCATAAGAATTGTGAGTTATCACTGTCTAATCCCTTCAGTGGACTGCAAGACCTTCCAGACACGGACATTCCAACCCTCAATGATAACGTTATTGAGACTATCGTAGACACTGTCCATGTCCTTCTATCTACTGAGAAATCATAAGAATTGTGAGTTATCACTGTCTAATCACTTCAGTGGACTGCAAGACCTTCCAGACACGGACATTCCAACCCACAATGATAACGTTATTGAGACTATCGCAGACACTGTCCATGTCCTTGTATCTACTGTGAAATCATAAGAATTGTGAGTTATCACTGTCTAATCCCTTCAGTGGACTGCAAGACCTTCCAGACACAGACATTCCAACCCTCAATGATAACGTTATTGAGACTATCGTAGACACTGTCCATGTCCTTGTAGCTACTGATAAATCATAAGAATTGTGAGTTATCACTGTCTAATCCCTTCAGTGGACTGCAAGACCTTCCAGACACGGACATTCCAACCCTCAATGATAACGTTATTGAGACTATCGTAGACACTGTCCATGTCCTTGTATCCACTGATAAATCATAAGAATTGTGAGTTATCACTGTCTAATCACTTCAGTGGACTGCAAGACCTTCCAGACACAGACATTCCGACCCTCAATGATAACGTTATTGAGACTATCGTAGACACTGTCCATGTCCTTGTATCTACTGATAAATCATAAGAATTGTGAGTTATCACTGTCTAATCCCTTCAGTGGACTGCAAGACCTTCCAGACACGGACATTCCAACCCTCAATGATAACGTTATTGAGACTATCGTAGACACTGTCCATGTCCTTGTACCTACTGATAAATCATAAGAATTGTGAGTTATCACTGTCTAATCCCTTCAGTGGACTGCAAGACCTTCCAGACATGGACATTCCAACCCTCAATGATAACGTTACTGAGACTATCGTAGACACTGTCCATGTCCTTGTATCTACTGATAAATCATAAGAATTGTGAGTTATCACTATCTAATCACTTCAGTGGACTGCAAGACCTTCCAGACATGGACATTCCAACCCTCAATGATAACGTTACTGAGACTATCGTAGACACTGTCCATGTCCTTGTACCTACTGATAAATCATAAGAATTGTGAGTTATCACTGTCTAATCACTTCAGTGGACTGCAAGACCTTCCAGACACGGACATTCCAACCCTCAATGATAACGTTACTGAGACTATCGTAGACACTGTCCATGTCCTTGTATCTACTGATAAATCATAAGAATTGTGAGTTATCACTGTCTAATCCCTTCAGTGGACTGCAAGACCTTCCAGACACAGACATTCCAACCCTCAAAGATAACGTTATTGAGACTATCGTAGACACTGTCCATGTCCTTGTATCTACTGTGAAATCATAAGAATTGTGAGTTATCACTGTCTAATCCCTTCAGTGGACTGCAAGACCTTCCAGACACGGACATTCCAACCCTCAAAGATAACGTTATTGAGACTATCGTAGACACTGTCCATGTCCTTGTATCTACTGATAAATCATAAGAATTGTGAGTTATCACTGTCTAATCACTTCAGTGGACTGCAAGACCTTCCAGACACGGACATTCCAACCCTCAATGATAACGTTACTGAGACTATCGTAGACACTGTCCATGTCCTTGTATCTACTGATAAATCATAAGAATTGTGAGTTATCACTGTCTAATCACTTCAGTGGACTGCAAGACATTCCAGACACGGACATTCCAACCCTCAATGATAACGTTATTGAGACTATCGCAGACACTGTCCATGTCCTTGTATCTACTGATAAATCATAAGAATTGTGAGTTATCACTGTCTAATCCCTTCAGTGGACTGCAAGACCTTCCAGACATGGACATTCCAACCCTCAATGATAACGTTATTGAGACTATCGTAGACACTGTCCATGTCCTTGTATCTACTGATAAATCATAAGAATTGTGAGTTATCACTGTCTAATCACTTCAGTGGACTGCAAGACCTTCCAGACACGGACATTCCAACCCTCAATGATAACGTTACTGAGACTATCGTAGACACTGTCCATGTCCTTGTATCTACTGATAAATAATAAGAATTGTGAGTTATCACTATCTAATCACTTCAGTGGACTGCAAGACCTTCCAGACACGGACATTCCAACCCTCAATGATAACGTTACTGAGACTATCGTAGACACTGTCCATGTCCTTGTATCTACTGATAAATCATAAGAATTGTGAGTTATCACTATCTAATCACTTCAGTGGACTGCAAGACCTTCCAGACACGGACATTCCAACCCTCAATAATAACGTTACTGAGACTATCGTAGACACTGTCCATGTCCTTGTATCCACTGATAAATCATAAGAATTGTGAGTTATCACTGTCTAATCACCTCAATGGACTGCAAGACCTTCCAGACACGGACATTCCAACCCTCAATGATAACGTTACTGAGACTATCGTAGACACTGTCCATGTCCTTGTACCTACTGATAAATCATAAGAATTGTGAGTTATCACTGTCTAATCACTTCAGTGGACTGCAAGACCTTCCAGACACGGACATTCCAACCCTCAATGATAACGTTATTGAGACTATCGTAGACACTGTCCATGTCCTTGTATCTACTGTGAAATCATAAGAATTGTGAGTTATCACTGTCTAATCACTTCAGTGGACTGCAAGACCTTCCAGACACGGACATTCCAACCCTCAATGATAACGTTACTGAGACTATCGTAGACACTGTCCATGTTCTTGTACCTACTGATAAATCATAAGAATTGTGAGTTATCACTGTCTAATCACTTCAGTGGACTGCAAGACCTTCCAGACATGGACATTCCAACCCTCAATGATAACGTTACTGAGACTATCGTAGACACTGTCCATGTCCTTGTATCTACTGATAAATCATAAGAATTGTGAGTTATCACTGTCTAATCACTTCAGTGGACTGCAAGACCTTCCAGACACGGACATTCCAACCCTCAATGATAACGTTACTGAGACTATCGTAGACACTGTCCATGTCCTTGTATCTACTGATAAATCATAAGAATTGTGAGTTATCACTGTCTAATCACTTCAGTGGACTGCAAGACATTCCAGACACGGACATTCCAACCCTCAATGATAACGTTATTGAGACTATCGCAGACACTGTCCATGTCCTTGTATCTACTGATAAATCATAAGAATTGTGAGTTATCACTGTCTAATCCCTTCAGTGGACTGCAAGACCTTCCAGACATGGACATTCCAACCCTCAATGATAACGTTATTGAGACTATCGTAGACACTGTCCATGTCCTTGTATCTACTGATAAATCATAAGAATTGTGAGTTATCACTGTCTAATCACTTCAGTGGACTGCAAGACCATCCAGACACGGACATTCCAACCCTCAATGATAACGTTACTGAGACTATCGTAGACACTGTCCATGTCCTTGTATCTACTGATAAATAATAAGAATTGTGAGTTATCACTATCTAATCACTTCAGTGGACTGCAAGACCTTCCAGACACGGACATTCCAACCCTCAATGATAACGTTACTGAGACTATCGTAGACACTGTCCATGTCCTTGTATCTACTGATAAATCATAAGAATTGTGAGTTATCACTATCTAATCACTTCAGTGGACTGCAAGACCTTCCAGACACGGACATTCCAACCCTCAATAATAACGTTACTGAGACTATCGTAGACACTGTCCATGTCCTTGTATCCACTGATAAATCATAAGAATTGTGAGTTATCACTGTCTAATCACCTCAATGGACTGCAAGACCTTCCAGACACGGACATTCCAACCCTCAATGATAACGTTACTGAGACTATCGTAGACACTGTCCATGTCCTTGTACCTACTGATAAATCATAAGAATTGTGAGTTATCACTGTCTAATCCCTTCAGTGGACTGCAAGACCTTCCAGACACGGACATTCCAACCCTCAATGATAACGTTACTGAGACTATCGTAGACACTGTCCATGTTCTTGTACCTACTGATAAATCATAAGAATTGTGAGTTATCACTGTCTAATCCCTTCAGTGGACTGCAAGACCTTCCAGACACAGACATTCCAACCCTCAATGATAACGTTACTGAGACTATCGCAGACACTGTCCATGTCCTTGTAGCTACTGATAAATCATAAGAATTGTGAGTTATCACTGTCTAATCACCTCAGTGGACTGCAAGACCTTCCAGACACGGACATTCCAACCCTCAATGATAACGTTATTGAGACTATCGTAGACACTGTCCATGTCCTTGTATCCACTGCGAAATCATAAGAATTGTGAGTTATCACTGTCTAATCACCTCAGTGGACTGCAAGACCTTCCAGACACGGACATTCCAACCCTCAATGATAACGTTATTGAGACTATCGTAGACACTGTCCATGTCCTTGTATCTACTGATAAATCATAAGAATTGTGAGTTATCACTGTCTAATCACTTCAGTGGACTGCAAGACCATCCAGACACGGACATTCCAACCCTCAATGATAACGTTACTGAGACTATCGTAGACACTGTCCATGTCCTTGTATCTACTGATAAATAATAAGAATTGTGAGTTATCACTATCTAATCACTTCAGTGGACTGCAAGACCTTCCAGACACGGACATTCCAACCCTCAATGATAACGTTACTGAGACTATCGTAGACACTGTCCATGTCCTTGTATCTACTGATAAATCATAAGAATTGTGAGTTATCACTATCTAATCACTTCAGTGGACTGCAAGACCTTCCAGACACGGACATTCCAACCCTCAATAATAACGTTACTGAGACTATCGTAGACACTGTCCATGTCCTTGTATCCACTGATAAATCATAAGAATTGTGAGTTATCACTGTCTAATCACCTCAATGGACTGCAAGACCTTCCAGACACGGACATTCCAACCCTCAATGATAACGTTACTGAGACTATCGTAGACACTGTCCATGTCCTTGTACCTACTGATAAATCATAAGAATTGTGAGTTATCACTGTCTAATCCCTTCAGTGGACTGCAAGACCTTCCAGACACGGACATTCCAACCCTCAATGATAACGTTACTGAGACTATCGTAGACACTGTCCATGTTCTTGTACCTACTGATAAATCATAAGAATTGTGAGTTATCACTGTCTAATCCCTTCAGTGGACTGCAAGACCTTCCAGACACAGACATTCCAACCCTCAATGATAACGTTACTGAGACTATCGCAGACACTGTCCATGTCCTTGTAGCTACTGATAAATCATAAGAATTGTGAGTTATCACTGTCTAATCACCTCAGTGGACTGCAAGACCTTCCAGACACGGACATTCCAACCCTCAATGATAACGTTATTGAGACTATCGTAGACACTGTCCATGTCCTTGTATCTACTGATAAATCATAAGAATTGTGAGTTATCACTGTCTAATCACTTCAGTGGACTGCAAGACCTTCCAGACACGGACATTCCAACCCTCAATGATAACGTTATTGAGACTATCGTAGACACTGTCCATGTCCTTGTATCCACTGATAAATCATAAGAATTGTGAGTTATCACTGTCTAATCACTTCAGTGGACTGCAAGACATTCCAGACACAGACATTCCGACCCTCAATGATAACGTTATTGAGACTATCGTAGACACTGTCCATGTCCTTGTACCTACTGATAAATCATAAGAATTGTGAGTTATCACTGTCTAATCACTTCAGTGGACTGCAAGACCTTCCAGCCACGGACATTCCAACCCTCAATGATAACGTTATTCAGACTATCGTAGACACTGTCCATGTCCTTGTATCTACTGATAAATCATAAGAATTGTGAGTTATCACTGTCTAATCACTTCAGTGGACTGCAAGACCTTCCAGACATGGACATTCCAACCCTCAATGATAACGTTATTGAGACTATCGTAGACACTGTCCATGTCCTTGTATCCACTGTGAAATCATAAGAATTGTGAGTTATCACTGTCTAATCACTTCAGTGGACTGCAAGACCTTCCAGACATGGACATTCCAACCCTCAATGATAACGTTACTGAGACTATCGTAGACACTGTCCATGTCCTTGTAGCTACTGATAAATCATAAGAATTGTGAGTTATCACTGTCTAATCACTTCAGTGGACTGCAAGACCTTCCAGACATGGACATTCCAACCCTCAATGATAACGTTACTGAGACTATCGTAGACACTGTCCATGTCCTTGTATCTACTGATAAATCATAAGAATTGTGAGTTATCACTATCTAATCACTTCAGTGGACTGCAAGACCTTCCAGACACGGACATTCCAACCCTCAATGATAACGTTACTGAGACTATCGTAGACACTGTCCATGTCCTTGTATCTACTGATAAATCATAAGAATTGTGAGTTATCACTGTCTAATCCCTTCAGTGGACTGCAAGACCTTCCAGACACAGACATTCCAACCCTCAATGATAACGTTATTGAGACTATCGTAGACACTGTCCATGTCCTTGTATCCACTGATAAATCATAAGAATTGTGAGTTATCACTGTCTAATCACTTCAGTGGACTGCAAGACCTTCCAGACACGGACATTCCAACCCTCAATGATAACGTTATTGAGACTATCGTAGACACTGTCCATGTCCTTGTACCTACTGATAAATCATAAGAATTGTGAGTTATCACTGTCTAATCCCTTCAGTGGACTGCAAGACCTTCCAGACACGGACATTCCAACCCTCAATGATAACGTTACTGAGACTATCGTAGACACTGTCCATGTCCTTGTACCTACTGATAAATCATAAGAATTGTGAGTTATCACTGTCTAATCCCTTCAGTGGACTGCAAGACCTTCCAGACACGGACATTCCAACCCTCAATGATAACGTTACTGAGACTATCGTAGACACTGTCCATGTCCTTGTACCTACTGATAAATCATAAGAATTGTGAGTTATCACTGTCTAATCACTTCAGTGGACTGCAAGACCTTCCAGACACGGACATTCCAACCCTCAATGATAACGTTACTGAGACTATCGTAGACACTGTCCATGTCCTTGTAGCTACTGATAAATCATAAGAATTGTGAGTTATCACTGTCTAATCCCTTCAGTGGACTGCAAGACCTTCCAGACACGGACATTCCAACCCTCAATGATAACGTTATTGAGACTATCGTAGACACTGTCCATGTCCTTGTATCCACTGATAAATCATAAGAATTGTGAGTTATCACTGTCTAATCCCTTCAGTGGACTGCAAGACCTTCCAGACACAGACATTCCGACCCTCAATGATAACGTTATTGAGTCTATCGTAGACACTGTCCATGTCCTTGTACCTACTGATAAATCATAAGAATTGTGAGTTATCACTGTCTAATCACTTCAGTGGACTGCAAGACCTTCCAGACATGGACATTCCAACCCTCAATGATAACGTTACTGAGACTATTGTAGACACTGTCCATGTCCTTGTATCTACTGATAAATCATAAGAATTGTGAGTTATCACTGTCTAATCACTTCAGTGGACTGCAAGACCTTCCAGACACGGACATTCCAACCCTCAATGATAACGTTACTGAGACTATCGTAGACACTGTCCATGTCCTTGTATCTACTGATAAATCATAAGAATTGTGAGTTATCACTATGTAATCACTTCAGTGGACTGCAAGACCTTCCAGACACGGACATTCCAACCCTCAATGATAACGTTACTGAGACTATCGTAGACACTGTCCATGTCCTTGTATCTATTGATAAATCATGAGAATTGTGATTTATCACTATCTAATCACTTCAGTGGACTGCAAGACCTTCCAGACACGGACATTCCAACCCTCAATGATAACGTTACTGAGACTATCGTAGACACTGTCCATGTCCTTGTATCTACTGATAAATCATAAGAATTGTGAGTTATCACTATCTAATCACTTCAGTGGACTGCAAGACCTTCCAGACACGGACATTCCAACCCTCAATGATAACGTTACTGAGACTATCGTAGACACTGTCCATGTCCTTGTATCTATTGATAAATCATAAGAATTGTGAGTTATCACTATCTAATCACTTCAGTGGACTGCAAGACCTTCCAGACACGGACATTCCAACCCTCAATGATAACGTTACTGAGACTATCGTAGACACTGTCCATGTCCTTGTATCTATTGATAAATCATGAGAATTGTGATTTATCACTATCTAATCACTTCAGTGGACTGCAAGACCTTCCAGACACGGACATTCCAACCCTCAATGATAACGTTATTGAGACTATCGTAGACACTGTCCATGTCCTCGTACCTACTGATAAATCATAAGAATTGTGAGTTATCACTGTCTAATCACTTCAGTGGACTGCAAGACCTTCCAGACACGGACATTCCAACCCTCAATGATAACGTTATTGAGACTATCGTAGACACTGTCCATGTCCTTGTATCTACTGATAAATCATAAGAATTGTGAGTTATCACTGTCTAATCCCTTCAGTGGACTGCAAGACCTTCCAGACACGGACATTCCAACCCTCAATGATAACGTTATTGAGACTATCGTAGACACTGTCCATGTCCTTGTATCTACTGATAAATCATAAGAATTGTGAGTTATCACTGTCTAATCACTTCAGTGGACTGCAAGACCTTCCAGACATGGACATTCCAACCCTCAATGATAACGTTATTGAGACTATCGTAGACACTGTCCATGTCCTTGTAGCTACTGATAAATCATAAGAATTGTGAGTTATCACTGTCTAATCACTTCAGTGGACTGCAAGACCTTCCAGACACGGACATTCCAACCCTCAATGATAACGTTATTGAGACTATCGTAGACACTGTCCATGTCCTTGTATCCACTGTGAAATCATAAGAATTGTGAGTTATCACTGTCTAATCACTTCAGTGGACTGCAAGACCTTCCAGACACAGACATTCCAACCCTCAATGATAACGTTACTGAGACTATCGTAGACACTGTCCATGTCCTTGTATCTACTGATAAATCATAAGAATTGTGAGTTATCACTGTCTAATCCCTTCAGTGGACTGCAAGACCTTCCAGACACGGACATTCCAACCCTCAATGATAACGTTACTGAGACTATCGTAGACACTGTCCATGTCCTTGTATCTACTGTGAAATCATAGGAATTGTGAGTTATCACTGTCTAATCACTTCAGTGGACTGCAAGACCTTCCAGACACGGACATTCCAACCCTCAATGATAACGTTACTGAGACTATCGTAGACACTGTCCATGTCCTTGTAGCTACTGATAAATCATAAGAATTGTGAGTTATCACTGTCTAATCCCTTCAGTGGACTGCAAGACCTTCCAGACATGGACATTCCAACCCTCAATGATAACGTTATTGAGACTATCGCAGACACTGTCCATGTCCTTGTATCCACTGATAAATCATAAGAATTGTGAGTTATCACTATCTAATCACTTCAGTGGACTGCAAGACCTTCCAGACATGGACATTCCAACCCTCAATGATAACGTTACTGAGACTATCGTAGACACTGTCCATGTCCTTGTACCTACTGATAAATCATAAGAATTGTGAGTTATCACTGTCTAATCACTTCAGTGGACTGCAAGACCTTCCAGACACGGACATTCCAACCGTCAATGATAACGTTACTGAGACTATCGTAGACACTGTCCATGTCCTTGTATCTACTGATAAATCATAAGAATTGTGAGTTATCACTGTTTAATCACTTCAGTGGACTGCAAGACCTTCCAGACACGGACATTCCAACCCTCAATGATAACGTTACTAAGACTATCGTAGACACTGTCCATGTCCTTGTACCTACTGATAAATCATAAGAATTGTGAGTTATCACTGTCTAATCACTTCAGTGGACTGCAAGACCTTCCAGACACAGACATTCCAACCCTCAATGATAACGTTATTGAGACTATCGCAGACACTGTCCATGTCCTTGTATCCACTGATAAATCATAAAAATTGTGAGTTATCACTGTCTAATCACTTCAGTGGACTGCAAGACCTTCCAGACACAGACATTCCAACCCTCAATGATAACGTTATTGAGACTATCGTAGACACTGTCCATGTCCTTGTATCTACTGATAAATCATAAGAATTGTGAGTTATCACTGTCTAATCACTTCAGTGGACTGCAAGACCTTCCAGACACGGACATTCCGACCCTCAATGATAACGTTATTGAGACTATCGCAGACACTGTCCATGTCCTTGTAGCTACTGATAAATCATAAGAATTGTGAGTTATCACTGTCTAATCCCTTCAGTGGACTGCAAGACCTTCCAGACACGGACATTCCAACCCTCAATGATAACGTTACTGAGACTATCGCAGACACTGTCCATGTCCTTGTAGCTACTGATAAATCATAGGAATTGTGAGTTATCACTGTCTAATCACCTCAGTGGACTGCAAGACCTTCCAGACACGGACATTCCAACCCTCAATGATAACGTTATTGAGACTATCGTAGACACTGTCCATGTCCTTGTACCTACTGATAAATCATAAGAATTGTGAGTTATCACTGTCTAATCACTTCAGTGGACTGCAAGACCTTCCAGACACGGACATTCCGACCCTCAATGATAACGTTATTGAGACTATCGTAGACACTGTCCATGTCCTTGTACCTACTGATAAATCATAAGAATTGTGAGTTATCACTGTCTAATCACTTCAGTGGACTGCAAGACCTTCCAGACACGGACATTCCAACCCTCAATGATAACGTTATTGAGACTATCGTAGACACTGTCCATGTCCTTGTATCTACTGATAAATCATAAGAATTGTGAGTTATCACTGTCTAATCACTTCAGTGGACTGCAAGACCTTCCAGACACAGACATTCCAACCCTCAATGATAACGTTATTGAGACTATCGTAGACACTGTCCATGTCCTTGTATTTACTGAGAAATCATAAGAATTGTGAGTTATCACTGTCTAATCACTTTAGTGGACTGCAAGACCTTCCAGACACGGACATTCCAACCGTCAATGATAACGTTACTGAGACTATCGTAGACACTGTCCATGTCCTTGTATCTACTGATAAATCATAAGAATTGTGAGTTATCACTGTTTAATCACTTCAGTGGACTGCAAGACCTTCCAGACACGGACATTCCAACCCTCAATGATAACGTTACTAAGACTATCGTAGACACTGTCCATGTCCTTGTACCTACTGATAAATCATAAGAATTGTGAGTTATCACTGTCTAATCACTTCAGTGGACTGCAAGACCTTCCAGACACAGACATTCCAACCCTCAATGATAACGTTATTGAGACTATCGCAGACACTGTCCATGTCCTTGTATCCACTGATAAATCATAAAAATTGTGAGTTATCACTGTCTAATCACTTCAGTGGACTGCAAGACCTTCCAGACACAGACATTCCAACCCTCAATGATAACGTTATTGAGACTATCGTAGACACTGTCCATGTCCTTGTACCTACTGATAAATCATAAGAATTGTGAGTTATCACTGTCTAATCACTTCAGTGGACTGCAAGACCTTCCAGACACGGACATTCCGACCCTCAATGATAACGTTATTGAGACTATCGTAGACACTGTCCATGTCCTTGTACCTACTGATAAATCATAAGAATTGTGAGTTATCACTGTCTAATCACTTCAGTGGACTGCAAGACCTTCCAGACACGGACATTCCAACCCTCAATGATAACGTTATTGAGACTATCGTAGACACTGTCCATGTCCTTGTATCTACTGATAAATCATAAGAATTGTGAGTTATCACTGTCTAATCACTTCAGTGGACTGCAAGACCTTCCAGACACAGACATTCCAACCCTCAATGATAACGTTATTGAGACTATCGTAGACACTGTCCATGTCCTTGTATTTACTGAGAAATCATAAGAATTGTGAGTTATCACTGTCTAATCACTTCAGTGGACTGCAAGACCTTCCAGACACAGACATTCCAACCCTCAATGATAACGTTACTGAGACTATCGCAGACACTGTCCATGTCCTTGTATCTACTGATAAATCATAAGAATTGTGAGTTATCACTGTCTAATCCCTTCAGTGGACTGCAAGACCTTCCAGACACAGACATTCCAACCCTCAATGATAACGTTACTGAGACTATCGCAGACACTGTCCATGTCCTTGTAGCTACTGATAAATCATAGGAATTGTGAGTTATCACTGTCTAATCACCTCAGTGGACTGCAAGACCTTCCAGACACAGACATTCCAACCCTCAATGATAACGTTATTGAGACTATCGTAGACACTGTCCATGTCCTTCTATCTACTGTGAAATCATAAGAATTGTGAGTTATCACTGTCTAATCACTTCAGTGGACTGCAAGACCTTCCAGACACGGACATTCCAACCCTCAATGATAACGTTATTGAGACTATCGTAGACACTGTCCATGTCCTTGTATCCACTGATAAATCATAAGAATTGTGAGTTATCACTGTCTAATCACTTCAGTGGACTGCAAGACCTTCCAGACACGGACATTCCAACCCTCAATGATAACGTTACTGAGACTATCGCAGACACTGTCCATGTCCTTGTAGCTACTGATAAATCATAGGAATTGTGAGTTATCACTGTCTAATCACCTCAGTGGACTGCAAGACCTTCCAGACACGGACATTCCAACCCTCAATGATAACGTTATTGAGACTATCGTAGACACTGTCCATGTCCTTGTAGCTACTGATAAATCATAAGAATTGTGAGTTATCACTGTCTAATCACTTCAGTGGACTGCAAGACCTTCCAGACACGGACATTCCAACCCTCAATGATAACGTTATTGAGACTATCGTAGACACTGTCCATGTCCTTGTAGCTACTGATAAATCATAAGAATTGTGAGTTATCACTGTCTAATCCCTTCAGTGGACTGCAAGACCTTCCAGACACGGACATTCCAACCCTCAATGATAACGTTACTGAGACTATCGTAGACACTGTCCATGTCCTTGTATCCACTGTGAAACAAGAAAAAAACAACCTGAATATCAAAAGAAACAGTTACCATGATGAAAAAGCGATGATAAATGAAGCAAAATGGAAAAATTACAAACAGGGTAGAATATGAAGAAATGTGCAAGACCATGAGGAGCAGCATAAAAGAAGAAACACGCAAGTTCAGTGTTGAGCTCATCAAAACACTGGAAGAAAACCAAGGGTTAAAGAAAGCAAAACAAAAGATGGCCACACACAGGAGCCGGATGTTTGTATTAAAGCTTTAAGATGGTACAACAGCAAAAACTCAACAACAAATACTAAAATGAGTGGAAGAATTGTATTCAGATCTTTATAAAAATGAAGGACAACAAGTGAATTCAGTGCCATTCACTCACCACTACCGTCATTGCTTACCATTTTCATCTTACCATTCACTCACCACTACCGTCATTGCTTTCCATTTTCATCTCACTATTCACTCACCACTACCATCATTGCTTACGATTTTCATCTTACTATTCACTCCCCGCAACAGTCACTGCTTTCCCTTTTCATCCTACCATTCACTCCCCGATACCATCATTGCTTTCCATTTTCATCTTACCATTCACTCACTGCTACCATCATTGCTTTCCATTTTCATCTTACCGTTCACTCACCACTACAGTCATTATTTTCCATTTTCATCCTTCCATTCACTCACCACTACAGTCATTATTTTCCATTTTCATCTTACCATTCACTCACCACTACAGTCATTATTTTCCATTTTCATCCTTCCATTCACTCACCACTACAGTCATTATTTTCCATTTTCATCCTTCCATTCACTCACTACTACAGTCATTGTTTCCATTTTCATCTTACTATTCACTCGCCACTACAGTCATTGCTTTCTATTTTCAACCTACTATTCACTCCCTGTTACCGTCATTGCTTTCCATTTTCATCCTACTGTCACTGCTTTCCCTTTTCATCCTACTCTTCACTCCCCGCTACCGTCACTGCTTTCCCTTTTCATCCTACCGTTCATTCCCCACTACCATCATTGTTTTCCATTTTCATCCTACTCTTCATTCCCATAATTCTAGTGGACTTAATTCTGATCTTGGAAGGATTAATTATCTAACAGGTTCCCTATTTGAACTATTGATTTAGCGTACTCAGGTCATTGGATTTGTTTAGACTTCTATCATCAACCTTCATGATATTATTCTAGACTCCCAATACTATCACTTGGTAGTATACAAGTAAGGGAACATTTGGGCAGCAGTGATCACAATATGTTATCTTTCGAAATTTGTTATTAGAAAACAATTAGCAAGGGTTTAACCAAAACATTTAATTTTAAAAAGGTTAATTTTACACAGCTAAAAACAATATTAAAGGATACTCAGTTGGATGTAATCTTCAAAGATAAAAATGCATAAGAATCATGGAATTTGTTTAAATTGCTCTTCACATGAATATATACCATTGGGGAATAAGCACAAGAGGAGCAAATTCAGACCAATGTGGCTTAATAAAGAGGTTTGCAGGGAAATGAGAAATATGAAGCAGGTTTTTAAGTGTCAGATGGGTCAGATGCATCATTTAAATGAAAATGAGAGAAATATTGCAAAAAAGAACAAGAAAAATCATAAACAATTTTATAAGTATATAAATAACAAAAAACATTAAGGTTGATATTGGTCTTCTTAAGGCAGAGACAGGTTAGTTGATTACTGAGGATAAGACTATGGCTGACACCTTAAACACATTCTTTTCTTGTGTATATACAAAGGAAAAAAAAATGGCATGCTATAGGCAAACAGACCAAACCACAGAATTTCCTCCTTCATGTACATGGCTTACTGAGGACAAAGGCCAAAAGAGACTGAAAATGTTATGGTGAATAAAGCACCGGGACCTGATGGTATACATCTAAGGGCACTTAAAGGGATAGTAATGTCAGAAAAAAGTATTAACTATATGGTAGATACAATTAAAAGAGAGTACTTGCACTTGTTCGTATCTCTCAAACCGTTATGGTGAGAGATATAGGAAAATAAAGTTCTCTGGTCCCTCCCCTTTTTGCTTGATGAGCTGTAAAGCTGTCAGAAGCAGATTCTGGTTACTTGACCAGATGCCGATCTTCAGCAGCACCGATATAACGATATCTAAAGACAAATACTTCATTTAAAACGGTCTACAAAGTGTGCCTGGTTTGCAAGCACACTTTGTAGACTCTTCCAATTAAGTATTTATTTCTAAATAGTGTGATTTCAGCTCTGCTGAAGAGCCTTTGTTTGGTCAAATGACTGGAATCTGCAGCTGTCAGCTAGATGGCAGACTTGCGTAAAACAGCCAGGAAAAGGTAACTTTAGCAAGTTATATCTCTCAAACCATAAAGGTCTGAGATAAGACTTACATCGATGTTAATCTTTATTTAATGTCTACAATATTAAATGGACTTAAAATTAACCATTACTATCCCTTTAAGGAACTTAGTTCAGCAATAGCAAAACCATTATATTTATTGATTCACTGTCATCAGGCATAGTGCCCTGTGATTGGAGGAAAGCTGATATAGTACAATTGTTCAAAAAGGGAGCAAGATCCAAACCAGGAAATTATAGACCTGTGAGCTTGACTTCCATAGTGGATAAGATAATTGAAGGGTTATTAACTGACAATAATCAGAACTATGTGACAAACAATATTGTTAGTAGGAATCAGCATGGTTTCATGAAGAACAGATCATGTAAGACTAATTTACTTGCATTTTATGAAAGAGTAAGTAGTAATTTGGACAGGGGAATTGCTGTTGATGTAATATACTTGGATTCTGCAAAAGCCTTTGACACAGCGCCTCACAACAGGTTACTGCTTAAATTAAAAGGCTTCGGTTTGGGCGGTGTTATCTGTACATGGATTGAGAACTGGTTAAATGATAGATGGCAGAGAGTTGGTGTAAATGGAACTTTTTCAAATTGGTCTAAGGTTATAAGTGGGGTGCCGCAGGGTTCAGTCCTGGGCCCAATGCTTTTTTGATTAATAATTATCTAGAGGTGGTATTTTGAAAATAATGTCTCAATCTTTGTTGGTGACACTAAGCTATGTAAGAAAATACATACAGAGCTGAATGATTTTTCTGAGCAGAAGGATTTAGATAAACTAAGTGAATGGGCAGAAAAGTGGCAGATGTCATTTAATGTAGATAAATGTAAGGTTATGCATTTGGGCTGTAGAAACAAACTTGCTACATATACTCTAAATGGGAAACAACTTGGGAAATCCTCATTAGAGAAAGATTTAGGAGAACTGATAGACAATAGACTTCACAGCAGTGTGCAGAGTCACTCAGCTGCTGCAAGAGCAAATAGAGTACTAGCCTGCATAAAAGAGGTGTAGAAGCAAGGGATGGGAATATTATCCTACCTCTGTATAAATCCTTGGTTAGGCCTCATCTAGAATATGGAGTACAGTTCTGGGCGCCAGTTCTTAAAAAAGACATTACTGAACTGGAAAAGGTGCAGAGACGTGCAACAAAACTGATAAAGGGATTGGAGGATCTGAGTTATAAAGAGAGACTAGCCAAACTGGGTTTGTTTACATTAGACGAGACGTCTAAGGGGTGATATGATTACCATTTACAAATACAATCAAGGCCAATACAAAGAACTATCCAATGAATTATTTACTCGAAGAGCTGAGCTAAGAACAAGAGGTTATCCATTAAGACTAGAGGAAAGGCACTTTCAACTAAAACAAAAGTCTTTGCCTGGGGAAGCTGTGTTTGCAGATACTTTAACTGCTTTCAAAAAAGCAGTGGATGCCTATCTATCACAGAACAATATTGAGAATTATGACAGTTGGTCTCAATGCAGAAAGGATGTTACATAGTTACATAGTAATTTAGGTTGAAAAAAGACTTGCGTCCATCCAGTTCAACCCTTTTCCTATTCCTGTTTACCATCGCTGACCCAAAAGAAGGCATCTGACTCCAAATGGCAATCAGATTTCTCCCTGGATCAACAAGTCCTAACTAAATATTCATCCCAATACTAACATACAGAGCCCTCTATATTATGCTCTTTTAAATAAGTATCCAGGCCCCTTTTAAAGGCATCTAATGTATTTGATAGCACCACCTCCTCCGGAAGTGCATTCCATACCTTTATTGTCCTTACTGTAAAGAAACCCTTCCGCTGTTGTAGACTAAATGTTGATCCAGGGAAATATCTGACTGTCATTTGGAGTCAGAAAGGATTTGTTACCCAATTGGGGCTAATTGGAAATGGCTTCATTGTTTGTTTGTTTGTTTGTTTTTTTTGCCTTCCTCTGAATCAACAGGGGTGATTTGGCATGGGCTGGACTTGATAGACAAATCTTTTTTTAGCCTCATCAGCTATGTTTCTCACATATACAGCACCTGTAATGAAGATCATCTCCTCCTCCCTCTTATCTACCTGTAATGAAGATCATCTCCTCCTCCCTCTTATCTACCTGTAATGAAGATCATCTCCTCCTCCCTCTTATCTCCCTGTAATGAAGATCATCTCCTCCTCCCTCTTATCTACCTGTAATGAAGATCATCTCCTCCTCCCTCTTATCTCCCTGTAATGAAGATCAGCTTGTCCTCCCTCTTATCTACCTATAATGAAGATCATCTCGTCCTCCTTCCTATGTACCTGTAATGAAGATCGGCTTCTCCTCCCTCTTATCTACCTGTAATGAAGATCATCTCCTCCTCCCTCTTATCTCCCTGTAATGAAGATCAGCTTGTCCTCCCTCTTATCTACCTATAATGAAGATCATCTCGTCCTCCTTCCTATGTACCTGTAATGAAGATCGGCTTCTCCTCCCTCTTATCTACCTGTAATGAAGACAGTCTCCTCCTCCCTCTTATCTACCCGTAATGAAGATCATCTCCTCCTCCCTCTTATCTCCCTGTAATGAAGATCAGCTTGTCCTCCCTCTTATCTACCTATAATGAAGATCATCTCGTCCTCCTTCCTATGTACCTGTAATGAAGATTGGCTTCTCCTCCCTCTTATCTACCTGTAATGAAGATCATCTCCTCCTCCCTCTTATCTCCCTGTAATGAAGATCAGCTTGTCCTCCCTCTTATCTACCTGTAATGAAGATCATCTCCTCCTCCTCCCTCTCATCTACCTGTAATGAAGATCAGCACCTCCTCCCTCTTATCTCCCTGTAATGAAGATCATCTCATCCTCCCTCCTATGTACCTGTAATGAAGATCGGCTCCTCCTCCCTCTTATCTACCTGTAATGAAGATCATCACCTCCTCCCTCTTATCTACCTGTAATGTAGATTGTCTCCTCCTCCATCTTATCTGCCTGTAATGAAGATCATCTCCTCCTCTCTCTCATCTACCTGTAATGAAGATCATCTCCTCCTCCCTCTTATCTACCTGTAATGAAGATCATCTCCTCCTCCCTCTTATCTACCTGTAATGAAGATCGGCTCCTCCTCCCTCTTATCTACCTGTAATGAAGATCATCACCTCCTCCCTCTTATCTACCTGTAATGTAGATTGTCTCCTCCTCCATCTTATCTGCCTGTAATGAAGATCATCTCCTCCTCTCTCTCATCTACCTGTAATGAAGATCATCTCCTCTTCCCTCTTATCTACCTGTAATGAAGATCATCTCCTCCTCCCTCTTATCTACCTGTAATGAAGATCATCTCCTCCTCCATCTTATCTGCCTGTAATGAAGATCATCTCCTCCTCTCTCTCATCTACCTGTAATGAAGATCATGTCGTCCTCCCTCTTATCTCCCTGTAATGAAGATCAGCTCCTCCTCCCTCTTATCTACCTGTAATGAAGATCATCTCCTCCTCCCTCTTATCTATCTGTAATGAAGATCATCTCCTCCTCCCTCTCATCTACCTGTAATGAAGATCATCTCCTCCTCCCACTTATCTACCTGTAATGAAGATCATCTCCTCCTCCCTCTTATCTACCTGTAATGAAGATCATCTCCTCCTCCCTCTCATCTACCTGTAATGAAGATCATCTCCTCCTCCCACTTATCTACCTGTAATGAAGATCATCTCCTCCTCCCTCTTATCTACCTGTAATGAAGATCATCTCCTCCTCCCTCTTATCTACCTGTAATGAAGATCATCTCCTCCTCCCTCTTATCTACCTGTAATGAAGATCATCTCCTCCTCCCTCTTATCTACCTGTAATGAAGATCATGTCTTCCTCCCTCTTATCTACCTGTAATGAAGATCATCTCCTCCTCCCTCTTATCTACCTGTAATGAAGATCGTCTCGTCCTCCCTCTTATCTACCTGTAATGAAGATCATCTCCTCCTCCCTCTTATCTCTCTGTAATGAAGATCATCTCCTCCTCCCTCTTATCTACCTGTAATGAAGATCATCACCTCCTCCCTCTTATCTACCTGTAATGAAGATCATCTCCTCCTCCCTCTTATCTACCTGTAATGAAGATCGTCTCCTCCTCCCTCTTATCTACCTGTAATGAAGATCATCTCCTCCTCCCTCTTATCTACCTGTAATGAAGATCGTCTCCTCCTCCCTCTTATCTACCTGTAATGAAGAACGTCTCCTCCCTCTTATCTACCTGTAATGAAGATCATCTCCTCCTCCCTCTTATCTACCTGTAATGAAGATCATCACCTCCTCCCTCTTATCTACCTGTAATGAAGATCATCTCCTCCTCCCTCTTATCTACCTGTAATGAAGATCATCTCCTCTTCCCTCTTATCTACCTGTAATGAAGATCAGCTCCTCCTCCCACTTATCTACCTGTAATGAAGATCATCTCCTCCTCCCTCTTATCTACCTGTAATGAAGATCATCTCCTCTTCCCTCTTATCTACCTGTAATGAAGATCATCTCCTCCTCCCTCTTATCTACCTGTAATGAAGATCATCTCCTCCTCCCTCTTATCTACCTGTAATGAAGATCATCTCATCCTCCCTCTTATCTACCTGTAATGAAGATCATCTCCTCCTCCCTCTTATCTACCTGTAATGAAGATAGTCTCCTCCTCCCTCTTATCTACCTGTAATGAAGATCATCTCCTCCTCCCTCTTATCTACCTGTAATGAAGATCAGCTCCTCCTCCCTCTTATCTACCTGTAATGAAGATCAGCTCCTCCTCCCTCTTATCTCCCTGTAATGAAGATCAGCTCCTCCTCCCTCTTATCTACCTGTAATGAAGATCATCTCCTCCTCCCACTTATCTACCTGTAATGAAGATCATCTCTTCCTCCCTCTTATCTCCCTGTAATGAAGATCAGCTCCTCCTCCCTCTTATCTACCTGTAATGAAGATCAGCTCCTCCTCCCTCTTATCTCCCTGTAATGAAGATCAGCTCCTCCTCCCTCTTATCTACCTGTAATGAAGATCATCTCCTCCTCCCACTTATCTACCTGTAATGAAGATCGTCTCCTCCTCCCTCTTATCTACCTGTAATGAAGATCGTCTCCTCCTCCCTCTTATCTCCCTGTAATGAAGATCAGCTCCTCCTCCCTCTTATCTACCTGTAATGAAGATCATCTCCTCCTCCCTCTTATCTACCTGTAATGAAGATCAGCGTCTCCTCCCTCTTATCTACCTGTAATGAAGATCATCTCCTCCTCCCTCTTATCTACCTGTAATGAAGATCATCTCCTCCTCCCTCTTATCTACCTGTAATGAAGATCATCACCTCCTCCCTCTTATCTACCTGTAATGAAGATCATCTCGTCCTCCCTCTTATCTACCTGTAATGAAGATCATCACCTCCTCCCTCTTATCTACCTGTAATGAAGATCATCTCCTCCTCCCTCTTATCTACCTGTAATGAAGATCATCTCCTCCTCCCTCTTATCTACCTGTAATGAAGATCATCTCCTCCTCCCTCTTATCTACCTGTAATGAAGATCATCACCTCCTCCCTCTTATCTACCTGTAATGAAGATCATCTCGTCCTCCCTCTTATCTACCTGTAATGAAGATCATCTCCTCCTCCCTCTTATCTACCTGTAATGAATATCATCTCCTCCTCCCTCTTATCTACCTGTAATGAAGATCATGTCGTCCTCCCTCTTATCTACCTGTAATGAAGATCATCACCTCCTCCCACTTATCTACCTGTAATGAAGATCATCTCCTCCTCCCACTTATCTACCTGTAATGAAGATCATCTCGTCCTCCCTCTTATCTACCTGTAATGAAGATCATCTCCTCCTCCCTCTTATCTACCTGTAATGAAGATCATCTCCTCCTCCCTCTCATCTACCTGTAATGAAGATCATCTCCTCCTCCCACTTATCTACCTGTAATGAAGATCAGCTCCTCCTCCCTCTTATCTCCCTGTAATGAAGATCAGCTCCTCCTCCCTCTTATCTACCTGTAATGAAGATCATCACCTCCTCCCTCTTATCTACCTGTAATGAAGATCAGCTCCTCCTCCCTCTTATCTACCTGTAATGAAGATCATCTCTTCCTCCCTCTTATCTCCCTGTAATGAAGATCAGCTCCTCCTCCCTCTTATCTACCTGTAATGAAGATCAGCTCCTCCTCCCTCTTATCTCCCTGTAATGAAGATCAGCTCCTCCTCCCTCTTATCTACCTGTAATGAAGATCATCTCCTCCTCCCACTTATCTACCTGTAATGAAGATCGTCTCCTCCTCCCTCTTATCTACCTGTAATGAAGATCGTCTCCTCCTCCCTCTTATCTCCCTGTAATGAAGATCATCACCTCCTCCCTCTTATCTACCTGTAATGAAGATCATCTCGTCCTCCCCCCTCTTATCTACCTGTAATGAAGATCGTCTCCTCCTCCCTCTTATCTACCTGTAATGAAGATCATCTCCTCCTCCCTCTTATCTACCTGTAATGAAGATCATCTCCTCCTCCCTCTTATCTACCTGTAATGAAGATCATCACCTCCTCCCTCTTATCTACCTGTAATGAAGATCATCTCCTCCTCCCTCTTATCTACCTGTAATGAAGATCATCTCCTCCTCCCTCTTATCTACCTGTAATGAAGATCGTCTCCTCCTCCCTCTTATCTACCTGTAATGAAGATCATCACCTCCTCCCTCCTATCTACCTGTAATGAAGATCATCACCTCCTCCCTCTTATCTACCTGTAATGAAGATCAGCTCCTCCTCCCTCTTATCTACCTGTAATGAAGATCGTCTCCTCCTCCCTCTTATCTACCTGTAATGAAGATCATCTCCTCCTCCCTCTTATCTACCTGTAATGAAGATCATCACCTCCTCCCACTTATCTACCTGTAATGAAGATCATCTCCTCCTCCCTCTTATCTACCTGTAATGAAGATCGTCTCCTCCTCCCTCTTATCTACCTGTAATGAAGATCGTCTCCTCCTCCCTCTTATCTACCTGTAATGAAGATCGTCTCCTCCTCCCTCTTATCTACCTGTAATGAAGATCATCACCTCCTCCCTCTTATCTACCTGTAATGAAGATCGTCTCCTCCTCCCTCTTATCTACCTATAATGAAGATCATCTCCTCCTCCCTCTTATCTACCTGTAATGAAGATCATCCCGTCCTCCCTCTTATCTGCCTGTAATGAAGATCATCCCGTCCTCCCTCTTATCTACCTGTAATGAAGATCATCTCCTCATCTACCTGTAATGAAGATAGTCTCCTCCTCCCTCTTATCTACCTATAATGAAGATCATCTCCTCCTCCCTCTTATCTACCTGTAATGAAGATCATCCCGTCCTCCCTCTTATCTACCTGTAATGAAGATCATCCCGTCCTCCCTCTTATCTACCTGTAATGAAGATCATCTCCTCATCTACCTGTAATGAAGATCGTCTCCTCCTCCCTCTTATCTACCTATAATGAAGATCATCTCCTCCTCCCTCTTATCTACCTGTAATGAAGATCATCACCTCCTCCCTCTTATCTACCTGTAATGAAGATCATCTCCTCCTCCCTCTTATCTACCTGTAATGAAGATCATCTCCTCCTCCTTCTTATCTACCTGTAATGAAGATCATCACCTCCTCCCTCTTTTCTACCTGTAATGAAGATCATCTCATCCTCCCTCTTATCTACCTGTAATGAAGATCATCTCCTCCTCCCACTTATCTACCTGTAATGAAGATCATCACCTCCTCCCTCTTATCTACCTGTAATGAAGTTCATCACCTCCTCCCTCTTATCTACCTGTAATGAAGATCATCACCTCCTCCCTCTTATCTACCTGTAATGAAGATCATCTCTTCCTCCCTCTTATCTACCTGTAATGAAGATCATCTCCTCCTCCCTCTTATCTACCTGTAATGAAGATCGTCTCCTCCTCCCTCTTATCTACCTGTAATGAAGATCATCTCCTCCTCCCTCTTATCTACCTGTAATGAAGATCATCTCCTCCTCCCTCCTATCTACCTGTAATGAAGATCATCTCCTCTTCCCTCTTATCTACCTGTAATGAAGATCATCTCCTCCTCCCTCTTATCTCTCTGTAATGAAGATCATCTCCTCCTCCCTCTTATCTACCTGTAATGAAGATCATCTCCTCCTCCCTCTTATCTACCTGTAATGAAGATCGTCTCGTCCTCCCTCTCATCTACCTGTAATGAAGATCATCTCCTCCTCCCTCTTATCTCTCTGTAATGAAGATCATCTCCTCCTCCCTCTTATCTACCTGTAATGAAGATCATCTCCTCCTCCCTCTTATCTACCTGTAATGAAGATCATCTCCTCCTCCCTCTTATCTCTCTGTAATGAAGATCATCTCCTCCTCCCTCTTATCTACCTGTAATGAAGATCGTCTGCTCCTCCCTCTTATCTACCTGTAATGAAGATCATCTCCTCCTCCCTCTTATCTACCTGTAATGAAGATCATCACCTCCTCCCTCTTATCTACCTGTAATGAAGATCATCTCCTCCTCCCTCTTATCTCCCTGTAATGAATATCATCTCCTCCTCCCTCTTATCTACCTGTAATGAAGATCATCTCCTCCTCCCTCTTATCTACCTGTAATGAAGATCATCTCCTCCTCCCTCTTATCTACCTGTAATGAAGATCATCACCTCCTCCCTCTTTTCTACCTGTAATGAAGATCATCTCCTCCTCCCTCTTATCTACCTGTAATGAAGATCATCTCCTCCTCCCTCTTATCTCTCTGTAATGAAGATCATCTCCTCCTCCCTCTTATCTACCTGAAATGAAGATCATCTCCTCCTCCCTCTTATCTCTCTGTAATGAAGATTATCTCCTCCTCCCTCTTATCTACCTGTAATGAAGATCATCTCCTCCTCCCTCTTATCTACCTGTAATGAAGATCACCACCTCCTCCCTCTTATCTACCTGTAATGAAGATCATGTCATCCTCCCTCTCATCTACCTGTAATGAAGATCATCTCCTCCTCCCTCTTATCTACCTGTAATGAAGATCACCACCTCCTCCCTCTTATCTACCTGTAATGAAGATCATCACCTCCTCCCTCTTATCTACCTGTAATGAAGATCATCTCCTCCTCCCTCTTATCTACCTGTAATGAAGATCATCTCCTCCTCCCTCTCATCTACCTGTAATGAAGATCATCTCCTCCTCCCTCTCATCTACCTGTAATGAAGATCAGGGTCTCCTCCCTCTTATCTACCTGTAATGAAGATCATCACCTCCTCCCTCCTATCTACCTGTAATGAAGATCATCTCCTCCTCCCTCTTATCTACCTGTAATGAATATCATCTCCTCCTCCCTCTTATCTACCTGTAATGAAGATCAGGGTCTCCTCCCTCTTATCTACCTGTAATGAAGATCATCACCTCCTCCCTCTTATCTACCTGTAATGAAGATCATCACCTCCTCCCTCTTATCTACCTGTAATGAAGATCATCTCTTCCTCCCTCTTATCTACCTGTAATGAAGATCATCTCCTCCTCCCTCTTATCTACCTGTAATGAAGATCGTCTCCTCCTCCCTCTTATCTACCTGTAATGAAGGTCGTCTCCTCCTTCCTCTTATCTACCTGTAATGAAGATCATCACCTCCTCCCTCCTATCTACCTGTAATGAAGATCAGCTCCTCCTCCCCCCTCTTATCTACCTGTAATGAAGATCATCTCCTCCTCCCTCTTATCTACCTGTAATGAAGATCATCTCCTCCTCCCTCTTATCTACCTGTAATGAAGATCATCTCCTCCTCCCTCTTATCTACCTGTAATGAAGATCATCACCTCCTCCCTGTTATCTACCTGTAATGAAGATCATCTCCTCCTCCCTCTTATCTATCTGTAATGAAGATCAGGGTCTCCTCCCTCTTATCTACCTGTAATGAAGATCATCACCTCCTCCCTCTTATCTACCTGTAATGAAGATCATCACCTCCTCCCTCTTATCTACCTGTAATGAAGATCATCACCTCCTCCCTCTTATCTACCTGTAATGAAGATCATCTCCTCCTCCCTCTTATCTACCTGTAATGAAGATCATCTCCTCCTCTCTCTTATCTACCTGTAATGAAGATCGTCTCCTCCTCCATCTTATCTGCCTGTAATGAAGATCATCTCCTCCTCCCTCTTATCTACCTGTAATGAAGATCATGTCGTCCTCCCTCTTATCTACCTGTAATGAAGATCATCTCCTCCTCCCACTTATCTACCTGTAATGAAGATCATCTCCTCTTCCCTCTTATCTACCTGTAATGAAGATCATCTCCTCCTCCCTCTTATCTACCTGTAATGAAGATCATCTCCTCCTCCCTCTTATCTACCTGTAATGAAGATCGTCTCCTCCTCCATCTTATCTGCCTGTAATGAAGATCATCTCCTCCTCTCTCTCATCTACCTGTAATGAAGATCATCACCTCCTCCCTCTTATCTACCTGTAATGAAGATCATCTCCTCTTCCCTCTTATCTACCTGTAATGAAGATCAGCTCCTCCTCCCTCTTATCTACCTGTAATGAAGATCAGCTCCTCCTCCCTCTTATCTCCCTGTAATGAAGATCAGCTCCTCCTCCCTCTTATCTACCTGTAATGAAGATCATCTCCTTCTCCCTCTTATCTACCTGTAATGAAGATCATCTCATCCTCCCTCTTATCTACCTGTAATGAAGATCATCTCCTCCTCCCTCTCATCTACCTGTAATGAAGATCATCTCCTCCTCCCACTTATCTACCTGTAATGAAGATCACCACCTCCTCTCTGTTATCTACCTGGAATGAAGATCATCTCCTCCTCCCTCTTATCTACCTGTAATGAAGATCAGGGTCTCCTCCCTCTTATCTACCTGTAATGAAGATCATCTCTTCCTCCCTCTTATCTACCTGTAATGAAGATCATCTCCTCCTCCCTCTTATCTACCTGTAATGAAGATCGTCTGCTCCTCCCTCTTATCTACCTTTAATGAAGATCGTCTCCTCCTCCCTCTTATCTACCTGTAATGAAGATCATCTCCTCCTCCCTCTTATCTACCTGTAATGAAGATCGTCTCGTCCTCCCTCTTATCTACCTGTAATGAAGATCATCTCCTCCTCCCTCTTATCTACCTGTAATGAAGATCATCTCCTCCTCCCTCTTATCTACCTGTAATGAAGATCATCTCATCCTCCCTCTTATCTACCTGTAATGAAGATCATCTCCTCCTCCCTCTTATCTCCCTGTAATGAAGATCAGCTTGTCCTCCCTCTTATCTACCTGTAATGAAGATCATCTCCTCCTCCTCCCTCTCATCTACCTGTAATGAAGATCAGCACCTCCTCCCTCTTATCTCCCTGTAATGAAGATCATCTCATCCTCCCTCCTATGTACCTGTAATGAAGATCGGCTCCTCCTCCCTCTTATCTACCTGTAATGAAGATCATCACCTCCTCCCTCTTATCTACCTGTAATGAAGATCATCTCCTCCTCCCTCTTATCTACCTGTAATGAAGATCATCACCTCCTCCCTCTTATCTACCTGTAATGAAGATCATCTCCTCCTCCCTCTTATCTACCTGTAATGAAGATCATCTCCTCCTCCCTCTTATCTATCTGTAATGAAGATCATCACCTCCTCCCTCTTATCTACCTGTAATGAAGATCATCTCGTCCTCCCTCTTATCTACCTGTAATGAAGATCATCACCTCCTCCCTCTTATCTACCTGTAATGAAGATCGTCTCCTCCTCCCACTTATCTACCTGTAATGAAGATCATCTCCTCCTCCCTCTTATCTACCTGTAATGAAGATCGTCTCCTCCTCCCTCTTATCTACCTGTAATGAAGATCATCTCGTCCTCCCTCTTATCTACCTGTAATGAAGATCATCACCTCCTCCCACTTATCTACCTGTAATGAAGATCATCACCTCCTCCCTCTTATCTACCTGTAATGAAGATCATCTCCTCCTCCCTCTTATCTACCTGTAATGAAGATCGTCTCCTCCTCCCTCTTATCTACCTGTAATGAAGATCAGCTCCTCCTCCCTCTTATCTACCTGTAATGAAGATCAGGGTCTCCTCCCTCCTATCTACCTGTAATGAAGATCATCACCTCCTCCCACTTATCTACCTGTAATGAAGATCATCACCTCCTCCCTCTTATCTACCTGTAATGAAGATCATCTCCTCCTCCCTCTTATCTACCTGTAATGAAGATCATCTCCTCCTCCCTCTTATCTACCTGTAATGAAGATCATCACCTCCTCCCTCTTATCTACCTGTAATGAAGATCGTCTCCTCCTCCCTCTTATCTACCTGTAATGAAGATCAGCTCCTCCTCCCTCTTATCTACCTGTAATGAAGATCAGGGTCTCCTCCCTCTTATCTACCTGTAATGAAGATCATCACCTCCTCCCACTTATCTACCTGTAATGAAGATCATCACCTCCTCCCTCTTATCTACCTGTAATGAAGATCATCTCCTCCTCTCTCTTATCTACCTGTAATGAAGATCATCTCCTCCTCCCTCTCATCTACCTGTAATGAAGATCATCTCCTCCTCCCTCTTATCTACCTGTAATGAAGATCAGGGTCTCCTCCCTCTTATCTACCTGTAATGAAGATCATCACCTCCTCCCACTTATCTACCTGTAATGAAGATCATCACCTCCTCCCTCTTATCTACCTGTAATGAAGATCATCTCCTCCTCCCTCTTATCTACCTGTAATGAAGATCATCACCTCCTCCCTCTTATCTACCTGTAATGAAGATGATCACCTCCTCCCTCTTATCTACCTGTAATGAAGGTCAGCTACTCCTCCCTCTTATCTACCTGTAATGAAGATCACCTCCTCTTCCCTCCTATCTACCTGTAATGAAGATCATCTCCTCCTCCCTCTTATCTACCTGTAATGAAGATCATCTCATCCTCCCTCTTATCTATCTGTAATGAAGATCATCACCTCCTCCCTCCTATCTACCTGTAATGAAGATCATCACCTCCTCCCTCTTATCTACGTGTAATGAAGATCATCTCCTCCTCCCTCTTATCTACCTGTAATGAAGATCATCTCCTCCTCCCTCTTATCTACCTGTAATGAAGATCATCACCTCCTCCCTCCTATCTACCTGTAATGAAGATCATCACCTCCTCCCTCTTATCTACCTGTAATGAAGATCAGCTCCTCCTCCCTCTTATCTACCTGTAATGAAGATCGTCTCCTCCTCCCTCTTATCTACCTGTAATGAAGATCATCTCCTCCTCCCTCTTATCTACCTGTAATGAAGATCATCACCTCCTCCCACTTATCTACCTGTAATGAAGATCATCTCCTCCTCCCTCTTATCTACCTGTAATGAAGATCATCACCTCCTCCCACTTATCTACCTGTAATGAAGATCATCTCCTCCTCCCTCTTATCTACCTGTAATGAAGATCGTCTCCTCCTCCCTCTTATCTACCTGTAATGAAGATCGTCTCCTCCTCCCTCTTATCTACCTGTAATGAAGATCTTCACCTCCTCCCTCTTATCTACCTGTAATGAAGATCGTCTCCTCCTCCCTCTTATCTACCTATAATGAAGATCATCTCCTCCTCCCTCTTATCTACCTGTAATGAAGATCATCCCGTCCTCCCTCTTATCTACCTGTAATGAAGATCATCACCTCCTCCCACTTATCTACCTGTAATGAAGATCATCTCCTCCTCCCTCTTATCTACCTGTAATGAAGATCATTCCGTCCTCCCTCTTATCTACCTGTAATGAAGATCATCACCTCCTCCCACTTATCTACCTGTAATGAAGATCATCTCCTCCTCCCTCTTATCTCCCTGTAATGAAGATCATCTCCTCATCTACCTGTAATGAAGATCGTCTCCTCCTCCCTCTTATCTACCTGTAATGAAGATCAGCTCCTCCTCCCTCTTATCTACCTGTAATGAAGATCATCTCCTCCTCCCTCTTATCTACCTGTAATGAAGATCATCTCCTCCTCCCTCTTATCTACCTGTAATGAAGATCATCTCCTCCTCCCTCTTATCTACCTGTAATGAAGATCATCTCCTCCTCCCTCTTATCTACCTGTAATGAAGATCATCACCTCCTCCCTCTTATCTACCTGTAATGAAGATCATCTCCTCCTCCCTCTTATCTACCTGTAATGAAGATCATCTCCTCCTCCCTCTTATCTACCTGTAATGAAGATCATCACCTCCTCCCTCTTATCTACCTGTAATGAAGATCATCTCATCCTCCCTCTTATCTACCTGTAATGAAGATCATCTCCTCCTCCCTCTTATCTACCTGTAATGAAGATCATCTCATCCTCCCTCTTATCTACCTGTAATGAAGATCATCTCCTCCTCCCACTTATCTACCTGTAATGAAGATCATCACCTCCTCCCTCTTATCTACCTGTAATGAAGATCATCACCTCCTCCCTCTTATCTACCTGTAATGAAGATCATCTCATCCTCCCTCTTATCTACCTGTAATGAAGATCATCTCCTCCTCCCACTTATCTACCTGTAATGAAGATCATCACCTCCTCCCTCTTATCTACCTGTAATGAAGTTCATCACCTCCTCCCTCTTATCTACCTGTAATGAAGATCATCACCTCCTCCCTCTTATCTACCTGTAATGAAGATCATCTCTTCCTCCCTCTTATCTACCTGTAATGAAGATCATCTCCTCCTCCCTCTTATCTACCTGTAATGAAGATCGTCTCCTCCTCCCTCTTATCTACCTGTAATGAAGATCGTCTCCTCCTCCCTCTTATCTACCTGTAATGAAGATCATCTCCTCCTCCCTCTTATCTACCTGTAATGAAGATCGTCTCGTCCTCCCTCTCATCTACCTGTAATGAAGATCATCTCCTCCTCCCTCTTATCTCTCTGTAATGAAGATCATCTCCTCCTCCCTCTTATCTACCTGTAATGAAGATCATCTCCTCCTCCCTCTTATCTACCTGTAATGAAGATCATCACCTCCTCCCTCTTATCTACCTGTAATGAAGATCATCACCTCCTCCCTCTTATCTACCTGTAATGAAGATCATCTCATCCTCCCTCTTATCTACCTGTAATGAATATCATCTCATCCTCCCTCTTATCTACCTGTAATGAAGATCATCTCCTCCTCCCACTTATCTACCTGTAATGAAGATCATCACCTCCTCCCTCTTATCTACCTGTAATGAAGTTCATCACCTCCTCCCTCTTATCTACCTGTAATGAAGATCATCACCTCCTCCCTCTTATCTACCTGTAATGAAGATCATCTCTTCCTCCCTCTTATCTACCTGTAATGAAGATCATCTCCTCCTCCCTCTTATCTACCTGTAATGAAGATCGTCTCCTCCTCCCTCTTATCTACCTGTAATGAAGATCGTCTCCTCCTCCCTCTTATCTACCTGTAATGAAGATCATCTCCTCCTCCCTCTTATCTACCTGTAATGAAGATCGTCTCGTCCTCCCTCTCATCTACCTGTAATGAAGATCATCTCCTCCTCCCTCTGATCTCTCTGTAATGAAGATCATCTCCTCCTCCCTCTTATCTACCTGTAATGAAGATCATCTCCTCCTCCCTCTTATCTACCTGTAATGAAGATCATCACCTCCTCCCTCTTATCTACCTGTAATGAAGATCATCTCCTCCTCCCTCTTATCTACCTGTAATGAAGATCATCTCCTCCTCCCTCTTATCTCTCTGTAATGAAGATCATCTCCTCCTCCCTCTTATCTACCTGAAATGAAGATCATCTCCTCCTCCCTCTTATCTCTCTGTAATGAAGATTATCTCCTCCTCCCTCTTATCTACCTGTAATGAAGATCATCTCCTCCTCCCTCTTATCTACCTGTAATGAAGATCACCACCTCCTCCCTCTTATCTACCTGTAATGAAGATCATCACCTCCTCCCTCTTATCTACCTGTAATGAAGATCATCTCCTCCACCCTCTTATCTACCTGTAATGAATATCATCTCCTCCTCCCTCTTATCTACCGGTAATGAAGATCAGGGTCTCCTCCCTCTTATCTACCTGTAATGAAGATCATCACCTCCTCCCTCTTATCTACCTGTAATGAAGATCATCACCTCCTCCCTCTTATCTACCTGTAATGAAGATCATCTCTTCCTCCCTCTTATCTACCTGTAATGAAGATCATCTCCTCCTCCCTCTTATCTACCTGTAATGAAGATCATCTCCTCCTCCCTCTTATCTACCTGTAATGAAGATCGTCTCCTCCTTCCTCTTATCTACCTGTAATGAAGATCATCACCTCCTCCCTCCTATCTACCTGTAATGAAGATCATCTCCTCCTCCCCCCTCTTATCTACCTGTAATGAAGATCATCTCCTCCTCCCTCTTATCTACCTGTAATGAAGATCATCTCCTCCTCCCTCTTATCTACCTGTAATGAAGATCATCTCCTCCTCCCTCTTATCTACCTGTAATGAAGATCATCTTCTCCTCCCTCTTATCTACCTGTAATGAAGATCATCACCTCCTCCCTGTTATCTACCTGTAATGAAGATCATCTCCTCCTCCCTCTTATCTATCTGTAATGAAGATCAGGGTCTCCTCCCTCTTATCTACCTGTAATGAAGATCATCACCTCCTCCCTCTTATCTACCTGTAATGAAGATCATCATCTCCTCCCTCTTATCTACCTGTAATGAAGATCATCACCTCCTCCCTCTTATCTACCTGTAATGAAGATCATCTCCTCCTCCCTCTTATCTACCTGTAATGAAGATCATCTCCTCCTCTCTCTTATCTACCTGTAATGAAGATCGTCTCCTCCTCCATCTTATCTGCCTGTAATGAAGATCATCTCCTCCTCCCTCTTATCTACCTGTAATGAAGATCATGTCGTCCTCCCTCTTATCTACCTGTAATGAAGATCATCTCCTCTTCCCTCTTATCTACCTGTAATGAAGATCATCTCCTCCTCCCTCTTATCTACCTGTAATGAAGATCAGCTCCTCCTCCCTCTTATCTACCTGTAATGAAGATCATCTCCTCCTCCCTCTTATCTACCTGTAATGAAGATAATTTCCTCCTCCCTCTTATCTACCTGTAATGAAGATCATCTCCTCCTCCCTCTTATCTACCTGTAATGAAGATCATCTCCTCCTCCCTCTTATCTACCTGTAATGAAGATCATCTCCTCCTCCCTCTTATCTACCTGTAATGAAGATCATCTCCTCCTCCCTCTTATCTACCTGTAATGAAGATCATCACCTCCTCCCTCTTATCTACCTGTAATGAAGATCATCTCATCCTCCCTCTTATCTACCTGTAATGAAGATCATCTCCTCCTCCCTCTTATCTACCTGTAATGAAGATCATCTCATCCTCCCTCTTATCTACCTGTAATGAAGATCATCTCCTCCTCCCACTTATCTACCTGTAATGAAGATCATCACCTCCTCCCTCTTATCTACCTGTAATGAAGATCATCACCTCCTCCCTCTTATCTACCTGTAATGAAGATCATCTCATCCTCCCTCTTATCTACCTGTAATGAAGATCATCTCCTCCTCCCACTTATCTACCTGTAATGAAGATCATCACCTCCTCCCTCTTATCTACCTGTAATGAAGATCATCACCTCCTCCCTCTTATCTACCTGTAATGAAGATCATCTCTTCCTCCCTCTTATCTACCTGTAATGAAGATCATCTCCTCCTCCCTCTTATCTACCTGTAATGAAGATCGTCTCCTCCTCCCTCTTATCTACCTGTAATGAAGATCATCTCCTCCTCCCTCTTATCTACCTGTAATGAAGATCGTCTCGTCCTCCCTCTCATCTACCTGTAATGAAGATCATCTCCTCCTCCCTCTTATCTCTCTGTAATGAAGATCATCTCCTCCTCCCTCTTATCTACCTGTAATGAAGATCATCTCCTCCTCCCTCTTATCTACCTGTAATGAAGATCATCTCCTCCTCCCTCTTATCTCTCTGTAATGAAGATCATCTCCTCCTCCCTCTTATCTCTCTGTAATGAAGATCATCTCCTCCTCCCTCTTATCTACCTGTAATGAAGATCATCTCCTCCTCCCTCTTATCTACCTGTAATGAAGATCATCTCCTCCTCCCTCTTATCTACCTGTAATGAAGATCAGGGTCTCCTCCCTCTTATCTCTCTGTAATGAAGATTATCTCCTCCTCCCTCTTATCTACCTGTAATGAAGATCATCTCCTCCTCCCTCTTATCTACCTGTAATGAATATCAGGGTCTCCTCCCTCTTATCTCTCTGTAATGAAGATCGTCTCCTCCTCCCTCTTATCTACCTGTAATGAAGATCATCTCCTCCTCCCTCTTATCTACCTGTAATGAAGATCGTCTCGTCCTCCCTCTCATCTACCTGTAATGAAGATCATCTCCTCCTCCCTCTTATCTCTCTGTAATGAAGATCATCTCCTCCTCCCTCTTATCTACCTGTAATGAAGATCATCTCCTCCTCCCTCTTATCTACCTGTAATGAAGATCATCTCCTCCTCCCTCTTATCTCTCTGTAATGAAGATCATCTCCTCCTCCCTCTTATCTCTCTGTAATGAAGATCATCTCCTCCTCCCTCTTATCTACCTGTAATGAAGATCATATCCTCCTCCCTCTTATCTACCTGTAATGAAGATCATCTCCTCCTCCCTCTTATCTACCTGTAATGAAGATCAGGGTCTCCTCCCTCTTATCTCTCTGTAATGAAGATTATCTCCTCCTCCCTCTTATCTACCTGTAATGAAGATCATCTCCTCCTCCCACTTATCTACCTGTAATGAAGATCGGCTCCTCCTCCCTCTTATCTCTCTGTAATGAAGATTATCTCCTCCTCCCTCTTATCTACCTGTAATGAAGATCATCTCCTCCTCCCTCTTATCTACCTGTAATGAAGATCACCACCTCCTCCCTCTTATCTACCTGTAATGAAGATCATAACCTCCTCCCTCTTATCTACCTGTAATGAAGATCATCTCCTCCTCCCTCTTATCTACCTGTAATGAATATCATCTCCTCCTCCCTCTTATCTACCTGTAATGAAGATCAGGGTCTCCTCCCTCTTATCTACCTGTAATGAAGATCATCACCTCCTCCCTCTTATCTACCTGTAATGAAGATCATCACCTCCTCCCTCTTATCTACCTGTAATGAAGATCATCACCTCCTCCCTCTTATCTACCTGTAATGAAGATCATCTCTTCCTCCCTCTTATCTACCTGTAATGAAGATCATCTCCTCCTCCCTCTTATCTACCTGTAATGAAGATCGTCTCCTCCTCCCTCTTATCTACCTGTAATGAAGATCATCACCTCCTCCCTCCTATCTACCTGTAATGAAGATCAGCTCCTCCTCCCCCCTCTTATCTACCTGTAATGAAGATCATCTCCTCCTCCCTCTTATCTACCTGTAATGAAGATCATCTCCTCCTCCCTCTTATCTACCTGTAATGAAGATCATCTCCTCCGCCCTCTTATCTACCTGTAATGAAGATCATCACCTCCTCCCTGTTATCTAGCTGTAATGAAGATCATCTCCTCCTCCCTATTATCTACCTGTAATGAAGATCAGGGTCTCCTCCCTCTTATCTACCTGTAATGAAGATCATCACCTCCTCCCTCTTATCTACCTGTAATGAAGATCATCACCTCCTCCCTCTTATCTACCTGTAATGAAGATCATCACCTCCTCCCTCTTATCTACCTGTAATGAAGATCATCTCCTCCTCCCTCTTATCTACCTGTAATGAAGATCATCTCCTCCTCTCTCTTATCTACCTGTAATGAAGATCGTCTCCTCCTCCATCTTATCTGCCTGTAATGAAGATCATCTCCTCCTCCCTCTTATCTACCTGTAATGAAGATCATGTCGTCCTCCCTCTTATCTACCTGTAATGAAGATCATCTACTCTTCCCTCTTATCTACCTGTAATGAAGATCGTCTCCTCCTCCCTCTTATCTACCTGTAATGAAGATCATCTCCTCCTCCCTCTTATCTACCTGTAATAAAGATCGTCTCCTCCTCCATCTTATCTGCCTGTAATGAAGATCATCTCCTCCTCTCTCTCATCTACCTGTAATGAAGATCATCACCTCCTCCCTCTTATCTACCTGTAATGAAGATCATCTCCTCTTCCCTCTTATCTACCTGTAATGAAGATCAGCTCCTCCTCCCTCTTATCTACCTGTAATGAAGATCAGCTCCTCCTCCCTCTTATCTACCTGTAATGAAGATCATCTCATCCTCCCTCTTATCTACCTGTAATGAAGATCATCTCCTCCTCCCTCTCATCTACCTGTAATGAAGATCATCTCCTCCTCCCTCTCATCTACCTGTAATGAAGATCATCTCCTCCTCCCACTTATCTACCTGTAATGAAGATCATCCCGTCCTCCCTCTTATCTACCTGTAATGAAGACCATCTTCTCCTCCCTCTCATCTACTTGTAATGAAGATCATCTCCTCCTCCCTCTCATATACCTGTAATGAAGATCATCTCCTCCTCCCTCTCATCTACCTGTAATGAAGATCATCTCCTCCTCCCACTTACCTACCTGTAATGAAGATCATCACCTCCTCCCACTTATCTACATGTAATGAAGATAGTCTCCTCCTCCCTCTTATCTACCTGTAATGAAGATCAGCTCCTCCTCCCTCTCATCTACCTGTAATGAAGATCATCTCCTCCCTCTTATCTACCTGTAATGAAGATCAGCTCCTCCCTCTTATCTACCTGTAATGAAGATCAGCTCCTCCTCCCTCTTATCTACCTGTAATGAAGATCATCTCCTCCTCCCACTTATCTACCTGTAATGAAGATCATCTCCTCCTCCCTCTTATCTACCTGTAATGAAGATCATCTCCTCATCCCTCTTATCTCTCTGTAATGAAGATTATCTCCTCCTCCCTCTTATCTACCTGTAATGAAGATCATCTCCTCCTCCCTCTTATCTACCTGTAATGAAGATCAGCTCCTCCCTCTTATCTACCTGTAATGAAGATCATCTCCTCCTCCCTCTTATCTACCTGTAATGAAGATGATCTCCTCCTCCCTCTTATCTACCTGTAATGAAGATGATCTCCTCCTCCCTCTTATCTACCTGTAATGAAGATCATCACCTCCTCCCTCTTATCTACCTGTAATGAAGATCATCTCATCCTCCCTCTTATCTACCTGTAATGAAGATCATCTCCTCCTCCCTCTTATCTACCTGTAATGAAGATCATCTCCTCCTCCTCCCTCTTATCTACCTGTAATGAAGATCAGCTCCTCCTCCCTCTTATCTACCTGTAATGAAGATCATCTCCTCCTCCCTCTCATCTACCTGTAATGAAGATCATCTCCTCCTCCCTCTTATCTACCTGTAATGAAGATCATCTCATCCTCCCTCTTATCTACCTGTAATGAAGATCATCACCTCCTCCCTCTTATCTACCTGTAATGAAGATCGTCTCCTCTTCCCTCTTATCTACCTGTAATGAAGATCGTCTCCTCCTCCCTCTTATCTACCTGTAATGAAGATCATCACCTCCTCCCTCCTATCTACCTGTAATGAAGATCATCACCTCCTCCCTCTTATCTACCTGTAATGAAGATCAGCTCCTCCTCCCTCTTATCTACCTGTAATGAAGATCGTCTCCTCCTCCCTCTTATCTACCTGTAATGAAGATTATCTCCTCCTCCCTCTTATCTACCTGTAATGAAGATCATCACCTCCTCCCACTTATCTACCTGTAATGAAGATCATCTCCTCCTCCCTCTTATCTACCTGTAATGAAGATCGTCTCCTCCTCCCTCTTATCTACCTGTAATGAAGATCGTCTCCTCCTCCCTCTTATCTACCTGTAATGAAGATCATCACCTCCTCCCTCTTATCTACCTGTAATGAAGATCGTCTCCTCCTCCCTCTTATCTACCTATAATGAAGATCATCTCCTCCTCCCTCTTATCTACATGTAATGAAGATCGTCTCCTCCTCCCTCTTATCTACCTGTAATGAAGATCATCCCGTCCTCCCTCTTATCTACCTGTAATGAAGATCATCCCGTCCTCCCTCTTATCTACCTGTAATGAAGATCATCCCGTCCTCCCTCTTATCTACCTGTAATGAAGATCATCTCCTCATCTACCTGTAATGAAGATCAGCTCCTCCTCCCACTTATCTACATGTAATGAAGATAGTCTCCTCCTCCCTCTTATCTACCTGTAATGAAGATCGGCTCCTCCTCCCTCTCATCTACCTGTAATGAAGATCATCTCCTCCCTCTTATCTACCTGTAATGAAGATCAGCTCCTCCCTCTTATCTACCTGTAATGAAGATCAGCTCCTCCTCCCTCTTATCTACCTGTAATGAAGATCATCTCCTCCTCCCACTTATCTACCTGTAATGAAGATCATCACCTCCTCCCTCTTATCTACCTGTAATGAAGATCATCTCCTCCTCCCTCTCATCTACCTGTAATGAAGATCATCTCCTCCTCCCTCTCATCTACCTGTAATGAAGATCATCTCCTCCTCCTTCTTATCTACCTGTAATGAAGATCATCTCGTCCTCCCTCTTATCTACCTGTAATGAAGATCATCACCTCCTTCCTCTTATCTATCTGTAATGAAGATCATCTCATCCTCCCTCTTATCTACCTGTAATGAAGATCATCTCCTCCTCCCTCTTATCTACCTGTAATGAAGATCATCTCCTCCTCCCTCTTATCTACCTGTAATGAAGATCAGCTCCTCCTCCCTCTTATCTACCTGTAATGAAGAACGTCTCCTCCTCCCTCTTATCTACCTGTAATGAAGATCATCTCCTCCTCCCTCTTATCTACCTGTAATGAAGATCATCTCCTCCTCCCTCTTATCTACCTGTAATGAAGATCAGCTCCTCCTCCCTCTTATCTACCTGTAATGAAGAACGTCTCCTCCTCCCTCTTATCTACCTGTAATGAAGATCATCTCCTCCTCCCTCTTATCTACCTGTAATGAAGATCATCTCCTCCTCCCTCTTATCTACCTGTAATGAAGATCGTCTCCTCCTCCCTCTTATCTACCTGTAATGAAGATCATCACCTCCTCCCTCTTATCTACCTGTAATGAAGATCATCTCATCCTCCCTCTTATCTACCTGTAATGAAGATCATCTCCTCCTCCCACTTATCTACCTGTAATGAAGATCATCTCCTCCTCCCTCTTATCTACCTGTAATGAAGATCATCTCCTCCTCCCTCTTATCTACCTGTAATGAAGATCATCTCCTCCTCCCTCTTATCTACCTGTAATGAAGATCATCACCTCCTCCCTCTTATCTACCTGTAATGAAGATCATCACCTCCTCCCTGTTATCTACCTGTAATGAAGATCATCTCCTCCTCCCACTTATCTACCTGTAATGAAGATCATCACCTCCTCCCACTTATCTACCTGTAATGAAGATCATCTCCTCCTCCGTCTTATCTACCTGTAATGAAGATCGTCTCCTCCTCCCTCTTATCTACCTGTAATGAAGATCGTCTCTTCCTCCCTCTTATCTACCTGTAATGAAGATCATCACCTCCTCCCTCTTATCTACCTGTAATGAAGATCGTCTCCTCCTCCCTCTTATCTACCTATAATGAAGATCATCTCCTCCTCCCTCTTATCTACATGTAATGAAGATCGTCTCCTCCTCCCTCTTATCTACCTGTAATGAAGATCATCCCGTCCTCCCTCTTATCTACCTGTAATGAAGATCATCCCGTCCTCCCTCTTATCTACCTGTAATGAAGATCATCTCCTCATCTACCTGTAATGAAGATCAGCTCCTCCTCCCTCTTATCTACCTGTAATGAAGATCAGCTCCTCCTCCCTCTTATCTACCTGTAATGAAGATCATCAACTCCTCCCTCTTATCTACCTGTAATGAAGATCATCTCCTCCTCCCTCTTATCTACCTGTAATGAAGATCATCACCTCCTCCCTCTTATCTACCTGTAATGAAGATCATCTCATCCTCCCTCTTATCTACCTGTAATGAAGATCATCTCCTCCTCCCTCTTATCTACCTGTAATGAAGATCATCTCATCCTCCCTCTTATCTACCTGTAATGAAGATCATCTCCTCCTCCCACTTATCTACCTGTAATGAAGATCATCACCTCCTCCCTCTTATCTACCTGTAATGAAGATCATCACCTCCTCCCTCTTATCTACCTGTAATGAAGATCATCTCATCCTCCCTCTTATCTACCTGTAATGAAGATCATCTCCTCCTCCCACTTATCTACCTGTAATGAAGATCATCACCTCCTCCCTCTTATCTACCTGTAATGAAGATCATCACCTCCTCCCTCTTATCTACCTGTAATGAAGATCATCACCTCCTCCCTCTTATCTACCTGTAATGAAGATCGTCTCTTCCTCCCTCTTATCTACCTGTAATGAAGATCGTCTCCTCCTCCCTCTTATCTACCTGTAATGAAGATCGTCTCCTCCTCCCTCTTATCTACCTGTAATGAAGATCGTCTCCTCCTCCCTCTTATCTACCTGTAATGAAGATAATCTCCTCCTCCCTCTTATCTACCTGTAATGAAGATCGTCTCGTCCTCCCTCTCATCTACCTGTAATGAAGATCATCTCCTCCTCCCTCTTATCTCTCTGTAATGAAGATCATCTCCTCCTCCCTCTTATCTACCTGTAATGAAGATCATCTCCTCATCCCTCTTATCTCTCTGTAATGAAGATTATCTCCTCCTCCCTCTTATCTACCTGTAATGAAGATCATCTCCTCCTCCCTCTTATCTACCTGTAATGAAGATCACCACCTCCTCCCTCTTATCTACCTGTAATGAAGATCATCACCTCCTCCCTCTTATCTACCTGTAATGAAGATCATCTCCTCCTCCCTCTTATCTACCTGTAATGAATATCATCTCCTCCTCCCTCTTATCTACCTGTAATGAAGATCATCACCTCCTCCCTCCTATCTACCTGTAATGAAGATCAGCTCCTCCTCCCCCCTCTTATCTACCTGTAATGAAGATCATCTCCTCCTCCCTCTTATCTACCTGTAATGAAGATCATCTCCTCCTCCCTCTTATCTACCTGTAATGAAGATCATCTCCTCCTCCCTCTTATCTACCTGTAATGAAGATCATCTCCTCCTCCCTCTTATCTACCTGTAATGAAGATCATCACCTCCTCCCTGTTATCTACCTGTAATGAAGATCATCTCCTCCTCCCTCTTATCTACCTGTAATGAAGATCAGGGTCTCCTCCCTCTTATCTACCTGTAATGAAGATCATCTCCTCCTCCCTCTTATCTACCTGTAATGAAGATCATCTCCTCCTCCCTCTTATCTACCTGTAATGAAGATCATCTCCTCCTCTCTCTTATCTACCTGTAATGAAGATCGTCTCCTCCTCCATCTTATCTGCCTGTAATGAAGATCATCTCCTCCTCCCTCTTATCTACCTGTAATGAAGATCATCACCTCCTCCCTCTTATCTACCTGTAATGAAGATCATCTCCTCCTCCCTCTTATCTACCTGTAATGAAGATCATCTCCTCCTCCCTCTTATCTACCTGTAATGAAGATCATCTCCTCCTCCCTCTTATCTACCTGTAATGAAGATCATGTCGTCCTCCCTCTTATCTACCTGTAATGAAGATCATCTCCTCTTCCCTCTTATCTACCTGTAATGAAGATCATCTCCTCCTCCCTCTTATCTCTCTGTAATGAAGATTATCTCCTCCTCCCTCTTATCTACCTGTAATGAAGATCATCTCCTCCTCCCTCTTATCTACCTGTAATGAAGATCACCACCTCCTCCCTCTTATCTACCTGTAATGAAGATCATCACCTCCTCCCTCTTATCTACCTGTAATGAAGATCATCTCCTCCTCCCTCTTATCTACCTGTAATGAATATCATCTCCTCCTCCATCTTATCTACCTGTAATGAAGATCATCACCTCCTCCCTCCTATCTACCTGTAATGAAGATCAGCTCCTCCTCCCCCCTCTTATCTACCTGTAATGAAGATCATCTCCTCCTCCCTCTTATCTACCTGTAATGAAGATCATCTCCTCCTCCCTCTTATCTACCTGTAATGAAGATCATCTCCTCCTCCCTCTTATCTACCTGTAATGAAGATCACCACCTCCTCCCTGTTATCTACCTGTAATGAAGATCATCTCCTCCTCCCTCTTATCTACCTGTAATGAAGATCAGGGTCTCCTCCCTCTTATCTACCTGTAATGAAGATCATCACCTCCTCCCTCTTATCTACCTGTAATGAAGATCATCACCTCCTCCCTCTTATCTACCTGTAATGAAGATCATCTCCTCCTCCCTCTTATCTACCTGTAATGAAGATCATCTCCTCCTCTCTCTTATCTACCTGTAATGAAGATCGTCTCCTCCTCCATCTTATCTGCCTGTAATGAAGATCATCTCCTCCTCCCTCTTATCTACCTGTAATGAAGATCATGTCGTCCTCCCTCTTATCTACCTGTAATGAAGATCATCTCCTCTTCCCTCTTATCTACCTGTAATGAAGATCATCTCCTCCTCCCTCTTATCTACCTGTAATGAAGATCATCTCCTCCTCCCTCTTATCTACCTGTAATGAAGATCATCACCTCCTCCCTCTTATCTACCTGTAATGAAGATCATCTCATCCTCCCTCTTATCTACCTGTAATGAAGATCATCTCCTCCTCCCTCTTATCTACCTGTAATGAAGATCATCTCCTCCTCCCTCTTATCTACCTGTAATGAAGATCATCTCCTCCTCCCACTTATCTACCTGTAATGAAGATCATCTCCTCCTCCCTCTTATCTACCTGTAATGAAGATCATCTCCTCCTCCCTCTTATCTACCTGTAATGAAGATCATCTCCTCCTCCCTGTTATCTACCTGTAATGAAGATCGTCTCCTCCTCCATCTTATCTGCCTGTAATGAAGATCATCTCCTCCTCTCTCTCATCTACCTGTAATGAAGATCATCACCTCCTCCCTCTCATCTACCTGTAATGAATATCATCACCTCCTCCCTCTTATCTACCTGTAATGAAGATCATCTCCTCTTCCCTCTTATCTACCTGTAATGAAGATCAGCTCCTCCTCCCTCTTATCTCCCTGTAATGAAGATCAGCTCCTCCTCCCTCTTATCTACCTGTAATGAAGATCATCTCCTCCTCCCTCTTATCTACCTGTAATGAAGATCATCTCATCCTCCCTCTTATCTACCTGTAATGAAGATCATCTCCTCCTCCCTCTCATCTACCTGTAATGAAGATCATCTCCTCCTCCCTCTCATCTACCTGTAATGAAGATCATCTCCTCCTCCCACTTATCTACCTGTAATGAAGATCATCCCGTCCTCCCTCTTATCTACCTGTAATGAAGACCATCTCCTCCGCCCTCTCATCTACCTGTAATGAAGATCATCTCCTCCTCCCTCTCATCTACCTGTAATGAAGATCATCACCTCCTCCCACTTATCTACATGTAATGTAGATAGTCTCCTCCTCCCTCTTATCTACCTGTAATGAAGATCGGCTCCTCCTCCCTCTCATCTACCTGTAATGAAGATCAGCTCCTCCCTCTTATCTACCTGTAATGAAGATCAGCTCCTCCTCCCTCTTATCTACCTGTAATGAAGATCATCTCCTCCTCCCACTTATCTACCTGTAATGAAGATCATCACCTCCTCCCTCTTATCTACCTGTAATGAAGATCATCTATTCCTCCCTCTTATCTACCTGTAATGAAGATAATCTCCTCCTCCCTCTTATCTACCTGTAATGAAGATCATCTCCTCCTCCCTCTTATCTACCTGTAATGAAGATCATCTCCTCCTCCCTCTTATCTACCTGTAATGAAGATCATCACCTCCTCCCTCTTATCTACCTGTAATGAAGATCATCTCATCCTCCCTCTTATCTACCTGTAATGAAGATCATCTCCTCCTCCCACTTATCTACCTGTAATGAAGATCATCTCCTCCTCCCTCTTATCTACCTGTAATGAAGATCAGCTCCTCCTCCCTCTTATCTACCTGTAATGAAGATCATCTCCTCCTCCCTCTTATCTACCTGTAATGAAGATCATCTCATCCTCCCTCTTATCTACCTGTAATGAAGATCATCACCTCCTCCCTCTTATCTACCTGTAATGAAGATCGTCTCCTCCTCCCTCTTATCTACCTGTAATGAAGATCGTCTCCTCCTCCCTCTTATCTACCTGTAATGAAGATCATCTCCTCCTCCCTCTTATCTACCTGTAATGAAGATCACCACCTCCTCCCTGTTATCTACCTGTAATGAAGATCATCTCCTCCTCCCTCTTATCTACCTGTAATGAAGATCAGGGTCTCCTCCCTCTTATCTACCTGTAATGAAGATCATCTCTTCCTCCCTCTTATCTACCTGTAATGAAGATCATCTCCTCCTCCCTCTTATCTACCTGTAATGAAGATCATCTGCTCCTCCCTCTTATCTACCTGTAATGAAGATCGTCTCCTCCTCCCTCTTATCTACCTGTAATGAAGATCATCTCCTCCTCCCTCTTATCTACCTGTAATGAAGATCGTCTCGTCCTCCCTCTTATCTACCTGTAATGAAGATCATCTCCTCCTCCCTCTTATCTACCTGTAATGAAGATCGTCTCCTCCTCCCTCTTATCTACCTGTAATGAAGATCGTCTCGTCCTCCCTCTCATCTACCTGTAATGAAGATCGTCTCCTCCTCCCTCTTATCTACCTGTAATGAAGATCATCTCCTCCTCCCTCTTATCTACCTGTAATGAATATCATCTCCTCCTCCCTCTCATCTACCTGTAATGAAGATCGTCTCGTCCTCCCTCTTATCTACCTGTAATGAAGATCATCACCTCCTCCCTCTTATCTACCTGTAATGAAGATCATCTCCTCCTCCCTCTTATCTACCTGTAATGAAGATCATCTCCTCCTCCCTCTTATCTACCTGTAATGAAGATCATCACCTCCTCCCTCTTATCGACCTGTAATGAAGATCATCTCATCCTCCCTCTTATCTACCTGTAATGAAGATCATCTCCTCCTCCCTCTTATCTCCCTGTAATGAAGATCATCTCCTCCTCCCTCTTATCTACCTGTAATGAAGATCGTCTCCTCCTCCTTCTCATCTACCTGTAATGAAGATCATCTCCTCCTCCTTCTCATCTACCTGTAAGGAAGATCATCTCCTCCTCCCTCTTATCTACCTGTAATGAAGATCATCTCCTCCTCCTCCCTCTCATTTACCTGTAATGAAGATCATCTCCTCCTCCCTCTTATCTACCTGTAATGAAGATCATCTCCTCCTCCCTCTTATCTACCTGTAATGAATATCATCTCCTCCTCCCTCTTATCTACCTGTAATGAAGATCATCTTCTTCTCCCTCTTATCTACCTGTAATGAAGATTATCTCCTCCTCCCTCTTATCTACCTGTAATGAAGATCATCTCCTCCTCCCTCTTATCTACCTGTAATGAAGATCATCACCTCCTCCCTCTTATCTACCTGTAATGAAGATCATCTCCTCCTCCCTCTTATCTACCTGTAATGAAGATCATCTCCTCCTCCCTCTTATCTACCTGTAATGAAGATCATCTCCTCCTCCCTCTTATCTACCTGTAATGAAGATCAGCTCCTCCTCCCCCCTCTTATCTACCTGTAATGAAGATCATCTCCTCCTCCCTCTTATCTACCTGTAATGAAGATCATCTCCTCCTCCCTCTTATCTACCTGTAATGAAGATCATCTCCTCCTCCCTCTTATCTACCTGTAATGAAGATCATCTCCTCCTCCCACTTATCTACCTGTAATGAAGATCAGGGTCTCCTCCCTCTTATATACCTGTAATGAAGATCATCTTCTCCTCCCTCTTATCTACCTGTAATGAAGATCATCTCCTCCTCCCACTTATCTACCTGTAATGAATATCATCTCCTCCTCCCTCTTATCTACCTGTAATGAAGATCATCTCCTCCCTCTTATCTACCTGTAATGAAGATCATCTCCTCCTCCCTCTTATCTACCTGTAATGAAGATTATCTCCTCCCTCTTATCTACCTGTAATGAAGATCATCTCCTCCTCCCTCTTATCTACCTGTAATGAAGATCATCTCCTCCTCCCTCTTATCTACCTGTAATGAAGATCATCACCTCCTCCCTCTTATCTACCTGTAATGAAGATCATCTCATCCTCCCTCTTATCTACCTGTAATGAAGATCATCTCCTCCTCCCACTTATCTACCTGTAATGAAGATCATCTCCTCCTCCCTCTTATCTACCTGTAATGAAGATCAGCTCCTCCTCCCTCTTATCTACCTGTAATGAAGATCATCTCCTCCTCCCTCTTATCTACCTGTAATGAAGATCATCTCATCCTCCCTCTTATCTACCTGTAATGAAGATCATCACCTCCTCCCTCTTATCTACCTGTAATGAAGATCGTCTCCTCCTCCCTCTTATCTACCTGTAATGAAGATCGTCTCCTCCTCCCTCTTATCTACCTGTAATGAAGATCATCTCCTCCTCCCTCTTATCTACCTGTAATGAAGATCACCACCTCCTCCCTGTTATCTACCTGTAATGAAGATCATCTCCTCCTCCCTCTTATCTACCTGTAATGAAGATCAGGGTCTCCTCCCTCTTATCTACCTGTAATGAAGATCATCTCTTCCTCCCTCTTATCTACCTGTAATGAAGATCATCTCCTCCTCCCTCTTATCTACCTGTAATGAAGATCATCTGCTCCTCCCTCTTATCTACCTGTAATGAAGATCGTCTCCTCCTCCCTCTTATCTACCTGTAATGAAGATCATCTCCTCCTCCCTCTTATCTACCTGTAATGAAGATAGTCTCGTCCTCCCTCTTATCTACCTGTAATGAAGATCATCTCCTCCTCCCTCTTATCTACCTGTAATGAAGATCGTCTCCTCCTCCCTCTTATCTACCTGTAATGAAGATCGTCTCGTCCTCCCTCTCATCTACCTGTAATGAAGATCGTCTCCTCCTCCCTCTTATCTACCTGTAATGAAGATCATCTCTTCCTCCCTCTTATCTACCTGTAATGAAGATCATCTCCTCCTCCCTCTTATCTACCTGTAATGAAGATCATCTCCTCCTCCCTCTTATCTACCTGTAATGAAGATCATCACCTCCTCCCTCTTATCTACCTGTAATGAAGATCATCTCATCCTCCCTCTTATCTACCTGTAATGAAGATCATCTCCTCCTCCCACTTATCTACCTGTAATGAAGATCATCTCCTCCTCCCTCTTATCTACCTGTAATGAAGATCAGCTCCTCCTCCCTCTTATCTACCTGTAATGAAGATCGTCTCCTCCTCCCTCTTATCTACCTGTAATGAAGATCGTCTCGTCCTCCCTCTCATCTACCTGTAATGAAGATCGTCTCCTCCTCCCTCTTATCTACATGTAATGAAGATCATCTCCTCCTCCCTCTTATCTACCTGTAATGAATATCATCTCCTCCTCCCTCTCATCTACCTGTAATGAAGATCGTCTCGTCCTCCCTCTTATCTACCTGTAATGAAGATCATCACCTCCTCCCTCTTATCTACCTGTAATGAAGATCATCTCCTCCTCCCTCTTATCTACCTGTAATGAAGATCATCTCCTCCTCCCTCTTATCTACCTGTAATGAAGATCATCACCTCCTCCCTCTTATCGACCTGTAATGAAGATCATCTCATCCTCCCTCTTATCTACCTGTAATGAAGATCATCTCCTCCTCCCTCTTATCTCCCTGTAATGAAGATCATCTCCTCCTCCCTCTTATCTACCTGTAATGAAGATCGTCTCCTCCTCCTTCTCATCTACCTGTAATGAAGATCATCTCCTCCTCCTTCTCATCTACCTGTAAGGAAGATCATCTCCTCCTCCCTCTTATCTACCTGTAATGAAGATCATCTCCTCCTCCTCCCTCTCATTTACCTGTAATGAAGATCATCTCCTCCTCCCTCTTATCTACCTGTAATGAAGATCATCTCCTCCTCCCTCTTATCTACCTGTAATGAATATCATCTCCTCCTCCCTCTTATCTACCTGTAATGAAGATCATCTTCTTCTCCCTCTTATCTACCTGTAATGAAGATTATCTCCTCCTCCCTCTTATCTACCTGTAATGAAGATCATCTCCTCCTCCCTCTTATCTACCTGTAATGAAGATCATCACCTCCTCCCTCTTATCTACCTGTAATGAAGATCATCTCCTCCTCCCTCTTATCTACCTGTAATGAAGATCATCTCCTCCTCCCTCTTATCTACCTGTAATGAAGATCATCTCCTCCTCCCTCTTATCTACCTGTAATGAAGATCAGCTCCTCCTCCCCCCTCTTATCTACCTGTAATGAAGATCATCTCCTCCTCCCTCTTATCTACCTGTAATGAAGATCATCTCCTCCTCCCTCTTATCTACCTGTAATGAAGATCATCTCCTCCTCCCTCTTATCTACCTGTAATGAAGATCATCTCCTCCTCCCACTTATCTACCTGTAATGAAGATCAGGGTCTCCTCCCTCTTATATACCTGTAATGAAGATCATCTTCTCCTCCCTCTTATCTACCTGTAATGAAGATCATCTCCTCCTCCCACTTATCTACCTGTAATGAATATCATCTCCTCCTCCCTCTTATCTACCTGTAATGAAGATCATCTCCTCCCTCTTATCTACCTGTAATGAAGATCATCTCCTCCTCCCTCTTATCTACCTGTAATGAAGATTATCTCCTCCCTCTTATCTACCTGTAATGAAGATCAGGGTCTCCTCCCTCTTATCTACCTGTAATGAAGATCATCACCTCCTCCCTCTTATCTCCCTGTAATGAAGATCATCACCTCCTCCCTCTTATCTACCTGTAATGAAGATCATCTCCTCCTCCCTCTTATCTACCTGTAATGAAGATCATCACCTCCTCCCTCTTATCTACCTGTAATGAAGATCATCACCTCCTCCCTCTTATCTACCTGTAATGAAGATCACCTCCTCCTCCCTCTTATCTACCTGTAATGAAGATCAGCTACTCCTCCCTCTTATCTACCTGTAATGAAGATCATCTCCTCCTCCCTCTTATCTACCTGTAATGAAGATCACCTCCTCCTCCCTCTTATCTACCTGTAATGAAGATCACCTCCTCCTCCCTCTTATCTACCTGTAATGAAGATCATCTCCTCCTCCCACTTATCTACCTGTAATGAAGATCATCACCTCCTCCCTCTTATCTACCTGTAATGAAGATCATTTCCTCCTCCCTCTTATCTACCTGTAATGAAGATCATCTCCTCCTCCCTCTTATCTACCTGTAATGAAGATCATCTCCTCCTCCCTCTTATCTACCTGTAATGAAGATCATCTCCTCCTCCCTCTCATCTACCTGTAATGAAGATCAGCTCCTCCTCCCTCTTATCTACCTGTAATGAAGATCATCTCCTCCTCCCTCTCATCTACCTGTAATGAAGATCATCTCCTCCTCCCACTTATCTACCTGTAATGAAGATCAATCCGTCCTCCCTCTTATCTACCTGTAATGAAGACCATCTCCTCCGCCCTCTCATCTACTTGTAATGAAGATCATCTCCTCCTCCCTCTCATATACCTGTAATGAAGATCATCTCCTCCTCCCTCTCATCTACCTCGTCCTCCCTCTTATCTACCTGTAATGAAGATCATCACCTCCTCCCTCTTATCTACCTGTAATGAAGATCATCTCCTCCTCCCTCTTATCTACCTGTAATGAAGATCATCACCTCCTCCCACTTATCTACATGTAATGTAGATAGTCTCCTCCTCCCTCTTATCTACCTGTAATGAAGATCGGCTCCTCCTCCCTCTCATCTACCTGTAATGAAGATCAGCTCCTCCCTCTTATCTACCTGTAATGAAGATCAGCTCCTCCTCCCTCTTATCTACCTGTAATGAAGATCATCTCCTCCTCCCACTTATCTACCTGTAATGAAGATCGTCTCCTCCTCTCTCTTATCTACCTGTAATGAAGATCATCACCTCCTCCCTCCTATCTACCTGTAATGAAGATCATCTCCTCCTCCCTCTCATCTACCTGTAATGAAGATCATCTCCTCCTCCCTCTTATCTACCTGTAATGAAGATCATCTCCTCCTCCCTCTTATCTACCTGTAATGAAGATCATCTCCTCCCTCTTATCTACCTGTAATGAAGATCATCTCCTCCTCCCTCTTATCTACCTGTAATGAAGATCATCTCCTCCTCCCTCTTATCTACCTGTAATGAAGATCATCTCCTCCTCCCTCTTATCTACCTGTAATGAAGATCATCTCCTCCTCCCTCTTATCTACCTGTAATGAATATCATCTCGTCCTCCCACTTATCTACCTGTAATGAAGATCATGTCGTCCTCCCTCTTATCTCCCTGTAATGAAGATCATCACCTCCTCCCTCTTATCTACCTGTAATGAAGATCATCTCCTCCCTCTTATCTACCTGTAATGAAGATCATCTCCTCCTCCCTCTCATCTACCTGTAATGAAGATCATCTCCTCCTCCCTCTTATCTACCTGTAATGAAGATCACCTCCTCCTCCCTCTTATCTACCTGTAATGAAGATCGTCTCCTCCTCCCTCTTATCTACCTGTAATGAAGATCATCACCTCCTCCCTCTTATCTACCTGTAATGAAGATTATCTCCTCCTCCCTCTTATCTACCTGTAATGAAGATCATCTCCTCCTCCCTCTTATCTACCTGTAATGAAGATCACCTCCTCCTCCCTCTCATCTACCTGTAATGAAGATCATCACCTCCTCCCTCTTATCTACCTGTAATGAAGATCATCACCTCCTCCCTCTTATCTACCTGTAATGAAGATCATCACATCCTCCCTCTTATCTACCTGTAATGAAGATCATCTCCTCCTCCCACTTATCTACCTGTAATGAAGATCAGGGTCTCCTCCCTCTTATCTACCTGTAATGAAGATCATCACCTCCTCCCTCTTATCTACCTGTAATGAAGATCATCTCCTCCTCCCTCTTATCTACCTGTAATGAAGATCATCACCTCCTCCCTCTTATCTACCTGTAATGAAGATCATCTCCTCCTCCCTCCTATCTACCTGTAATGAAGATCAGCTCCTCCTCCCTCTTATCTACCTGTAATGAAGATCAGCTCCTCCTCCCTCTTATCTACCTGTAATGAAGATCGGCTCCTCCTCCCTCTTATCTACCTGTAATGAAGATCATCTCCTCCTCCCTCTTATCTACCTGTAATGAAGATCATCACCTCCTCCCTCTTATCTACCTGTAATGAAGATCATCTCCTCCTCCCTCTTATCTACCTGTAATGAAGATCATCTCCTCCTCCCTCTTATCTACCTGTAATGAAGATCATCTCCTCCTCCCTCTCATCTACCTGTAATGAAGATCGTCTCGTCCTCCCTCTCATCTACCTGTAATGAAGATCATCTCCTCCTCCCTCTTATCTACCTGTAATGAAGATCATGTCGTCCTCCCTCTTATCTACCTGTAATGAAGATCATCTCATCCTCCCTCTTATCTACCTGTAATGAGGATCATCTCCCCCTCCCTCTTATCTACCTGTAATGAAGATCATCTCCTCCTCCCTCTTATCTACCTGTAATGAAGATCACCTCCTCCTCCCTCTCATCTACCTGTAATGAAGATCATCACCTCCTCCCTCTTATCTACCTGTAATGAAGATCGTCTCCTCCTCACTCTTATCTACCTGTAATGAGGATCATCTCCTCCTCCCTCTCATCTACCTGTAATGAAGATCATCTCCTCCTCCCTCTTATCTACCTGTAATGAAGATCATCACCTCCTCCCTCTTATCTACCTGTAATGTAGATCATCTCCTCCTCCCTCTTATCTACCTGTAATGAAGATCATCTCTTCCTCCCTCTTATCTACCTGTAATGAAGATCATCTCCTCCTCCCTCTTATCTACCTGTAATGAAGATCAGCTCCTCCTCCCTCTTATCTACCTGTAATGAAGAACGTCTCCTCCTCCCTCTTATCTACCTGTAATGAAGATCATCTCCTCCTCCCTCTTATCTACCTGTAATGAAGATCATCACCTCCTCCCTCTTATCTACCTGTAATGAAGATCATCTCTTCCTCCCTCTTATCTACCTGTAATGAAGATCATCACCTCCTCCCTCTTATCTACCTGTAATGAAGATCAGCTCCTCCTCCCTCTTATCTACCTGTAATGAAGAACGTCTCCTCCTCCCACTTATCTACCTGTAATGAAGATCAGCTCCTCCTCCCTCTTATCTACCTGTAATGAAGATCAGCTCCTCCTCCCTCTTATCTACCTGTAATGAAGAACGTCTCCTCCTCCCACTTATCTACCTGTAATGAAGATCATCTCCTCCTCCCTCTTATCTACCTGTAATGAAGATCATCTCCTCCTCCCTCTTATCTACCTGTAATGAAGATCGTCTCCTCCTCCCTCTTATCTACCTGTAATGAAGGTCGTCTCCTCCTCCCTCTTATCTACCTGTAATGAAGATCATCACCTCCTCCCTCTCATCTACCTGTAATGAAGATCATCTCCTCCTCCCTCTTATCTACCTGTAATGAATATCATCTCGTCCTCCCTCTTATCTACCTGTAATGAAGATCATCTCCTCCTCCCTCTCATCTACCTGTAATGAAGATCATCACCTCCTCCCTCTTATCTACCTGTAATGAAGATCAGCTCCTCCTCCCTCCTATCTACCTGTAATGAAGATCATCTCCTCCTCCCTCTTATCTACCTGTAATGAAGATCATCTCCTCCTCCCTCTTATCTACCTGTAATGAAGATCATCTCATCCTCCCTCTTATCTACCTGTAATGAAGGTCGTCTCCTCCTCCCTCTTATCTACCTGTAATGAAGATCATCACCTCCTCCCTCTTATCTACCTGTAATGAAGATCACCTCCTCCTCCCTCTTATCTACCTGTAATGAAGATCATCACCTCCTCCCTCTTATCTACCTGTAATGAAGATCATCTCCTCCTCCCTCTTATCTACCTGTAATGAAGATCACCTCCTCCTCCCTCTTATCTACCTGTAATGAAGATCATCTCCTCCTCCCTCTTATCTACATGTAATGAAGATCACCTCCTCCTCCCTCTTATCTACCTGTAATGAAGATCATCACCTCCTCCCTCTTATCTACCTGTAATGAAGATCAGGGTCTCCTCCCTCTTATCTACCTGTAATGAAGATCATCTCTTCCTCCCTCTTATCTACCTGTAATGAAGATCAGCTCCTCCTCCCTCTTATCTACCTGTAATGAAGATCGTCTCCTTCTCCCACTTATCTACCTGTAATGAAGATCATCTCCTCCTCCCTCTTATCTACCTGTAATGAAGATCGTCTCATCCTCCCTCTTATCTACCTGTAATGAAGATCATCTCCTCCTCCCTCTTATCTACCTGTAATGAAGATCGTCTCCTCCTCCCTCTTATCTACCTGTAATGAAGATCAGCTCCTCCTCCCTCTTATCTACCTGTAATGAAGATCGTCTCCTCCTCCCTCTTATCTACCTGTAATGAAGATCGTCTCCTTCTCCCACTTATCTACCTGTAATGAAGATCGTCTCCTCCTCCCTCTTATCTACCTGTAATGAAGATCGTCTCATCCTCCCTCTTATCTACCTGTAATGAAGATCATCTCCTCCTCCCTCTTATCTACCTGTAATGAAGATCGTCTCCTCCTCCCTCTTATCTATATGTAATGAAGATCATCTCCTCCTCCCTCTTATCTACCTGTAATGAAGATCATCACCTCCTCCCTCTTATCTACCTGTAATGAAGATCATCTCCTCCTCCCTCTTATCTACCTGTAATGAAGATCATCTCCTCCTCCCTCTTATCTACCTGTAATGAAGATCATCTCCTCCTCTCTCTTATCTACCTGTAATGAAGATCATCTCCTCCTCCCTCTCATCTACCTGTAATGAAGATCATCACCTCCTCCCTCTTATCTACCTGTAATGAAGATCATCTCCTCCTCCCTCTTATCTACCTGTAATGAAGATCATCTCCTCCTCCCTCTTATCTACCTGTAATGAGGATCATCTCCTCCTCCCTCTTATCTACCTGTAATGAAGATCATCTCCTCCTCCCTCTTATCTACCTGTAATGAAGATTGTCTCCTCCTCCCTCTTATCTACCTGTAATGAAGATCAGGGCCTCTTCCCTCTTATCTACCTGTAATGAAGATCATCTCCTCCTCCCTCTTATCTACCTGTAATGAAGATCAGCTCCTCCTCCCTCTTATCTACCTGTAATGAAGATCATCTCCTCCTCCCTCTTATCTACCTGTAATGAAGATCATCTCCTCCTCCCTCTTATCTACCTGTAATGAAGATCATCACCTCCTCCCTCTTATCTCCCTGTAATGAAGATCATCTCCTCCTCCCACTTATCTACCTGTAATGAAGATCACCTCCTCCTCCCTCTTATCTACCTGTAATGAAGATCATCACCTCCTCCCTCTTATCTACCTGTAATGAAGATCATCTCCTCCTCCCTCTTATCTACCTGTAATGAAGATCATCTCCTCCTCCCTCTTATCTACCTGTAATGAAGATCATCACCTCCTCCCTCTTATCTACCTGTAATGAAGATCATCACCTCCTCCCTCTTATCTCCCTGTAATGAAGATCATCTCCTCCTCCCTCTTATCTACCTGTAATGAAGATCATCTCCTCCTCCCACTTATCTATCTGTAATGAAGATCACCTCCTCCTCCCTCTTATCTACCTGTAATGAAGATCATCTCCTCCTCCCTCTTATCTACCTGTAATGAAGATCATCTCCTCCTCCCTCTTATCTACCTGTAATGAAGATCATCACCTACTCCCTCTTATCTACCTGTAATGAAGATCATCTCCTCCTCCCTCTTATCTACCTGTAATGAAGATCATCACCTCCTCCCTCTTATCTACCTGTAATGAAGATCAGGGTCTCCTCCCTCTTATCTACCTGTAATGAAGATCATCTCCTCCTCCCTCTTATCTACCTGTAATGAAGATCATCTCCTCCTCCCTCTTATCTACCTGTAATGAAGATCATCACCTCCTCCCTCTTATCTACCTGTAATGAAGATCGTCTCCTCCTCCCTCTTATCTACCTGTAATGAAGATCAGCTCCTCCTCCCTCTTATCTATCTGTAATGAAGATCACCTCCTCCTCCCTCTTATCTTCCTGTAATGAAGATCATCTCCTCCTCCCTCTTATCTACATGTAATGAAGATCATCACCTCCTCCCTCTTATCTACCTGTAATGAAGATCACCTCCTCCTCCCTCTTATCTTCCTGTAATGAAGATCATCTCCTCCTCCCTCTTATCTACCTGTAATGAAGATCATCACCTCCTCCCTCTCATCTACCTGTAATGAAGATCATCACCTCCTCCCTCTCATCTACCTGTAATGAAGATCGTCTCCTCCTCCCTCTTATCTACCTGTAATGAAGATCGTCTCCTCCTCCCTCTTATCTACCTGTAATGAAGATCATCACCTCCTCCCTCTTATCTACCTGTAATGAAGATCGTCTCGTCCTCCCTCTCATCTACCTGTAATGAAGATCATCTCCTCCTCCCTCTTATCTACCTGTAATGAAGATCATCTCCTCCTCCCTCTTATCTACCTGTAATGAAGATCATCCCGTCCTCCCTCTTATCTACCTGTAATGAAGATCATCACCTCCTCCTCCCTCTTATCTACCTGTAATGAAGATCATCTCCTCCTCCCTCTTATCTACCTGTAATGAAGATAGTCTCCTCTTCCCTCTTATCTACCTGTAATGAAGATCACCTCCTCTTCCCTCTTATCTACCTGTAATGAAGATCATCTCCTCCTCCCTCTTATCTACCTGTAATGAAGATCATGTCGTCCTCCCTCTTATCTACCTGTAATGAAGATCATCACCTCCTCCCTCTTATCTACCTGTAATGAAGATCATCTCCTCCTCCCTCTTATCTACCTGTAATGAAGATAGTCTCCTCTTCCCTCTTATCTACCTGTAATGAAGATCACCTCCTCTTCCCTCCTATCTACCTGTAATGAAGATCATCTCCTCCTCCCTCTTATCTACCTGTAATGAAGATCATCTCCTCTTCCCTCTTATCTACCTGTAATGAAGATCAGCTCCTCCTCCCTCTTATCTACCTGTAATGAAGATCATCTCCTCCTCCCTCTTATCTACCTGTAATGAAGATCAGCTCCTCCTCCCTCTCATCTAACTGTAATGAAGATCGGCTCCTCCTCCCTCTTATCTACCTGTAATGAAGATCATCTCATCCTCCCTCTTATCTCCCTGTAATGAAGATCATCTCCTCCTCCCACTTATCTACCTGTAATGAAGATCATCTCATCCTCCCTCTTATCTACCTGTAATGAAGATCATCTCCTCCTCCCTCTTATCTACCTGTAATGAAGATCATCTCCTCCTCCCTCTTATCTACCTGTAATGAAGATCATCTCCTCCTCCCTCTCATCTACCTGTAATGAAGATCATCTCCTCCTCCCACTTATCTACCTGTAATGAAGATCATCTCCTCCTCTCTCTTATCTACCTGTAATGAAGATCGTCTCCTCCTCCCTCTTATCTACCTGTAATGAAGATCGTCTCCTCCTCCCTCTTATCTACCTGTAATGAAGATCATCACCTCCTCCCTCTTATCTACCTGTAATGAAGATCGTCTCCTCCTCCCTCTTATCTACCTGTAATGAAGATTGTCTCCTCCCTCTTATCTACCTGTAATGAAGATCATCTCCTCCTCCCTCTTATCTACCTGTAATGAAGATCATCTCCTCCTCCCTCTTATCTACCTGTAATGAAGATCATCACCTCCTCCCTCTTATCTACCTGTAATGAAGATCACCTCCTCCTCCCTCTTATCTACCTGTAATGAAGATCATCTCCTCCTCCCTCTTATCTACCTGTAATGAAGATCATCTCCTCCTCCCTCTTATCTACCTGTAATGAAGATCACCTCCTCCTCCCTCTTATCTACCTGTAATGAAGATCATCTCCTCCTCCCTCTTATCTACCTGTAATGAAGATCATCTCCTCCTCCCTCTTATCTACCTGTAATGAAGATCACCTCCTCCTCCCTCTTATCTACCTGTAATGAAGATCATCACCTCCTCCCTCTTATCTACCTGTAATGAAGATCATCACCTCCTCCCTCTTATCTACCTGTAATGAAGATCATCTCGTCCTCCCTCTTATCTACCTGTAATGAAGATCATCACCTCCTCCCTCTTATCTACCTGTAATGAAGATCATCTCCTCCTCCCTCTTATCTACCTGTAATGAAGATCACCTCCTCCTCCCTCTTATCTACCTGTAATGAAGATCAGCTCCTCCTCCCACTTATCTACCTGTAATGAAGATCATCTCCTCCTCCCTCTTATCTACCTGTAATGAAGATCATCTCCTCCTGTCACGGTTTATTATGACTCTCAGACACAAGTTTTAGGTAAAAAAATCAATTTTATTGAAATAATAAATGATAACTTAGGATGGCAATAACATACATATATATATATACAGAATATAGCACAGACAGAAGGCAGACTCTACCGGTCCTGTCAATATACCGGACAGGACAGTCTTTAGGCTCTACCGGCCTTGCCAATACCGGGTAAGGCAACCTGCAGATGGAATAGCATAACGGTTTTACCGGCCTTACCAAATTACCGGGCAAGGCAGCCTCAATAGATACACAATGTAGGCTCTACCGGCCCTGCCAATACCGGGTAAGGCAACCTCAGATGGAATGTGGCAAAAGGTTCTACCGGCCTTACCAATACCGGGCAGGGCAGCCCAGAGATAATAGCAGCAGTCAGATGGAACTGGCAAATTAGCAGAATCGTTAAGCAGCAAGGCTTAGGAGCAAACCAGCGTCCGCACGCTGGGACCAACACAAAATTGTACAGCCGATAGGCTTTGGAGCAAACCAGTGACCGCACACTGGTGTAACAAGTGAGTTTGTATAGCCGCAAGGCTTAGGAGCAAACCAGCGTCCGCACGCTGGGGCCAACACAGATTAGTAGAGCTGATAGGCTTTGGAGCAAACCAGTGACCGCACACTGGTGTAACAAGTGAGTTTGTATAGCCGCAAGGCTTAGGAGCAAACCAGCGTCCGCACGCTGGGACCAACACAGATTTGTATAGCTGATAGGCTTTGGAGCAAACCAGTGACCGCACACTGGTGTAACAAGCGAGTTTGTATAGCCGCAAGGCTTAGGAGCAAACCAGCGTCCGCACACTGGGACCAACACAGATTTGTATAGCTGAAAGGCTTTGGAGCAAACCAGTGACCGCACACTGGTGTAACAAGTGAGTTTGTATAGCCGCAAGGCTTAGGAGCAAACCAGCGTCCGCACGCTGGGACCAACACAGAATTGTATAGCTGATAGGCTTTGGAGCAAACCAGTGACCGCACACTGGTGTAACAAGCGAGTTTGTATAGCCGCAAGGCTTAGGAGCAAACCAGCGTCCGCACGCTGGGACCAACACAGATTTGTATAGCTGATAGGCTTTGGAGCAAACCAGTGACCGCACACTGGTGTAACAAGCGAGTTTGTATAGCCGCAAGGCTTAGGAGCAAACCAGCGTCCGCACGCTGGGACCAACACGGAATTGTAGCAATGTCACCAACGCGACCAGGCAGAAGGTCGCCAGGATACTGAAGACAGGTGATGAGATGACAGGAACCAGCAACGAACAGTCAGGTCAGAAAACAGCAGAGAAGTTCAGCAGGAACTGCAACACCAGAGACTAGGCCGGAACCAGGACTGGAAGTACTTCAGCATGCAGGAAACACTGGAACAGTAGAGATCAGGAACTCAGGAACACATGAGATCAGGAACTCAGGAACACTGGAACAGAGGCCCAGCTATCACTAGCATAGTGATAGCAAGAAGGTCAGAAACAACACGAAAGGGCCCTCAAAGGGTGCCCAATCCAGGTTTAAATAGTCAATAAGAGGCGGGCTATCTGCAGACAGCCAATAGAAGCCCCCTACTGGTGACAGACAAGTAACTGCAGCAAATCACGGGCACCGTGATAGTACCCCCCTTTCAAAGACCCCCTCTCCTAGAATAGGGTTTAGGTTTCTGCGGGTAATTGGCATGAAAGGCCCTAGTTAACCTAGGTGCATGAAGGTCCGTACTATCCACCCATGACCGATCCTCAGGACCATACCCTTTCCAATGTACCAGGTACTGTACCCTTCCTCTAAGCCTACGGGAATCAATAATGCTCTGAACCTCGTACTCCTCCTGGCCCTCGACCTCAACAGGTCCTGGCACCACAGGTGTGGTAGTATAGCGATTGCAAACCAGAGGCTTAAGAAGGGACACATGGAACACATTATGGATACGCATGGATGCAGGTAGGTCTAGTGCATAGGAGACAGGGTTAATTTTGCGAATAACTCTGTATGGACCAATAAACCGAGGAGCCAACTTATTAGACGGAACCTGCAGCTTGAGATTTCTGGAGGAAAGCCATACTCTATCCCCAACCTGAAAGGAAACCGCTGGAAGCCTTCTGCGATTAGCATGGCGCTGATGACGCTGAAATGACTGACCAAGTGCCCTCTGAACTTGTGCCCATGTGGAACGGAGTTGCTCGATATGCTCATCCAGAGCTGGAATCTGTTGCGTCTGAAATGAGTCTGGAAGCAAACAGGGCTGGAACCCATAATTAATCAGAAACGGAGAGCTCCCAGATGAAGAATTGACCGCACAGTTCCTGGCGAACTCTGCCCAAGGCAACAAGTCGGACCAATTATCATGATGGTCAGTAACGAAACAACGGAGAAATTGTTCCAAGCCCTGATTAGCTCGTTCAGCGGCTCCATTGGTCTGGGGATGGTAGGCAGAGGAGAAGGACAGCTGTATGCCCATCTGTTGGCAAAATGCCCTCCAAAATCTAGACACAAACTGGCTCCCCCTGTCAGACACCAGTACCCTAGGCACTCCATGCAACCGGAATACTTCTCTGGCGAACACCATTGCCAATTCCTTCGCTGAAGGAAGACCACGGAGGGGCACGAAATGAGCCATTTTAGAAAACCTGTCCACCACCATGAATATAAAGGAGTACCCCTTCGACATAGGCAACTCTCCCATAAAATCAATGGAAACATGAGACCAGGGGCGTTCGCCATTAGGCACCGGTTGAAGCAAGCCCACAGGGAGATGTCTCGGGGTCTTAGCGCGGGCGCAGGTGGCACAGGCATTCGTAAATTCGGCACAATCGTTTCTCATGGAAGGCCACCAAAATAACTGAGAAAGGGACCATAACAATTGGTCTCTACCAATATGTCCCGCAGCCTTAGAGGAATGGTAGGTTTCGAGCAGCCTAGTACGAAATGATTCAGCGACAAAACATTTGCCCACTGGGGTTTCATGGGGAGCGGACCCCTGAGAGGCCAGGATCTCCTCCCCTAGAGGAGAAGTGATACTCGTGCGTATAGTAGCCAGTATTCTATCAGGTTGGATGATAGGAGCTGGTGCTTCCACTCTGTCACTGTCGGCCTCAAATTGTCTTGACAGTGCATCAGCCCTGATATTTTTTGACCCTGGTAAATATGATACAATGAAATTAAATCGAGACAGGAACAGTGCCCACCTGGCCTGACGAGAGGACAATCTCTTGGCCTCCGAGAGATAGGTCAGATTCTTATGATCTGTTAGGATTAAGACAGGATTCTTAGTACCTTCAAGCAAATGACGCCATTCCTTAAGAGCAAGGATAATGGCCAATAATTCTCTGTCACCTATCTCATAGTGGCTTTGAGTGACAGTCAACTTTTTAGAGAAAAACCCACAAGGTCTGAGAGTTCCACCTTTCTCGTGTCGCTGCGAAAGTACTGCCCCGACCCCAATATCTGAGGCATCAACCTCTAACGTAAATGGAAGTAAAGGATTGGGGTGGGATAACACAGGAGCCGCAGCAAATGCCAGCTTCAAATTCTCAAAGGCTTTCTCAGCAGATACCGGCCAACAAGAAGGATTAGCACCCTTGTGCGTAAGATCGGACAGAGGTTTGACAATGGAAGAAAAGTTCTTAATAAACCTCCTATAATAATTAGCGAAACCCAGGAAACGCTGTATGGCTTTAAGACCCTTGGGTTTTGGCCATTGTAGGACAGCTGACAACTTTTCTTTGTCCATGGCAATGCCATCATTGCCAATTATGAACCCCAAGAATGGCACACTGGTTCTATGAAACTCACATTTTTCCATTTTACAAAATAATTTGTTCTCACGGAGTCGTAGCAATACTGCGGATACATCTTTGATGTGCTGTGCCATGTTTTGGGAGTAAATCAGTATATCGTCGAGGTACACCACAACACATGTCTGTAACATATCTCTCAGAACATCATTTATCAGTTCCTGGAAAACTGCGGGTGCATTACACAGCCCAAAAGGCATTACTAGATACTCGTAGTGCCCAGCTCGAGTATTAAAGGCAGTTTTCCACTCATCACCTGCTCGAATGCGAACCAGATTGTAAGCGGCCCGTAGGTCCAACTTGGTAAATATCGAAGCGCCCTTAAGCCTGTCAAAAAGCTCGGTGATGAGTGGTATTGGGTATGCGTTTTTTGCCATTAGTTTATTCAAGCCCCGGTAGTCAATGCATGGTCTTAATTCGCCATTTTTCTTTTTTACAAAAAAGAACCCAGCCCCAGCTGGAGAGGTAGATTTACGTATGATCCCTCTAGCAAGGGCATCAGAAATGTAATCCTCCATAGCCGTATTTTCATCACAAGATAATGGATAAGTGCGTCCTTTCGGAGGTACTGCACCAGGCTGCAATTCAATGCAACAATCATAAGGTCTATGCTGGGGTAGCATACTAGCCTCTCCTTTGCTAAAAACATTGCCAAACTGTTGGTACACATCCGGCATAGCAGAGGAGGTGCACATGACCTTAATAGGCTGGATGATGCACTTGTCCATACAAAACTGGGACCAAGCAGTAATTTCACACTTTTTCCAATCGAATTGTGGGTTATGTAACTGTAACCACGGAAATCCCAATATCACCGCATGGTGCGGGGAATTAATCAGTTGAAACTGCTGCTCTTCTCTGTGAAGTGCCCCAATAGTCATAGACAATGGCATAGTTTCAAATATAACCTGAGGCGGTTCTAAGGGTCTACCATCAATCGCTTCAATAGTCAAGGGGTTTTCTCTTTCAATGCGTGGAACTCCGTGCAATTCAGCAAAGGTATTATCCATAAAATACCCTGCTGCACCGGAGTCAACCAAGGCCAAAACCTCCACAGAGCGTTGTGCCCAAGACAATACCACCTGTATGGTGGGTTTCATTATGCCCGACACTGGGGACGATTGTACACCACCTAGGGCCTGTCCCCCAAGATACCCTAGGTGTGTGCGTTTCCCGGACGTACCGGACAGTAATTTAGCAAGTGCCCTTTTATACCGCAGTATAAACATAACCCTTGTTTTTTGCGATATAGTCTCTCTGCCTTGGATAGTCTAGTGAAGCCTATTTGCATAGGTTCACTTGTTTCCCGTACTGGTTCACTAGACTTCAATGCCAAGGGAGGGATGGGTGGGCAAAACATGCTACTAGGCTCATTATTTTTTGACCGTAACTTACGATCTCTGGCAATTGATCTCTCACGTATTCTGGAGTCAATTATCATAACATACTCAATGTAATCATCTAGATCAATGGGTAGATCTTTAGCAGCGATTTCGTCTTTAATGTGGTCATTCAGGCCTTGAGAGAAGGCTGCCAATAATGCCTCGTTATTCCAACCTACCTCTGCTGCCAATGTGCGGAATTCGATGGCATAGTCGCCCACTGTACGCCTGCCCTGTTGTATCTCCATAAGGCGTTTGGCAGCAGAGGTGGTTCTCCCAGGAGGCTCAAACACTCTTCGAAAGGAACGCACAAATTCACTAAAGTTCTTAGTACAAGGTTTAGCATTCTCCCACAAGGGGTTAGCCCAGGCCAATGCTCTGCCAGTGAGTAGTGATATCGTGAACCCCACTTTACTACGATCATTGGGAAATGCGTGTGCCGTCAATTCCATAAAGATTTCGAGTTGATTGATGAACCCTCTGCAGAGACTAGGGTCACCATCATATCTTAGCGGCAAGGGTGCAGAAGCCGTTAACCCTTTAACAGTACCCCCTAGGGGTCTGGTATCACTTTCCGGTGTCTGACTTGGCGAGACCACCGGGCTAGAGCTAGATTGGTCAGCAGGTACCGTGCGTTCAAGGATCGTTTGAATTGCAACTGCCAACTGATCCAAACGTTGCTCGAGCACATCCATCCTCCAATGGATATTCTGTGCGTTACCTTCACCCTTGCTGTCTGAGGTCATGGCCCTTTCGTACTGTCACGGTTTATTATGACTCTCAGACACAAGTTTTAGGTAAAAAAATCAATTTTATTGAAATAATAAATGATAACTTAGGATGGCAATAACATACATATATATATATACAGAATATAGCACAGACAGAAGGCAGACTCTACCGGTCCTGTCAATATACCGGACAGGACAGTCTTTAGGCTCTACCGGCCTTGCCAATACCGGGTAAGGCAACCTGCAGATGGAATAGCATAACGGTTTTACCGGCCTTACCAAATTACCGGGCAAGGCAGCCTCAATAGATACACAATGTAGGCTCTACCGGCCCTGCCAATACCGGGTAAGGCAACCTCAGATGGAATGTGGCAAAAGGTTCTACCGGCCTTACCAATACCGGGCAGGGCAGCCCAGAGATAATAGCAGCAGTCAGATGGAACTGGCAAATTAGCAGAATCGTTAAGCAGCAAGGCTTAGGAGCAAACCAGCGTCCGCACGCTGGGACCAACACAAAATTGTACAGCCGATAGGCTTTGGAGCAAACCAGTGACCGCACACTGGTGTAACAAGTGAGTTTGTATAGCCGCAAGGCTTAGGAGCAAACCAGCGTCCGCACGCTGGGGCCAACACAGATTAGTAGAGCTGATAGGCTTTGGAGCAAACCAGTGACCGCACACTGGTGTAACAAGTGAGTTTGTATAGCCGCAAGGCTTAGGAGCAAACCAGCGTCCGCACGCTGGGACCAACACAGATTTGTATAGCTGATAGGCTTTGGAGCAAACCAGTGACCGCACACTGGTGTAACAAGCGAGTTTGTATAGCCGCAAGGCTTAGGAGCAAACCAGCGTCCGCACACTGGGACCAACACAGATTTGTATAGCTGAAAGGCTTTGGAGCAAACCAGTGACCGCACACTGGTGTAACAAGTGAGTTTGTATAGCCGCAAGGCTTAGGAGCAAACCAGCGTCCGCACGCTGGGACCAACACAGAATTGTATAGCTGATAGGCTTTGGAGCAAACCAGTGACCGCACACTGGTGTAACAAGCGAGTTTGTATAGCCGCAAGGCTTAGGAGCAAACCAGCGTCCGCACGCTGGGACCAACACAGATTTGTATAGCTGATAGGCTTTGGAGCAAACCAGTGACCGCACACTGGTGTAACAAGCGAGTTTGTATAGCCGCAAGGCTTAGGAGCAAACCAGCGTCCGCACGCTGGGACCAACACGGAATTGTAGCAATGTCACCAACGCGACCAGGCAGAAGGTCGCCAGGATACTGAAGACAGGTGATGAGATGACAGGAACCAGCAACGAACAGTCAGGTCAGAAAACAGCAGAGAAGTTCAGCAGGAACTGCAACACCAGAGACTAGGCCGGAACCAGGACTGGAAGTACTTCAGCATGCAGGAAACACTGGAACAGTAGAGATCAGGAACTCAGGAACACATGAGATCAGGAACTCAGGAACACTGGAACAGAGGCCCAGCTATCACTAGCATAGTGATAGCAAGAAGGTCAGAAACAACACGAAAGGGCCCTCAAAGGGTGCCCAATCCAGGTTTAAATAGTCAATAAGAGGCGGGCTATCTGCAGACAGCCAATAGAAGCCCCCTACTGGTGACAGACAAGTAACTGCAGCAAATCACGGGCACCGTGATACCTCCTCCCTCTTATCTACCTGTAATGAAGATCATCACCTCCTCCCTCTTATCTACCTGTAATGAAGATCATCTCCTCCTCCCTCTTATCTACCTGTAATGAAGATCATCTCCTCCTCCTCCCTCTTATCTACCTGTAATGAAGATCATCTCCTCCTCCCTCTTATCTACCTGTAATGAAGATCATCTCCTCCTCCCTCTTATCTACCTGTAATGAAGATCATCTCCTCCTCCCTCTTATCTACCTGTAATGAAGATCATCTCCTCCTCCCTCTTATCTACCTGTAATGAAGATCATCTTCTCCTCCCACTTATCTACCTGTAATGAAGATCATCTCCTCCTCCCTCTTATCTACCTGTAATGAAGATCATCTCCTCCTCCCTCTTATCTACCTGTAATGAAGATCATCTCCTCCTCCCTCTTATCTACCTGTAATGAAGATCATCTCCTCCTCCCTCTTATCTACCTGTAATGAAGATCATCTCCTCCTCCCTCTTATCTACCTGTAATGAAGATCATCACCTCCTCCCTCTTATCTACCTGTAATGAAGATCATCACCTCCTCCCTCTTATCTACCTGTAATGAAGATCACCTCCTCCTCCCTCCTATCTACCTGTAATGAAGATCATCTCCTCCTCCCTCTTATCTACCTGTAATGAAGATCATCTCCTCCTCCCTCTTATCTCTCTGTAATGAAGATCATCTCCTCCTCCCTCTTATCTACCTGTAATGAAGATCATCACCTCCTCCCTCTTATCTACCTGTAATGAAGATCATCTCCTCCTCCCTCTTATCTACCTGTAATGAAGATCATCACCTCCTCCCTCTTATCTACCTGTAATGAAGATCATCACCTCCTCCCTCTTATCTACCTGTAATGAAGATCATCTCCTCCTCTCTCTTATCTACCTGTAATGAAGATCATCTCCTCCTCCCTCTTATCTACCTGTAATGAAGATCATCTCCTCCTCCCTCTTATCTACCTGTAATGAAGATCATCACCTCCTCCCTCTTATCTACCTGTAATGAAGATCATCTCCTCTTCCCTCTTATCTACCTGTAATGAAGATCAGCTCCTCCTCCCTCTTATCTACCTGTAATGAAGATCATCTCCTCCTCCCTCTTATCTACCTGTAATGAAGATCATCACATCCTCCCTCTTATCTACCTGTAATGAAGATCATCTCCTCCTCCCTCTTATCTACCTGTAATGAAGATCAGGGCCTCTTCCCTCTTATCCACCTGTAATGAAGATCACCTCCTCCTCCCTCTTATCTACCTGTAATGAAGATCAGCTCCTCCTCCCACTTATCTACCTGTAATGAAGATCATCTCCTCCTCCCTCTTATCTACCTGTAATGAAGATCATCTCCTCCTCCCTCTTATCTACCTGTAATGAAGATCATCACCTCCTCCCTCTTATCTACCTGTAATGAAGATCATCTCCTCCTCCCTCTTATCTACCTGTAATGAAGATCATCTCCTCCTCCTCCCTCTTATCTACCTGTAATGAAGATCATCTCCTCCTCCCTCTTATCTACCTGTAATGAAGATCATCTCCTCCTCCCTCTTATCTACCTGTAATGAAGATCATCTCCTCCTCCCTCTTATCTACCTGTAATGAAGATCATCTCCTCCTCCCTCTTATCTACCTGTAATGAAGATCATCTTCTCCTCCCACTTATCTACCTGTAATGAAGATCATCTCCTCCTCCCTCTTATCTACCTGTAATGAAGATCATCTCCTCCTCCCTCTTATCTACCTGTAATGAAGATCATCTCCTCCTCCCTCTTATCTACCTGTAATGAAGATCATCTCCTCCTCCCTCTTATCTACCTGTAATGAAGATCATCTCCTCCTCCCTCTTATCTACCTGTAATGAAGATCATCTCCTCCTCCCTCTTATCTACCTGTAATGAAGATCATCACCTCCTCCCTCTTATCTACCTGTAATGAAGATCATCACCTCCTCCCTCTTATCTACCTGTAATGAAGATCACCTCCTCCTCCCTCCTATCTACCTGTAATGAAGATCATCTCCTCCTCCCTCTTATCTACCTGTAATGAAGATCATCTCCTCCTCCCTCTTATCTCTCTGTAATGAAGATCATCTCCTCCTCCCTCTTATCTACCTGTAATGAAGATCATCACCTCCTCCCTCTTATCTACCTGTAATGAAGATCATCTCCTCCTCCCTCTTATCTACCTGTAATGAAGATCATCACCTCCTCCCTCTTATCTACCTGTAATGAAGATCATCACCTCCTCCCTCTTATCTACCTGTAATGAAGATCATCACCTCCTCCCTCTTATCTACCTGTAATGAAGATCATCTCCTCCTCTCTCTTATCTACCTGTAATGAAGATCATCTCCTCCTCCCTCTTATCTACCTGTAATGAAGATCATCTCCTCCTCCCTCTTATCTACCTGTAATGAAGATCATCACCTCCTCCCTCTTATCTACCTGTAATGAAGATCATCTCCTCTTCCCTCTTATCTACCTGTAATGAAGATCAGCTCCTCCTCCCTCTTATCTACCTGTAATGAAGATCATCTCCTCCTCTCTCCTATCTACCTGTAATGAAGATCATCACCTCCTCCCTCTTATCTACCTGTAATGAAGATCATCTCCTCCTCCCTCTTATCTCCCTGTAATGAAGATCGTCTCATCCTCCCTCTTATCTACCTGTAATGAAGATCATCTCCTCCTCCCTCTTATCTACCTGTAATGAAGATCATCACATCCTCCCTCTTATCTACCTGTAATGAAGATCATCTCCTCCTCCCTCTTATCTACCTGTAATGAAGATCAGGGCCTCTTCCCTCTTATCCACCTGTAATGAAGATCAACTCCTCCTCCCTCTTATCTACCTGTAATGAAGATCAGGGCATCTTCCCAGTCCTCACAGACTGTTGTCATCCTCTTCATCGTGTCCAGAGCCGTACACAGTTCATTGTGACTCCTGTATTACAGAGATTAAACAGGACGAAGGGTGAGTATCTCAGTTCACACATAGGTGTCTGTGTGCACGTGTTCCTGTGTGCGTCTATGAATATAGTATATTTACTAATACAGTAACGTGCGGTATAATAAAAAGCAGTGATATATCAGTGTAAAGGAGGAGTATAAATCCAGTATCAATAAAAACTGTATAAATAGACTGAAACTGCTGAAAACAAGTAAATAAAGTCATTCTCAATAAAAAGTCAATTAAGTAAATTCATACATAGAGATAGAAAAATTCTCATATTATCTGAGAGTGTCCGTATCATAACATGGTGAATATTTTTTATAAATTCTTATAGGATTTACCTCTCCAGTGTGTCTGAGTATGAATGGGATTTACCTCTCCAGTGTGTCTGAGTATGAATGTGATTTATATCTCTAGTGTGTCTGAGTATGAATGGGATTTAGATCTCCAGTATGTCTGAGTATGAACAGTATTTACTTCTCCAGTGTGTCTGAGTATGAATGGGATTTATATCTCCATTGTGAGTATGAATGGGATTTATATCTCCAGTATGTCTGAGTATGAACGGTATTTACTTCTCCAGTGGGTCTGAGTATGAATGGGATTTATATCTCCAGTGTGTCTGAGTATGAATGGGATTTACCTCTCCAGTGTGTCTGAGTATGAATGGGATTTACCTCTCCAGTGTGTCTGAGTATGAATGTGATTTGTATCTCCAGTGTCTGAGTATGAATGTGATTTACCTCTCCAGTGTGTCTGAGTTTTGTATCTCCAGTGTCTGAGTAGGACACTGTGATTTGTATCTGAGTAGGACAATGTGATTTGTATCTCCAGTGTCTGAGTAGGAATGGGATTTATATCTCCAGTGTCTGAGTATGAATGGGATTTATATCTCCAATGTGTCTGAGTATGAATGGGATTTATATCTCCAGTGTGTCTGAGTATGAATGGGATTTGTATCTCCAGTGTCTGAGTATGAATGGGATTTGTATCTCCAGTGTGTCTGAGAATGAATGGGATTTCCCTCTCCAGTGTGTCTGAGCATGAATGTGATTTGTATCTCCAGTGTGTCTGAGTATGAATGGGATTTATATCTCCAGTGTGTCTGAGTATGAATGGGATTTGTATCTCCAGTGTGTCTGAGTATGAATGGGATTTCCCTCTCCAGTGTGTCTGAGTATGAATGTGATTTGTATCTCCAGTGTCTGAGTATGAATGTGATTTGTATCTCCAGTGTGTCTGAGTATGAATGGGATTTACCTCTCCAGTGTGTCGGAGAATGAATGGGATTTACTTCTCCAGTGTGTCTGAGTATGAATGGGATTTATCGCTCCAGTGTCTGAGTATGAATGGGATTTACCTCTCCAGTGTCTCTTTGTTTCAAACAGTACAAATCTGCTAAGAGTTTATTTGTAATACACTTAAGTTGAACCAACTGATACGTTTGATTAAATGTACACTGAAAAGTTATTTTTTACATTTTTTTTCTATTTTGCATCGAAATGCCAGTAAGGTATTCAATTACAGAACAAAATGGCTTAGTTTCAGTTGAATACAATATTTATCTTAAAGCTTTTGGTCCAACTGGAACTGAAGCAGGGGTTCTTGGGGAGGATCTCAGTGAGAAGGAATGGGAGAATACTCTTGGGGAAGATCTCAATGAGAAGGAATGGGAGAATACTCTTGGGGAAGATCTCAATGAGAAGGAATGGGAGAATACTCTTGGGGAGGATCTCAATGAGAAGGAATGGGAGAATACTCTTGGGGAGGATCTCAGTGAGAATGAATGGGAGAATACTTTTGGTGAATTATTCAGTGAGAAGGAATGGGAGAATACTGTTGTGGAAGATCTCAGAAGTAATGGGAGAATACTGTTGGTGAATTACTCATTGAGAAGGAATGGGAGAATACTGTTGGTGAATTACTCAGTGAGAAGGAATGGGAGAATACTTTTGGTGAATTACTCCGTGAGACGGAATGTGAGAATACTCTTGGGGAAGATCTCAGTGAGAAGGAATGGGGGAATACTGTTGTGGAAGATCTCAGTTAGAAGTAATGGGAGAATACTATTGGTGAATTATTCAGTCAGAAGGAATGGGAGAATGCTGTTGGTGAATTACTCAGTGAGAAGGAATGGGAGAATAATCTTGAGGAAGATCTCAGTGAGAAGGAATGTGAGAATACTCTTGGGGAAGATCTCAGTGAGAAGGAATGGGAGAATACTCTTGGTAAATTATTCCTTGAGAAGGAATGGGAGAATACTGTTGGTGAATTACTCAGTGAGAAGGAATGGGAGAATACTGTTGGTGAATTACTCAGTGAGAAGGAATGGGAGAATAGTGTTGGGGAAGATCTCAGTGAGAAGGAATGGGAGAATACTGTTGGTGAATTACTCAGTGAGAAGGAATGGGAGAATAGTGTTGGGGAAGATCTCATTGAGAAGGAATGGGAGAATACTGTTGGTGAATTACTCAGTGAGAAGGAATGGGAGAATAATCTTGAGGAAGATCTCAGTGAGAAGGAATGGGGGAATACTGTTGTGGAAGATCTCAGTTAGAAGTAATGGGAGAATACTCTTGGTAAATTATTCCTTGAGAAGGAATGTGACAATACTCGGTGAATTATTCAGTCTCCCTGTTTGGTATTAGGAGGTAATAGGCTAGTCCAGTAAGTGACTGAGCTAGCAGCACCACCTGGTCGGCACACACGGACTTCACAGCCAGTCAGGAGGACCACCAACACTAGCCCAGCCAGATCGGTGTAAACGGATAGTCAGCCAGTCCTAGTCAGTAACGGAATCAGATATTCAGCCACACCGGATCGGTACACAAGGAGTTAGTCAGCCAGTCCAGTCAGTAACGGAATCAGATACTCAGCCAAGCCTGTTCGGTACACAAGGAGTTAGTCAGCCAGTCCTAGTCGGTAATGGAATCATATACTCAGCCAAGCCAGTTCAGTACACAAGGGGTTAGTCACACAGTCCAAGGTCAGCAATGGGATCGGATCACAAGAGCGTCAGACACAAAGCGTAGTCAGGCGAGCCGGGTCATACACGGAAACAGGAAACAAGAACTACTAGTCACTAGGTACGGGTACACCACGAAAGGGCACCGGTATAGTGACAGGAGGTCATATTTAAAGGCAAGTCCTGGGAGGAACAATAACCCAGATCCAATAAGAACACAGACAGTGTAAACCCGGAAGTAACAATGTCGCTCAGGAATCACAAGCACCATGATAGTGAGAAGGAATGGGAGAATATTGTTGGTGAATTAGTGAGAAGGAATGGGATAATACTGTTGGTGAATTACTCAGTGAGAAGGAATGTGAGAATACTCTTGGGGAAGATCTCAGTGAGAAGGAATGGGGGAATACTTTTGTGGAAGATCTAAGTTAGAAGTAATGGGAGAATACTATTGGTGAATTATTCAGTGAGAAGGAATGGGAGAATACTCTTGGTGAATTACTCAGTGAGGAGGAATGAAAGAATACTGTTGGTGAATTACTCAGTGAGATGGAAAGGGAGAATACACTTGGTGAATTATTCATTGAGAAGGAATGGGAGAATATGAATTACTCAGTGAGAAGGAATTGGAGAATATGAATTGCTCAGTGAGAAGGAATGGGATAATACTGTTGGTGAATTACTCAGTGAGAAGGAATGGGATAATACTGTTGGTGAATTACTCAGTGAGAAGGAATGTGAGAATACTCTTGGGGAAGATCTCAGTGAGAAGGAATGGGGGAATACTTTTGTGGAAGATCTAAGTTAGAAGTAATGGGAGAATACTATTGGTGAATTATTCAGTGAGAAGGAATGGGAGAATACTCTTGGTGAATTACTCAGTGAGGAGGAATGAAAGAATACTGTTGGTGAATTACTCAGTGAGATGGAAAGGGAGAATACACTTGGTGAATTATTCATTGAGAAGGAATGGGAGAATATGAATTACTCAGTGAGAAGGAATTGGAGAATATGAATTGCTCAGTGAGAAGGAATGGGATAATACTGTTGGTGAATTACTCAGTGAGAAGGAATGGGATAATACTGTTGGTGAATTACTCAGTGAGAAGGAATGTGAGAATACTCTTGGGGAAGATCTCAGTGAGAAGGAATGGGATAATACTGTTGGTGAATTATTCAGTGAGAAGGAATGGGAGAATACTGTTGGTGAATTATTTAGTGAGAAGGAATGGGGGAATACTCTTGGTGAACTATTTAGTGAGAAGGAATGGGAGAATACTGTTGGTGAATTATTTAGTGAGAAGTAATGGGAGAATACTCTTGGTGAATTACTCAGTGAGAAGGAATGGGGGAATACTGTTGGTGAATTATTCAGTGAGAAGTAATGGGAGAATACTGCTGGTGAATTATTCAGTGAGAAGGAATGTGATAATACTGTTGGTGAATTACTCAGTGAGAAGGAATGGGAGAATACTGCTGGTGAATTATTCAGTGAGAAGTAATGGGAGAATACTCTTGGTGAATTACTCAGTGAGAAGGAATGGGGGAATACTGCTGGTGAATTATTCAGTGAGAAGGAATGTGATAATACTGTTGGTGAATTACTCAGTGAGAAGGAATGGGAGAATACTGCTGGTGAATTATTCAGTGAGAAGGAATGTGACAATACTCTTGGTGAACTATTCAGTGAGAAGGAATGGGATAATACTGCTGGTGAATTATTCAGTGAGAAGGAATGTGATAATACTGTTGGTGAATTACTCAGTCAGAAGGAATGGGAGAATACTGTTGGTGAATTACTCAGTGAGAAGGAATGGGATAATACTGTTGGTGAATTACTCAGTGAGAAGGAATGGGAGAATACTGTTGGTGACGATCTCAGTGAGAAGGAATGGGAGAATACTGTTGATGAATTACTCAGGGAGAAGGGATGGGAGAATACTGTTGGTGAATTATTAATTGAGAAGGAATGGGGGTATATTCTTGGAGAAGATCACAGTGAGAATGAATGGGGGGAATATTGTTGGTGAATTACTCAGTGAAAAGGAATGGGGAAACACTGTCGGGAAAGATCAGATTGAGAAGGAATGGGGGAGTACTGTTGGGGAAGATCACAGTGAGAAGGAATAGGGGAATACTGTTGGGAAGATCACAGTGAGAAGGAATAATGGAGTACTGTTGGGAAGATCACAGTGAGAAGGAATAGGGGAGTACTGTTGGGGAAGATCACAGTGAGAAGGAATAGGGGAGTACTGTTGGGGAAGATCACAGTGAGAAGGAATAGGGAAACACTGTCGGGAAAGATCACATTGAGAAGGAATAGGGGAGTACTGTTGGGAAGATCACAGTGAGAAGGAATAGGGGAGTACCGTTGGGAAGATCACAGTGAGAAGGAATAGGGGAGTACTGTTGGGAAGATCACAGTGAGAAGGAATAGGGGAGTACCGTTGGGAAGATCACAGTGAGAAGGAATAGGGGAGTACCGTTGGGGAAGATCACAGTGAGAAGGAATAGGGGAGTACTGTTGGGGAAGATCACAGTGAGAAGGAATAGGGGAATACTGTTGGGAAGATCACAGTGAGAAGGAATAGGGGAGTACTGTTGGGAAGATCACAGTGAGAAGGAATAGGGTAATACCGTTGGGAAGATCACAGTGAGAAGGAATAGGGGAGTACTGTTGGGAAGATCACAGTGGGAAGGAATAGGGGAGTACAGTTGGGGAAGATCACAATGAGAAGGAATAGGGGAGTACCGTTGGGAAGATCACAGTGAGAAGGAATAGGGGAGTACTGTTGGGAAGATCACAGTTAGAAGGAATAGGGGAGTACCGTTGGGAAGATCACAGTGAGAAGGAATAGGGGAGTACCGTTGGGAAGATCACAGTGAGAAGGAATAGGGGAGTACTGTTGGGGAAGATCACAATGAGTAGGAATAGGGGAGTACTGTTGGGAAGATCACAGTGAGAAGGAATAGGGGAGTACCGTTGGGAAGATCACAGTGAGAAGGAACGGGGAGTACCGTTGGGAAGATCACAGTGAGAAGGAATAGGGGAGTACCGTTGGGAAGATCACAGTGAGAAGGAATAGGGGAGTACCGTTGGGAAGATCACAGTGAGAAGGAATAGGGGAGTACCGTTGGGAAGATCACAGTGAGAAGGAATAGGGGAGTACCGTTGGGGAAGATCACAGTGAGAAGGAATAGGGGAGTACTGTTGGGGAAGATCACAGTGAGAAGGAATAGGGGAGTACTGTTGGGGAAGATCACAATGAGAAGTAATAGGGGAGTGTAACGTGACGCCTTGTATCATAAGCTGAATACCTCTTTTATAGTTCCTTTCTCCCCTCAGAATAACAATCCAATAGTAAACTGACCCTCCTGTTCCCAAACATCAGCCGAGACTTGATGAAGGGAAGAACTCTCTTTTATTGACTCAAACACACAGCTTATATACACTACAGAGACTCTTATCTACATCAGCATGCAAACGAATACTTGGGACAGTGTTTCTATGCTTGACCAATCAGCCACCAGCATCCTTATCAGGATAAGAATGCAGATTAGGACTTGAAATCCTACATTCTTAACTGGCTCATCAATAACCTCCTCTGATTGGTCAAGGAAGCACAGCAGGAATCAATTAACATTCCTTAGCACAGGCCTGGAGTAGAGTGGAATCAAAGCCCAACCCCCCACTATCTCTGCATTCCAGCAATGTATTGAAGGCAACTATGGCTAAGCTCAGTCTATGGGTGTTAGTATTTTGGGTAGAAATAGTCTCTAACACACCAATATCTCCCATAGTCACCACAGTTCTGTCACATATCTCCCCCTTGTATCCATGTCCGGCATACCCGATTAGACCCAGTCGGGTGTAATTTAGGGATGTCCGGGGTTTTCTGCCTGTGGTTCCATATCCGTTTGTCTGGATAAGCCGTCGGCGTTGTGGTTTTGTTTCCCTGGACGATATTGCAGGGAAAAATTGTAGGGCTGGAGGGCTAAGCTCCAGCGTAGAAGTCGCGGATTGTCTCCAGCTACCCGGTTTAGCCAAACCAGCTTGTTATGATCTGTGATTAATGTAAACTGTCTACCGTACAAGTAGGGTTGGAGTTTTTTTCAGCGCCCATACCAATGCCAAGCACTCCTTTTCAATGGTAGCGTAGCTGACCTCCCTAGGCAACAGTTTCTGACTTAGGTAGGCCACCGGGTGTTCGTGTCCGTCGTCTCCCACTTGGCTTAGAACAGCTCCCAGCCCGAACATTGAGGCATCTGTGTGTACAAAGAAACGTTTAGATGAGTCAGGTGCAGCCAATATGGGAGCGGCGCTTAGCACTTGCTTTAGTTGCTCGAAAGCCTTCTCACAGTCTGGGGACCACCGTACTTGTCTGGGGAGGTGTTTCTTGGTTAAGTCGGTTAGTGGTTTGGCGATGGCACTATAGTCGGGTACAAACCTCCGATAGTACCCTGCCGTCCCTAAAAATGCCAGTACTTGAGTCTTTGTTTGGGGTTGGGGCCACTTGGCTATGGCCTCTACCTTGGCGGGCTTGGGTCGTTGTTTCCCTGAACCCACCCGGTGTCCTATGTACTGCACCTCGGCCATGCCGAGGTTACACTTGTCAGCCCGTAAGGTCAGTCCCGCTTCCCTAATCCGGTCCAACACTGCAGACAAGTGCCCGAGGTGATCTTCCCATGTGAGACTGAATATGGCTATGTCATCCAGATACGCACACGCAAAGTCCTGCAGACCCTCCAGGAGTCGGTTGGCCATCCGCTGAAATGTGGCGGGGGCATTTTTCATCCCAAATGGCATGACCTTAAACTGGTACAAGCGGAATGGGGTGACAAAGGCCGATTTTGGGATGGCCTCCTGTTCCAGGGGGATCTGCCAATACCCCTTGCACAGGTCCAGTGTGGACAGATAGCTCCCTCCCGCGATCTTATCTAAGAGCTCGTCTACCCGGGGCATAGGGTAAGCGTCTGTGGTAGTCCCGTCGTTGAGCTTACGATAATCCACGCAGAAGCGTGTGGTGCCGTCTCGTTTCGGCACCAGGACTACCGGTGAAGCCCACGGACTCTGCGACGGTTCTATCACCCCTAAGGCCAACATTTCCCTTAGCTCTGTCTTCAGGTGGTCCCTAACTGCCTCAGGAATACGATAGGGTCTTTGCCGCAGGGGTTCCTGACCAGGTGTTTCCACCTTGTGGACCGCTAAGGTTGTATATCCCGGTGTGGCAGACAGCATATCGCTTCTTTCCTGTAGCAACTGGGTCACCTGAGTTTTCTGGGGTTCTGTGAGTTTATCCCCTAAAACCACTTGCTGTAGTGTGCTGGGGGTACTACTCAATAAGTCTGGGAGGGGCATATTCTCACTGTCCTCAGTTGCTGGCGCACATATGGCCACCACTTCCTCTGGTCTCTCCCTGAACTCCTTAAGCATGTTCACATGAAAAGTCCGCTTGACCCTTTCATCTGAGCACCGGGCCACCACGTAGGTAGTGTCACTGATTCGTTCCACTACCCGGTAGGGACCCTGCCATGCAGCTTGGAGTTTATCTTGCCGGGTTGGCTTCAAGACTAACACCTTTTGGTCAATCTGGAAGACCCGGTCTCGGGCACCTCGATCATACCAATGTTGTTGGCGCCTTTGGGCCGCCTGCAAATTCTCCCAGATGAATGCCGTGAGTTGTTGCAGCCAGTCCCTCAGCTCCAAGACATAGGATACAATAGGCAACCCATCGGCTCCTACATCTCCCTCCCAATGCTCCCTGATCAAGTCTAGCGGGCCCCGGACGCGCCGGCCATATAGCAATTCGAAGGGGGAAAAACCGGTGGATTCTTGGGGTACCTCTCGGTACGCAAATAGTAGATGGGGTAAAAACTTTTCCCAGTTTTTATAGGTTTCTGTGAAGGTCTTGATCATCTGCTTGAGTGTGCCGTTAAAACGTTCACAGAGACCATTTGTTTGTGGGTGATAGGGGGAATTAAACAGTGGCTTTATTCCACATAGGCGCCAAAGCTGCTGGGTAACCTCCGCTGTGAATTGGGCTCCTCTGTCTGACAAAATCTCTCTAGGGAACCCTACTCGGGAGAATACTTTCATTAGAGCCTCAGCCACAGTTTCTGCATTAGTGTTGGCTAGCGCCACCGCGTCCGGGTACCTTGTCGCATAGTCTACTATGGTGAGGATGAACTTTTTGCCGGAGGGGCTGGGTTTACTTAAGGGCCCTACCAGATCTACCGCTACCCTATGGAATGGTTCCTCAATTATAGGGAGCGAGCGCAGTTTGGCCGGGGCCCGATCCCCCCTTTTCCCTACTCTCTGACACACCTCACAGGTCCTGCAAAACTCTCGTACATCTTTGGAGATTCCAGGCCAGAAGAACGTTTGCATTAATCGGTGCCCTGTTTTCTGTAAACCTAAATGGCCTGCCAGGGGAATATCATGGCTGAGGTGAAGTAATTCCCTGCGGTATTTTTGGGGAACAACTAACTGCCGGCGGGGAACCTGTGCCAAACCTGGCCCCTCTCCTCCGGATACTCGGTAGAGTAATCCATGATGCCATTCAATGGCTTCACCCCCTTCCCCCTCATTCGGAGTGTCTGCCCTCTTCCTGTACCCCTCTAACGTTGGGTCTGCTAGCTGTTCCCCCTTAAAGTCCTCAGGGTTACCCCAGGCTAGAGGGACTGGAATTGTCTGGCTAGGGGATGGTGTTCTCACCTGTGGTTCTTCACTGTGAGAGGGATCAGTCCTTCGACTTTGTAAGCGGGTGGTCACTGGGTGAGAGGCTTCCTCGATGCGGGAACCAAACTGGGACGTCAGGTCCCCCAAATCATTTCCCAGCAGTACCTCAGCTGGTAGCTCCTGCATGACTCCCACCTCTACATAGCGGGAATCTGCTCCCCAATCCAAGTGCACTCGGGCTGTAGGCAACTTGTGGATAGCACCCCCAGCCACCCTGACGGCCACGGTTCGCCCCGTGCGGTCTGTATTCCTGACTCGGTGCGGTTGAATCAACGTCAGGGTAGCCCCAGTGTCTCGCAAACCCCTAGCAGACTGGCCGTTAATTTGCACAAGTTGTCGGTGATGTGCCCGGTTATCCCTGGCTGCTTGCAAGGGATTTACTTCATGTAGCACCAACCCCAACTCCTCTTCCCCCAGCAGGGTATCCTGCTGTAAACAGTGGACAGCGCCTCTAGCTCCAGTGCCTCGGGCAGGTTTGGGACAGTTACTCTGGTAGTGTCCTACTTGGTTGCAGTTGAAGCAAGTCACTCCTGTCGGCCTGCGGTTGACCGGCCGGCTGGGTCCCAGCCCCTGGGGCACTGCTCGAGACTGCGTACTCCCTGATGTGGTCTGGTTTATTGGTCTTGGAATAAAAGGCACTTTGAGTGCAGCTGGCTCTGGTCTTCTGCCATCCATAAATTCATCCGCCAGCCTGGCAGCCTCTTCCACTGTCATGGGTTTTCTATCCCTTACCCACTCTTTCACCTCTGTCGTTGCCATGTCAAAAAATTGTTCCAGCAACACTATTTGCAGAACATCTTCCAAGGTTTTTGCTTGGCACCCTTTCAACCAGTTGGAGGCAGCCCGGTGCATCCGATAAACCCACTCCACATGTGAATCTTTAGCTCCTTTCCGCATCCCCCTCAATTTCCTGCGGTAAGCTTCTGGGGTTACAGCGTAGCGGGCTAGCAAGGCTTCCTTTACTCTTTCATAACAGGCTAGGTCATGCTGGGGTATAGCCCGGAAAGTGGCAGCGGCTCGACCGCTGAGTTTGCCACTTAACATGGAGGGCCAGTCCTCAGGCTCTAGTCCTTGGATGCCACATTGCCTTTCAAAGTCCTCCAAAAAATCGTCAATGTCATCCTCCCCATCCACGAATGCTTTAAATGCTGCATAGGGTAGCTTCCGACGGTTCCCGATTATTGAACCAGTAACGGATGCTGTCTCCCCCACATGCCCCAAGGCCCGGAATTTGAGCGCCTCTGTAGCTTGAGCCATGATTTGAACGACCAATTCTGGTGCCTGATTTGGTCCCAGTAGTGCAATTCGCCATTTTACATCTTTCTGGAATTCGGTCTCCTCCATGCTTGCGGGGGATGCGGTGCTGACTTGGTCCGATTCCATCAGTTTGGTTATCAAAACGGATTTTGGCTTGTTACTTGCCACTCGTCCCCTTGCTTCCAGCAAGTCTTTTAGAGTGCTACGTTTCAGCCGGTCGTAGCACTGCGCCATCCACTGCCCGCTTTGTTGCCTAGACCGGGGTCAAGCCAGCGGCTATATCTCCCCCTGGATTCTGGTCTCAGTTTCGGTTGCTGAGACCGGGGTCAAGCCAGCGGCTATATCTCCCCCTGGATGCTAGTCTCAGTTTTGCTGCTGTTTCATCCACTGCTCTCTGCGTTGCTGAGACCGGGGTCAAGCCAGAGGCTATATCTCCCCCTGGATGCTGGTCTCAGTTTCAGTTCCTTGGGATAAGCCGAATCCCGCCGCTTGCCACCAGTTGTAACGTGACGCCTTGTATCATAAGCTGAATACCTCTTTTATAGTTCCTTTCTCCCCTCAGAATAACAATCCAATAGTAAACTGACCCTCCTGTTCCCAAACATCAGCCGAGACTTGATGAAGGGAAGAACTCTCTTTTATTGACTCAAACACACAGCTTATATACACTACAGAGACTCTTATCTACATCAGCATGCAAATGAATACTTGGGACAGTGTTTCTATGCTTGACCAATCAGCCACCAGCATCCTTATCAGGATAAGAATGCAGATTAGGACTTGAAATCCTACATTCTTAACTGGCTCATCAATAACCTCCTCTGATTGGTCAAGGAAGCACAGCAGGAATCAATTAACATTCCTTAGCACAGGCCTGGAGTAGAGTGGAATCAAAGCCCAACCCCCCACTATCTCTGCATTCCAGCAATGTATTGAAGGCAACTATGGCTAAGCTCAGTCTATGGGTGTTAGTATTTTGGGTAGAAATAGTCTCTAACACACCAATATCTCCCATAGTCACCACAGTTCTGTCACAGGGAGTACCGTTGGGGAAGATCACAGTGAGAAGGAATAGGGGAGTACTGTTGGGGAAGATCACAGTTAGAAGGAATAGGGGAGTACCGTTGGGAAGATCACAGTGAGAAGGAATAGGGGAGTACCGTTGGGAAGATCACAGTGAGAAGGAACGGGGAGTACCGTTGGGGAAGATCACAGTGAGAAGGAATAGGGGAGTACCGTTGGGGAAGATCACAGTGAGAAGGAATAGGGGAGTACTGTTGGGGAAGATCACAGTTAGAAGGAATAGGGGAGTACCGTTGGGAAGATCACAGTGAGAAGGAATAGGGGAGTACTGTTGGGAAGATCACAGTGAGAAGGAACAGGAAGTACCGTTGGGAAGATCACGGTGAGAAGGAATAGGGGAGTACTGTTGGGAAGATCACAGTGAGAAGGAATAGGGGAGTACCGTTGGGAAGATCACAGTGGGAAGGAATAGGGGAGTACCGTTGGGAAGATTACAGTGAGAAGGAACAGGAAGTACCGTTGGGAAGATCACGGTGAGAAGGAATAGGGGAGTACCGTTGGGAAGATCACGGTGAGAAGGAATAGGGGAGTACCGTTGGGAAGATCACAGTGAGAAGGAATAGGGTAATACCTTTGGGGAAGATCACAGTGAGAAGGAATAGGGGAGTACTGTTGGGGAAGATCACAATGAGTAGGAATAGGGGAGTACTGTTGGGAAGATCACAGTGAGAAGGAACAGGGGAGTACCGTTGGGAAGATCATAGTGAGAAGGAACGGGGGAGTACCGTTGGGAAGATCACAGTGAGAAGGAACAGGGGAGTACCGTAGGGAAGATCACAGTGAGAAGGAATAGGGGAGTACTGTTGGGAAGATCACATTGGGAAGGAATATGGGAATACTGTTGGGAAGATCACAGTGAGAAGGAATAGGGGAGTACCGTTGGGGAAGATCACAGTGAGAAGGAATAGGGGAGTACTGTTGGGAAGATCACAGTGAGAAGGAATAGGGGAGTACCGTTGGGAAGGTCACAGTGAGAAGGAATAGGGGAGTACTGTTGGGAAGATCACAGTGAGAAGGAATAGGGGAGTACCGTTGGGAAGATCACAGTGAGAAGGAATACACACACACACACACACACACACAGTATATGTTTCTATATCTCACCAACAGTAGGTTTCTGCTTGTGCGGAGCGCCTGTATTCCTGTCTTCGAAGCAGGATGCTGTGCAGGATCAGCAGGCTCAGACCTTTTTCTCTTTGGGGCTGCTCTTCTAGAGCCTCAGCTGACTCTATAAAGCTCCCCTTCAGGATGGAGCGGAAGTCTGAATGGAGTGTGCAGTGCACAGGGAGGGACACACATCTAAGAAACACTGTAGACAAATAAGGAAAAGGGTCAGGGGAGTGCAACATCGTAAGTGCAGGAAGTCTTTCAGTGCAATAGTCAGACCCCCCCAGTGCCCCAGACAGACTTCCAGGGCTCCAGACAGAACCCAGTACATCAGCCAATCCTGTAGCTCACCAGCCAAATCTGTAGTGAGTAGGACAAGCCTACATAGGACCAGCAGTAAGTCACACAGTGCACCAGTGAGTCCCACGGTGCAGTAGAGAGTCTCACACTGCACCAGCAAGTCCAACAGTGCACCAGCAAGTCCATCAGTGCACCAGCAAGTCACATAAGGCACTGGGGGTTCTGAGTGGTGCAGTATTTCAACTCTAGTGCATCCTACAGTGAGGTAGCAAGTCCTGCATGCACCAACCAGACCATCAGTAAGTTTACTTTCTGCCATACCTGGAAGAGAGCTCACTGCCTTCTCGTGAATTACTATCCAGAGACGAAAGTTAGAATTTAGCATCACAGGATCTGATGACAAAGAAAAAAAAAAAGATGTGAGGTAGGAAAAAACTGAACTACAGAACATGATAAAATGAATTCTACTTACAAATAGGTAAAGGTATAAGGAACTCTAGGTAAAGGTATAAGGAATTCTAGGTAAAGGTATAAGGACTTCTAGGTAAAGGTATAAGGACTTCTAGGTAAAGGTATAAGGAACTCTAGATAAAGGTATAAGGAATTCTAGATAAAGGTATAAGGACTTCTAGGTAAAGGTATAAGGAATTCTAGGTTACGCTATAAGGAATTCTAGGTAAAGGTATAAGTACTTCTAGGTTACACTATAAGGAATTCTAGATAAAGGTATAAGGAATTCTAGGTTACGCTATAAGGACTTCTAGGTACGTTGTAAGGAATTTTAGGTTACGCTATAAGGAATTCTAGGTAAAGGTATAAGGACTTCTAGGTAAAGGTATAAGTAATTCTAAATAACTCTATAAGGAAGTCTAGATAAAGGTATAAGGAATTCTAGGTTACGCTATAAGGAATTCTAGGTAAAGGTATAAGGACTTCTAGGTTACGTTGTAAGGACTTCTAGGTTACGCTATAAGGAATTCTAGGTAAAGGTATAAGGAATTCTAGATAAAGGAATAAGGAATTCTAGGTAAAGGTATAAGGAATTCTAGATAATGCTATAAGGAAGTCTAGGCAAAGGTATAAGGAATTCTAGATAATGCTATAAGGAATTCTAGGTAAAGGTATAAGGAATTCTAGGTAGAGGTATAATGAATTCTAGGTAACGCTATGAGGAATTCTAGATAAAGGATAATACTTGAATTCTAGGTAACACTATATGGAATTCAAGGTGTACGGAATTCTAGATAATGCTATATAAAGGAATTTGAACCTGCCTTCATGCTGCAATTTAACCCTTTGTGGTATGTTCTGATCATTTCGACACCACCCCTGCACCATTTTTGCACCCCAACCCTGAACCTGCCTTCAAGTTGCAATTTAACCCTTTTTGGTATGTTCTAACCACCCTGATTCTGGTTCCGCAGGGTCTTTCCTTCCCCACTTCCCTCCTACATCTTTCTGTGTTCTGTTCTATTCATTATCAGCTGTCTTAAGGGTGTCACACTTGACTGCACTTAGGGCAATCCCAGTACATTTTAGTTTGTATTTGGGACCAGTCAGTCGGCCTCAGCATGGACCTCTCACTAGTTTAAATTCAGGCACAGATAGGGTGAATTTCAAGGGGATCTACAACACCTGGAGCCAAGTACACCGGAGCAATAGTGCAGTGAGAGTTAAACATGAGAGTTAAACATGAGAGTTAAACATGAGAGTTTGACAGGAGACTGGACAGGAAAGAATGACAGCTGCTGCAGCACATCCACTGATAACCACAGGCAAGTAAACAAAAAGGAATAAAGTGTAATTGGAGAGGAAAGATTAAATAAATATTACAAGTATAAAATTATTTTGGTAATCCACCATAATTAGATGTTAATCTCAGCTGGTTTCTGACTACCTGTATCTACCCTTCATTCCTTGTCACATGCATGCCAACATGAACATATTACTTCTATCTGTTCTAACCATTCCACTATTAATACAGATTTTCTCTTATTCCTACAACCATGCCCACACCCTAACATAATAATCCACCATGGACTTCTGCATACATGTGCACTTCCCTCTGAATGCTGGTGGAGAGTATTAAAATCAAGCTCACCCTCCCCCAGTAATTTTAGTAACAGACGCACCCTCTCACTATATGCCCACCGAAAACAAATCAATACATGTTTATGCATTCTATTACTTGCTTTGGCAAATGACATAGAAACCAACCCTGGATCTCAAATAGCAATAAATGGCAACCTCCCCTTTAAAAAGAGTCTGTCTTTTGTGCACTGTAACATACACAGTATACTGCCCAAAATGGATAAACTAAAAGCATGGTGTTATGCATACAAACCTAAAATTCTTATTCTTACTGAATCCTGGTTATCCCCAAAAATACCTGATACTGCTGTTGCCATAGATGGATACTCATGCTTTAGAAAAGACTGTGCAAAGCGAGGAGGGGGGGTAATCATATACATACAGGAGTCAATAAAATAAATAATAATAAAATTAATAATAATAAAATTAATAGCCTGCACAATGAAATCCACCTGTAAATAATCCATATCCCCATATCTTTTTATAACATCCTCAATAGCCCTACATCCTTGTTTATGATTAATGACTGAGTATAGAGAGGAAACATCTAGGGTGCACCATAAAAAAATCTTCATTCCATCTAAAATGTTTTAATAAATTTAAAATGTTAACTGAATCTTTTAAATATGATTTCATTTCACCAACATATTTTTACAAAACAGTATCTACATATAAGGAGAGGTTAGATGCTAAACATTCAATTCCAGAGATTATTGGCCTACCTGGTGGCCGTTCTGTGAATCTTGGGCAAATAATAAAAAGTAGCAATTCTAGGTTCTTTAGTCAATAAGAAATTATATTCCATATTGGACAGAATCCCAACCTTTTTTCCTTCTTCTAATAGAATTTTCAACTCCAATAAAAAAATCTTTGGTGGGATCCTGTTTCAATATGCAATAAGTGAATTTATCATTTAGAATTCTATTAACCTCTAATAAATAATCCTCTTTATTACGAAGGTCACAACCCTTCATCCTTTATCGGCTGGTTTTATAATAATTCCCTCATTATCTATTAATGTTTTCATAGCATTTCTGATGAGATATTATTTGGAGGTTAACATACAAGAGGAGGAATAAGTGGGTGGCCATTTGGCACACATTTGGAAAATATCACGTATAATATTGACGTATTAAAATATATATTGTATCTTTTTTTGTTTTTCATGTTTTTATGGAATGATCTTCACTTCTTCGCGACATACTTTTTTTTGTCAGTTTGAGTTGTTCATGTGTGAGGTGTATGAGCAGCATACTTTCACTTGGAGTGATATTGTTCACGTTACTGATTTAAGTCAAAGCATCACTATTTATTTCAAGGGTGAAGGTGTGCTAAGTCACTTTTTTTGTTTTTTTTGGTTTCTTTGTATTGACACTTTTTTCTCACGAGTGTTAGTGATTTGTAGCAGCACATAAAAACATGTATCATTCTTATGTGTTTGAAAATAGAAATGCCAATGAAGCAGAGCTGGAAAGAATTTTTTCTTTGAATACGGATATTGAAGATATCGAAATTCAAGAAGAAAACAGAATAGACATGGAACTATTGTTCAAGGACCTAGATAAATTAATTATCTCAGAAAAGAAGAAATGGTGGGATAAAATAGTCCTTGGACAGTATGTTAGTGTCAACAAAATTCCAAGGGGTCTCAGGATTGTGAAAATACCTACAGTGTATCGAGATAATAAAGATTTTTTAAATAAATGGTATGACATATTAGAAGATTGTTTGATCAAGCTGATGTGTCATATTATTAATCAGCATGAACTTGAACGCACTGTTATAGATGATAAAATTCAGAAAATTAAAGAGAAAATGTCACCTATCCTGGACTCCGAGGAATTTAAATCTAAAGATGAGAATTTAAAAAATCAAAATGAGAAAAATAGAAGAAAAGATTGTTTCTACTAAAAATAAAAAATTTCAAAGGGATATTAATGATTTTAATGAAGGAAAAAAGATGAGAGTTGGTACCATGTTAGCCGTAGAAATACAGGAGGCAAATATCGTTTTTGATACCTTTTATTGGCTAACTAAGCAGATTTAAATGCAAGCTTTCAAGACCTTAGGTCTCTTCCTCAGGCATGTTATACATATAAATATGAAAACATCTCTCTTAAATACAAGTACACATCACATTGTTTAGCATGGAAATCAGATAACAGAATGCAGTCCAGATCCAGATATCAAGTAAGGTAAAAGGAGAAGATAAAATACAAGAGACACGGGAAAATAGACAGGTACAAGAAAAAGATGAGAAAGAAATGAAGGATGAGAATAGATTAAGGATAAATGATTTTAACTCGGTTAGAAATAACGTAAGAAAAAACTCCTATATGGAGAAGGAAAGATATGATAGGTCTGATGATAGATATCATCACCACAGAGAAAATGTTAGGAGAGAAGAGTTTTGGAGTTCTAGAGAATACCAGTCTAGAGGAGATCGGAGGTCTGAGTGTACCCTCTATATAGAGAGGGATCAATATTCCCATAGATATGGATATCATCCCAGGAGGAATGAGGGTGATCACCATTTGAGATATAGAATACGTTATGGGGATAGAGGAGATCGTAGTGTTAGAGGGCTAAATGATGGAAGATATACAAATTATTATAGTTATCATAACAGACAATGGTGATCTGGAAACTCTGGCTATAATAATAATACATATAATTTAAATAGATCAAATAGACAAAATGAACCCTCTTTTTTAGACAAAACTCTGTGGAAAGTGTCAAAAAGAAAAGAGAGACAGAATCAGACAAGGAAGGACAAACAAAAAGATATACATTTGGAGAACAGATTTACAGTTTTAGAAACACCGATTTTAAGAGAAAAAAAGACCAAAGAGGAAGGAGCAGTAGGAAGAGCACCAAAAGTAATGAAAGTATAATTAATGATAAACAGAAAAAGAAATCTTCAATTTAAGTAATTATATTTTAAATAAAGATGAAGAGAGTGTTTTAAATAAAGGATTACATTTTGCCCTTCAAGTTCGCTAAACAAATTTGAAACTTTTATTGATATGAAAAAGTATTGTAGAAAATGAACCCTCAAGCGACATTTCTTAGAAGCCGAGGTGGAAAAACGTGCAGGCGTTTTATATGGTAATAGTCCATCTGATTCCTTTAAACATACAGATTTAAAACCTCCACCGGACTTTTATCCTGTGTCGAATAAGGGTCATGTGATTGAAATGTTTGAAAAATTAATTGTTAGTGATCTTGAAAAGATTAACAATAAGAAAAAATCTAATTATGTTAAAGGTATCAACTAAACTGAAAAAGAAACAGAAGCTATGAAAACATTAATGAATAATGAGGGAATTATTATAAAACCATCCGATAAAGGAGGATGGGTGGTCATTATTATTAAAGAGGATTATTTATTAGAGGCTAATAGAATTCTAAATGATAAATTCACTTATAGCATATTGAAACAGGATCCCACCAAAGACTTTATATTGGAGTTGAAAATTCTATTAGAAGAAGGAAAAAAGGTTGGGATTCTGTCCAATATGGTATATAATTTCTCATTGACTAAAGAACCTAGAATTGCTACTTTTTATTATTTGCCCAAGATTCACAAACAGTTAGAATGGCCACCAGGTAGGCCAATAATCTCTGGAATTGAATGTTTACCATCTAACTTCTTATATGTAGATACTGTTTTGCAATAATATGTTGGTGAAATGAAATCATATTTAAAAGATTCAGTTGACATTTTACATTTATTAAAAAATTTTAGATGGAATGAAGATTTTTTATGGTGTACCCTAGATGTTTCCTCTCTATACTCAGTCATTAATCATAAACAAGGATGTAGGGCTATTGAGGATGTTTTAAAAAGATATGGGGATATGGATTATTTACAGGTGGATTTTATTGTCCAGGCTATTAATTTTATTCTAAGCCACAACTACTTTTTATTTAATGGCAAATTTTATTTGTAAATTACCAGAACAGCCATGGGGACCAGGTTTGCTCCAAGCTATGCCAATTTGTTTTTAAATGAATGGGAGAACTCATATTTTTGCTGACAATGGCTATGGTGCAAATCTGGTCCTATGGAAAAGATACATTGATGATGTAACTGTGGTTTGGAAAGGTAGCCAGGACTTGTTATATGATTTTATTAAATATATTAATAACAATAATTTAAATCTAGTTTTTTCCCCCATTATAGATAAAAATAAAATAGATTTTTTAGATATTATTTTTTTTGTGGAAGAAGTTGTGATACATTCTCATACTTATTATAAGCCCACTGATTGTAATAATTTTATTTTATCAACCAGTTGTCATAAATCTAATTGGTTAAAAAATATACCATTTAGTCAATTTAGGAGGATTAAAAGAAATTGTACTAAAGAAAGTGATTTTGAAACTCAAGCTGAAGTTTTAGTTGAAAAATTTATTGAGAGAGGTTATAATATAGATATAGTTAATAATGCAAAAAAAGGAGGTAACTGGTTTAGATAGAAATAATTTATTATGTAATAAGACCAAAATTAATAGATCAAAGTATAAGGAAGAAGTTTTATTTATCACAAAATATGCTGATTATAATTTTAAAATTTATAATATTCTTAAAAATCGGTGGAGTTTTTTAATGGAAGATAAATATTTAAGGGAATTTTTACCTAAAGCCCCTAAAATGATAAACACATGAGCAACCAATTTAAAACAAAAATTGTCTCCCAGTTTTTTTAAGAAAGAGAAAACAGATAAAAATTGGATTGGGAAACAAGTTCCAACTGGTTTTTTTGGGTGCGGTAAATGCAAAGTGTGTAAAATCAATAATGTTAAGAAATTAAACTCCTTTACATCTTTTGATAATAAAAAGGTTTTTAAAATTAAAATAATCTATGCTAATAACTCAAACATATCAGAACTTGAAGTCATATTACAACATGATTTCTGCGAGGTTGAAAGATGGATAGCAAGGAACAAAATTTATTTAAACACAGAAAAACTGCCACAATGATATTTGGCACAAAGCACAAACTGCGTAATCTCGGCAATACTCACCTACCCACTGTAACAGAGTCTAATCCTAAACTGGCCACAGTGGACTCCTACAAATATCTTGGTATGTGGCTTGACACCAACCTCACTTTTGGTCTTCATATTAATAAATTAACCTGCAAGCTTTATCCCAAAATAAGTACTGTTTTCAGAAACAAATCATGTTTAAGAACTCTGGTTAGAAAACGTATTGTACAACAGATGTTGCTGCCAGTCATAGACTATGGTTATGTAGTATATGCTCCAGCACCAGAAATCCATATTAGTAAACTTGACACCCTGTATTATTCATTATGCCACTTTAGCCTGCAATGTAACTACCCATCACTGTGATATGCTTAAAGAACTAAACTGGTTAACACTCAAATCTAGACTTGCCCTTCACCTTTCTTACTTAGTACACAACCACTTCTCTGGAAAACTACCAGACTACCTGAGCAGTATGATCACTCCATCTCTCCATACTAAGTATAACCTCCACTCCACTGCTAACAACTCACTGACTATTCCACACTACCTGAGCAGTATGACCACTCAAGATCTCCATACTAACTATAACCTCCACTACTAACAACACACTGACTATTCCACATCACCTGAGCAGTATGATCACTCCAGATCTCCATACTAACTATAACCTCCACTGCTAACAACTCACTGACTATTCCACACTACCTGAGCAGTATGATCACTCCAGATCTCCATACTAACTATAACCTCCACTCCACTGCTAACAACTCACTGACTATTACACACTACCTGAGCAGTATGATCACTCCAGCTCTCCACACTAACTAGAACCTCCGCTACTAACAACTCACTGACTATTCCACACTACCTGAGCAGTATGATCACTCCAGATCTCCATACTAACTATAACCTCCACTACTAACAACACACTGACTATTCCACATCACCTGAGCAGTATGATCACTCCAGATCTCCATACTAACTATAACCTCCACTACTAACAACTCACTGACTATTCCACACTACCTGAGCAGTATGATCACTACAGATCTCCATACTAACTATAACCTCCACTGCTAACAACTCACTGACTATTCCACACTATCTGAGCAGTATGATCACTCCAGATCTCCATACTAACTATAACCTCCACTGCTAACAACTCACGGACTATTCCACACTACCTGAGCAGTATGATCACTCCAGATCTCCATACTAACTATAACCTCCACTACTAACAACTCACTGACTATTCCACACTACCTGAGCAGTATGATCACTCCAGATCTCCATACTAACTATAACCTCCACTACACTACTAACAACTCACTGACTATTCCACACTATCTGAGCAGTATGATCACTCCAGATCTCCATACTAACTATAACCTCCACTGCTAACAACTCACAGACTATTCCACACTACCTGAACAGTATGATCACTCCAGATCTCCATAATAACTATAACCTCCACTACTAACAACTCACTGACTATTCCACAATACCTGAGCAGTATGATCACTCCAGATCTCCATACTAACTATAACCTCCACTACTAACAACTCACTGACTATTCCACACTACCTGAGCAGTATGATCACCCCAGATCTCCATACTAACTATAACCTCCACTACTAACAACTCACTGACTATTCCACACTACCTGAGCAGTATGATCACCCCAGATCTCTATACTAACTATAACCTCCACTACTAACAACACACTGACTATTCCACACTACCTGAGCAGTACGATCACTCCAGATCTCTATACTAACTATAACCTCCACTACTAACAACTCACTGACTATTCCACAATACCTGAGCAGTATGATCACTCCAGATCTCCATACTAACTATAACCTCCACTACTAACAACTCACTGACTATTCCACATTACCTGAGTAGTACGATCACTCCAGATCTCTATACTAACTATAACCTCCACTGCTAACAACTCACTGACTATTCCACACTACCTGAGCAGTACGATCACTCCAGCTCTCCATACTAACTATAACCTCCACTACTAACAACTCACTGACTATTCCACACTACCTGAGCAGTATGATCACCCCAGATCTCTATACTAACTATAACCTCCACTACTAACAACTCACTGACTATTCCACACTACCTGAGCAGTACGATCACTCCAGATCTCTATACTAACTATAACCTCCACTACTAACAACTCACTGACTATTCCACACTACCTGAGCAGTATGATCACTCCAGATCTCCATACTAACTATAACCTCCACTACTAACAACTCACTGACTATTCCACATTACCTGAGCAGTACGATCACTCCAGCTCTCCATACTAACTATAACCTCCACTACTAACAACTCACTGACTATTCCACACTACCTGAGCAGTATGATCACTACAGATCTCCATACTAAATATAACCTCCACTACTAACAACTCACTGACTATTCCACACTACCTGAGCAGTATGATCACTCCAGATCTCCATACTAACTATAACCTCCACTACTAACAACTCACTGACTATTCCACACTACCTGAGCAGTATGATCACTACAGATCTCCATACTAACTATAACCTCCACTGCTAACAACTCACTGACTATTCCACACTACCTGAGCAGTATGTCACTCCAGATCTCCATACTAACTATAACCTCCACTACTAACAACTCACTGACTATTCCACACTACCTGAGCAGTATGATCACTACAGATCTCCATACTAACTATAACCTCCACTGCTAACAACTCACTGACTATTCCACACTACCTGAGCAGTATGACCACTCCAGATCTCCATACTAACTATAACCTCCACTGCTAACAACTCACTGACTATTCCACACTACCTGAGCAGTATGACCACTCCAGATCTCCATACTAACTATAACCTCCACTACTAACAACTCACTGACTATTCCACACTACCTGAGCAGTATGATCACTCCAGATCTCTATACTAACTATAACCTCCACTACGAACAACTCACTGACTGTTCCACACTACCTGAGCAGTATGATCACTCCAGATCTCCATACTAACTATAACCTCCACTACTAACAACTCACTGACTATTCCACACTACCTGAGCAGTATGATCACTCCAGATCTCCATACTAACTATAACCTCCACTACTAACAACTCACTGACTATTCCACACTACCTGAGCAGTATGATCACTCCAGATCTCCATACTAACTATAACCTCCACTACACTACTAACAACTCACTGACTATTCCACACTGTCTGAGCAGTATGATCACTCCAGATCTCCATACTAACTATAACCTCCACTGCTAACAACTCATAGACTATTCCACACTACCTGAACAGTATGATCACTCCAGATCTTCATACTAACTATAACCTCCACTACTAACAACTCACTGACTATTCCACACTACCTGAGCAGTATGATCACTCCAGATCTCCATACTAACTATAACCTCCACTACTAACAACTCACTGACTATTCCACACTACCTGAGCAGTATGATCACCCCAGATCTCTATACTAACTATAACCTCCACTACTAACAACTCACTGACTATTCCACACTACCTGAGCAGTACGATCACTCCAGATCTCTATACTAACTATAACCTCCACTACTAACAACTCACTGACTATTCCACACTACCTGAGCAGTACGATCACTCCAGAACTCCATACTAACTATAACCTCCACTACTAACAACTCACTGACTATTCCACACTACCTGAGCAGTATGATCACTCCAGATCTCCATACTAACTATAACCTCCACTACTAACAACTCACTGACTATTCCACACTACCTGAGTAGTATGATCACTCCAGATCTCCATACTAACTATAACCTCCACTACTAACAACTCACTGACTATTCCACACTACCTGAGCAGTATGATCACTCCAGATCTCCATACTAACCAGAACCTCCACTACTAACAACTCACTGACTATTCCACATTACCTGAGCAGTACGATCACTCCAGATCTCTATACTAACTATAACCTCCACTGCTAACAACTCACTGACTATTCCACACTACCTGAGCAGTACGATCACTCCAGATCTCCATACTAACTATAACCTCCACTGCTAACAACTCACTGACTATTCCACACTACCTGAGCAGTATGATCACTACAGATCTCCATACTAACTATAACCTCCACTGCTAACAACTCACTGACTATTCCACACTATCTGAGCAGTATGATCACTCCAGATCTCCATACTAACTATAACCTCCACTGCTAACAACTCACGGACTATTCCACACTACCTGAGCAGTATGATCACTCCAGATCTCCATACTAACTATAACCTCCACTACTAACAACTCACTGACTATTCCACACTACCTGAGCAGTATGATCACTCCAGATCTCCATACTAACTATAACCTCCACTAAACTACTAACAACTCACTGACTATTCCACACTATCTGAGCAGTATGATCACTCCAGATCTCCATACTAACTATAACCTCCACTGCTAACAACTCACAGACTATTCCACACTACCTGAACAGTATGATCACTCCAGATCTCCATACTAACTATAACCTCCACTACTAACAACTCACTGACTATTCCACACTACCTGAGCAGTATGATCACTCCAGATCTCCATACTAACTATAACCTCCACTACTAAGAACTCACTGACTATTCCACACTACCTGAGCAGTATGATCACCCCAGATCTCCATACTAACTATAACCTCCACTACTAACAACTCACTGACTATTCCACACTACCTGAGCAGTATGATCACCCCAGATCTCCATACTAACTATAACCTCCACTACTAACAACTCACTGACTATTCCACACTACCTGAGCAGTACGATCACTCCAGATCTCTATACTAACTATAACCTCCACTACTAACAACTCACTGACTATTCCACACTACCTGAGCAGTACGATCACTCCAGATCTCCATACTAACTATAACCTCCACTACTAACAACTCACTGACTATTCCACACTACCTGAGCAGTATGATCACTCCAGATCTCCATACTAACTATAACCTCCACTACTAACAACTCACTGACTATTCCACACTACCTGAGCAGTATGATCACTCCAGATCTCCATACTAACTATGACCTCCACTACTAACAACTCACTGACTATTCCACATTACCTGAGCAGTACGATCACTCCAGATCTCTATACTAACTATAACCTCCACTGCTAACAACTCACTGACTATTCCACACTACCTGAGCAGTACGATCACTCCAGATCTCCATACTAACTATAACCTCCACTACTAACAACTCACTGACTATTCCACACTACCTGAGCAGTATGATCACTCCAGATCTCCCTACTAACTATAACCTCCACTACTAACAACTCACTGACTATTCCACATTACCTGAGCAGTACGATCACTCCAGATCTCTATACTAACTATAACCTCCACTGCTAACAACTCACTGACTATTCCACACTACCTGAGCAGTACGATCACTCCAGCTCTCCATACTAACTATAACCTCCACTACTAACAACTCACTGACTATTCCACACTACCTGAACAGTATGATCACTCCAGATCTTCATACTAACTATAACCTCCTCTACTAACAACTCACTGATTATTCCACACTACCTGAGCAGTATGATCACTCCAGATCTCCATACTAACTATAACCTCCACTACTAACAACTCACTGACTATTCCACACTACCTGAGCAGTATGATCACCCCAGATCTCTATACTAACTATAACCTCCACTACTAACAACTCACTGACTATTCCACACTACCTGAGCAGTACGATCACTCCAGATCTCTATACTAACTATAACCTCCACTACTAACAACTCACTGACTATTCCACACTACCTGAGCAGTACGATCACTCCAGATCTCCATACTAACTATAACCTCCACTACTAACAACTCACTGACTATTCCACACTACCTGAGCAGTATGATCACTCCAGATCTCCATACTAACTATAACCTCCACTACTAACAACTCACTGACTATTCCACACTACCTGAGCAGTATGATCACTCCAGATCTCCATACTAACTATAACCTCCACTACTAACAACTCACTGACTATTCCACACTACCTGAGCAGTATGATCACTCCAGATCTCCATACTAACCAGAACCTCCACTACTAACAACTCACTGACTATTCCACATTACCTGAGCAGTACGATCACTCCAGATCTCTATACTAACTATAACCTCCACTGCTAACAACTCACTGACTATTCCACACTACCTGAGCAGTACGATCACTCCAGATCTCCATACTAACTATAACCTCCACTGCTAACAACTCACTGACTATTCCACACTACCTGAGCAGTATGATCACTACAGATCTCCATACTAACTATAACCTCCACTGCTAACAACTCACTGACTATTCCACACTATCTGAGCAGTATGATCACTCCAGATCTCCATACTAACTATAACCTCCACTGCTAACAACTCACGGACTATTCCACACTACCTGAGCAGTATGATCACTCCAGATCTCCATACTAACTATAACCTCCACTACTAACAACTTACTGACTATTCCACACTACCTGAGCAGTATGATCACTCCAGATCTCCATACTAACTATAACCTCCACTAAACTACTAACAACTCACTGACTATTCCACACTATCTGAGCAGTATGATCACTCCAGATCTCCATACTAACTATAACCTCCACTGCTAACAACTCACAGACTATTCCACACTACCTGAACAGTATGATCACTCCAGATCTCCATACTAACTATAACCTCCACTACTAACAACTCACTGACTATTCCACACTACCTGAGCAGTATGATCACTCCAGATCTCCATACTAACTATAACCTCCACTACTAAGAACTCACTGACTATTGCACACTACCTGAGCAGTATGATCACCCCAGATCTCCATACTAACTATAACCTCCACTACTAACAACTCACTGACTATTCCACACTACCTGAGCAGTATGATCACCCCAGATCTCTATACTAACTATAACCTCCACTACTAACAACTCACTGACTATTCCACACTACCTGAGCAGTACGATCACTCCAGATCTCTATACTAACTATAACCTCCACTACTAACAACTCACTGACTATTCCACACTACCTGAGCAGTATGATCACTCCAGATCTCCATACTAACTATAACCTCCACTACTAACAACTCACTGACTATTCCACACTACCTGAGCAGTATGATCACTCCAGATCTCCATACTAACTATAACCTCCACTACTAACAACTCACTGACTATTCCACACTACCTGAGCAGTATGATCACTCCAGATCTCCATACTAACTATGACCTCCACTACTAACAACTCACTGACTATTCCACATTACCTGAGCAGTACGATCACTCCAGATCTCTATACTAACTATAACCTCCACTGCTAACAACTCACTGACTATTCCACACTACCTGAGCAGTATGATCACTCCAGATCTCCATACTAACTATAACCTCCACTACTAACAACTCACTGACTATTCCACACTACCTGAGTAGTATGATCACTCCAGATCTCCCTACTAACTATAACCTCCACTACTAACAACTCACTGACTATTCCACATTACCTGAGCAGTACGATCACTCCAGATCTCTATACTAACTATAACCTCCACTGCTAACAACTCACTGTTTATTCCACACTACCTGAGCAGTATGATCACTCCAGATCTCCATACTAACTATAACCTCCACTACTAACAACTCACTGACTATTCCACACTACCTGAGCAGTATGATCACTACAGATCTCCATACTAACTATAACCTCCACTGCTAACAACTCACTGACTATTCCACACTACCTGAGCAGTATGTCACTCCAGATCTCCATACTAACTATAACCTCCACTACTAACAACTCACTGACTATTCCACACTACCTGAGCAGTATGATCACTACAGATCTCCATACTAACTATAACCTCCACTGCTAACAACTCACTGACTTTTCCACACTACCTGAGCAGTATGACCACTCCAGATCTCCATACTAACTATAACCTCCACTACTAACAACTCACTGACTATTCCACACTACCTGAGCAGTATGATCACTCCAGATCTCTATACTAACTATAACCTCCACTACTAACAACTCACTGACTATTCCACACTACCTGAGCAGTATGATCACTCCAGATCTCCATACTAACTATAACCTTCACTGCTAACAACTCACTGACTATTCCACACTACCTGATAAGTATGATCACTCCAGATCTCCATACTAACTATAACCTTCACTGCTAACAACTCACTGACTATTCCACACTACCTGAGCAGTATGATCACTCCAGATCTCCACACTAACTATAACCTCCGCTACTAACAACTCACTGACTATTCCACACTACCTGAGCAGTATGATCACTACAGATCTCCATACTAACTATAACCTCCGCTACTAACAACTCACTGACTATTCCACACTACCTGAGCAGTATGATCACTACAGATCTCCATACTAACTATAACCTCCACTGCTAACAACTCACTGACTATTCCACACTACCTGAGCAGTATGATCACTCCAGATCTCTATACTAACTATAACCTCCACTACTAACAACTCACTGACTATTCCACATTACCTGAGCAGTACGATCACTCCAGATCTCTATACTAACTATAACCTCCACTACTAACAACTCACTGACTATTCCACACTACCTGAGCAGTATGATCACTCCAGATCTCCATACTAACTATAACCTCCACTTCACTGCTAACAACTCACTGACTATTCCACACTACCTGAGCAGTATGATCACTCCAGATCTCCATACTAACTATAACCTCAGCTCCACTACTAACAACTCACTGACTATTCCACACTACCTGAGCAGTATGATCACCCCAGATCTCCATACTAACTATAACCTCCACTACTAACAACTCACTGACTATTCCACACTACCTGATCAGTATGATCACTCCAGATCTCCATACTAACTATAACCTCCACTACTAACAACTCACTGACTATTCCACACTACCTGATAAGTATGAGCACTCCTGCTCTCCATATTAATTATAACCTCCACTACTAACAACTCACTGACTATTCCACACTACCTGAGCAGTATGATCACTCCAGATCTCCATACTAACTATAACCTCCGCTCCACTACTAACAACTCACTGACTATTCCACACTACCTGAGCAGTATGATCACCCCAGATCTCCATACTAACTATAACCTCCACTACTAACAACTCACTGACTATTCCACACTACCTGATCAGTATGATCACTCCAGATCTCCATACTAACTATAACCTCCACTACTAACAACTCACTGACTATTCCACACTACCTGATAAGTATGAGCACTCCTGCTCTCCATATTAATTATAACCTCCACTACTAACAACTCACTGACTATTCCACACTACCTGATCAGTATGATCACTCCAGATCTCCATACTAACTATAACCTCCGCTACTAACAACTCACTGACTATTCCACACTACCTGAGCAGTATGATCACTCCAGATCTCCATACTAACTATAACCTCCACTACTAACAACTCACTGACTATTCCACACTACCTGAGCAGTATGATCACTACAGATCTCCATACTAACTATAACCTCCACTACTAACAACTCACTGACTATTCCACACTACCTGAGCAGTATGATCACTCCAGATCTCCATAATAACTATAACCTCCACTACTAACAACTCACTGACTATTCCACACTACCTGATAAGTATGAGCACTCCTGCTCTCCATATTAATTATAACCTCCACTACTAACAACTCACTGACTATTCCACACTACCTGATCAGTATGATCACTACAGATCTCCATACTAACTATAACCTCCACTCCACTACTAACAACTCACTGACTATTCCACACTACCTGAGCAGTATGATCACCCCAGATCTCCATACTAACTATAACCTCCACTACTAACAACTCACTGACTATTCCACACTACCTGATCAGTATGATCACTCCAGATCTCCATACTAACTATAACCTCCACTACTAACAACTCACTGACTATTCCACACTACCTGATAAGTATGAGCACTCCTGCTCTCCATATTAATTATAACCTCCACTACTAACAACTCACTGACTATTCCACACTACCTGATCAGTATGATCACTCCAGATCTCCATACTAACTATAACCTCCGCTACTAACAACTCACTGACTATTCCACACTACCTGAGCAGTATGATCACTCCAGATCTCCATACTAACTATAACCTCCACTACTAACAACTCACTGACTATTCCACACTACCTGAGCAGTATGATCACTCCAGATCTCCATACTAACTATAACCTCCACTACTAACAACTCACTGACTATTCCACACTACCTGAGCAGTATGATCACTCCAGATCTCCATAATAACTATAACCTCCACTACTAACAACTCACTGACTATTCCACACTACCTGATAAGTATGAGCACTCCTGCTCTCCATATTAATTATAACCTCCACTACTAACAACTCACTGACTATTCCACACTACCTGATCAGTATGATCACTACAGATCTCCATACTAACTATAACCTCCACTCCACTACTAACAACTCACTGACTATTCCACACTATCTGAGCAGTATGATCACTCCAGATCTCCATACTAACTATAACCTCCACTGCTAACAACTCACAGACTATTCCACACTACCTGAGCAGTATGATCACTCCAGATCTACATACTAACTATAACCTCCACTACTAACAACTCACTGACTATTCCACACTACCTGAGCAGTATGATCACTCCAGATCTCCATACTAACTATAACCTCCACTACTAACAACTCACTGACTATTCCACACTACCTGAGCAGTATGATCACTCCAGATCTCCATACTAACTATAACCTCCACTACACTACTAACAACTCACTGACTATTCCACACTACCTGATAAGTATGAGCACTCCTGCTCTCCATATTAATTATAACCTCCACTACTAACAACTCACTGACTATTGCACACTACCTGATAAGTATGAGCACTCCTGCTCTCCATATTAATTATAACCTCCACTCCACTACTAACAACTCACTACGTATACCACAATACAAGAAAGAAACAGGAAGATCTGCCTTCTCCTTTAGAGCTCCAGAAGTCTGGAACAATCTGCCTGAAATAATCAGATCTGCTCCTTCAAAGTAAATGCTTCTTTATATCTAAAAACAGCGTGTAACTATATATAATATTTTATATGTATATTTATTAATATGAGTATGTATATATATAATAATATGTAATATATAATGTTTCTCAATTTGTGTAAATATGTAACCCTTTACTGAAAGTATCCAGGACATATGTGAAACAAGAGAAATCTCAATGTATTCTTCCTGGTAAAACAGTTTCTAAATAAATAAATAAAATTATACAGTACTGTGCAAAAGTCCTAGGCAGTTGTGAAAAAATGCTGTAAAGTAAGAATGCTTTCAAAAATAGACATGTTAATAGTTTATTTTTATCATTTAACAAAATCCAAAGTGAGTGATCGGAAGAAAAATCTAAATCAAACCATCCTTTGCCTTCAAAACCCCATCAGTTCTTCTAGATACACTTGTACACAGTTATAAGGAACTCGGCAGGTAGGTTGTTCCAAACATCTTGGAGAACTAACCGCAGTTCTTCTGTGGATTTAGGCCCCTCAGTTGCTTCTCTCTCTTCATGTAATCCCACACAGACTGGATGATGTTGGCTCTGTGGGGTCCATACCATCACTTCCAGGACTCCTTGTTCTTCTTTACACTGAAGATAGTTCTTAATGACTTTGGCTGTATGTTTGGGGTCGTTGTCATGTACAGAATAAATTTGGGGCCAAACAGATGACTCCCTGATTGTATTACATGATGGATAAGTATCTGCCTGTACTTCTCAGCATTGAGGAGACCATTAATTATGACCAAATCCCCAACTCCATTTGCAGCAATGCAGACCCAAACTTGCTAGGAACCCCCAAAATGCTTCCCTGTTGCCTGTAGACACTCATTCCTGTATTGCTGTCCAGCCATTCGGCGAGCAAACTGCCTTTTGCAGTAAAATTTTGACTAATCAGTCCAAGGCATATGCTGTAATTGTTCTGCTCCCCAGTTTCTGTGTTTTTATTTATAATTGAATGTCTTGGCCTTGTTTCCACGTTGGAGGTATGGCTTTTTGGCCGCAAGTCTTCCATGAAGACCACTTCTGACCAGATGTCTACGGACAGTAGATGGGTGTACCAGGGTCCCACTGTTTTCTGCAATTCTGAGCTGATGGCACTGCTGGACATCTTCAGTTGTAAAGGGAAATAAGCACGATGTGTCTTTCATCTGCTACACTAAGTTTCCTTGGCCGACTACTGTGTCTACGGTCCTAAGTGTTGCCTGTTTCATTGTGCTTCTACAGAAGAGCTTGAACAGCACATAAGGATACACCTGTCTGTCTTGAAGTTTCTGTCTGGGAGAGACCTTGCTGGTGCAGTAGAACTACCTTGTGTCTTGTTGCTGTGCTCAGCCTTGCCATGGTGTAAGGTGTATGACTTTTGACAATAAACTGTCTTCAGCAACCTCATCTTGTTACCGGATTTCAGCTGTTCCTCACCCAGTTTTATTCCTCATACACAGCTGTTTCTATTTCAGTTAATGACCTTGTTTTAACCTATATATTAAATAGATGATCATTAGCACCTGTTTGATATAATTGTTTAATCACACAATCCTACAGAATCCCTGACTGTACAAGTGTACCAAGAAGAACTGATGCTGTTTAGAAGGCAAAGGGTGGTCACACCAAATATTGATTTGATTTGGGTTTTTCTTCTGTTCACTCGCATTTTGTTAAATGATGAATATAAACTATTAACATGTCTATTGTCTACATACAAACACACACACATACATATACACATATACACAGTTCAGGTAGTAGAGGAGATCACACACACATACACATACACATGCACACACATATACACACACAAACACACACACACACACACAGTGCAGGTAGTAGAGGACATCACACACACATACACATACACACACAGTGCAGGTAGTAGAGGATATCACACACACATACACATACACATACACACACAGTGCAGGTAGTAGAGAGTATCACACACACACCAGTGGGCAGTCTGCTCACCCTTCATGGTATCCAAAACGATGCTCAGAGCATGATGCACTGCTACTCCTCGCTGCCCCTGTTCCGGAAGTTCCAGCCCGTGCGGCTCATTCATGGACAATTGGTTGAGTAGAAGCCATTGCCCCTCCTGCTGACATGTGACTAAAACATCTCTCATTTGTGTTGCAGAACATAACCCCCACGTCATGACTTTCACCTGGAAGGGAAGTTACATGGACAATAACACCACAGGGCAGTAACAGTCTGATAGATGGACACCACAGGGATAATAACTGTCTGATAGATGTCCACTACAGGGATAATAACTGTCTGATAGATGTACACCACAGGTATAATGACAGTCTGATAGATGTACACCACAGGGATAATAACAGTCTGATAGATGTACACCACAGGGATAATGACAGTCTGATAGATGTACACCACAGGGATAACAGTCTGATAGATGGACACCACAGGGATAATGTCAGACTGATAGATGTACACCACAGGATAATAACAGTCTGATAGATGTACACCACAGGATAATAACAGACTGTTAGATGTACACCACAGGGATAATAACTGTCTGATAGATGTACACCACAGGGATAACAGTCTGATAGATGTACACTACAGGATAATAACAGTCTGATAGATGGACACCACAGGGATAATAACAGTCTGATAGATGTACACTACAGGATAATAACAGTCTGATAGATGTACACCACAGGGCAGTAACAGTCTGATAGATGGACACCACAGGGATAATAACTGTCTGATAGATGTACACCACAGGGATAATGACAGTCTGATAGATAGACACCAGAGGGATAATAACAGTCTGATAGATGGACACCAGAGGGATAATAACAGACTGATAGATGTACACCGCAGGGATAATAACAGTCTGATAGGTGTACACCACAGGATAATAACAGTCTGATAGATGTACACCACAGGGATAATAACAGTCTGATAGATGTACACCACAGGGATAATAACAGTCTGATAGATGTACACCACAGGGATAATAACAGTCTGATAGATGTACACCACAGGGATAACAGTCTGATAGATGTACACCACAGGGATAACAGTCTGATAGATGTACACCACAGGATAATAACAGTCTGATAGATGTACACCACAGGGATAACAGTCTGATAGATGTACACCACAGGGATAATAACAGTCTGATAGATGTACACCACAGGATAATAACAGACTGATAGATAGACACCACAGGGATAACAGTCTGATAGATGTACACCACAGGATAATAACAGACTGATAGATGTACACCACAGGATAATAACAGTCTGATAGATGTACACCACAGGGATAATAACAGTCTGATAGATGTACACCACAGGATAATAACAGTCTGATAGATGTACACCACAGGATAATAACAGTCTGATAGATGTACACCACAGGGATAATACCAGTCTGATAGATGTACACCACAGGGATAATAACAGTCTGATAGATGTACACCACAGGGATAACAGTGTGATAGATGTACACCACAGGGATAACAGTCTGATAGATGTACACCACAGGGATAATAACAGACTGATATATGTACACCACAGGGATAACAGTCTGATAGATGTACACCACAGGGATAATAACGGACTGATAGATGTACACCACAGGATAATAACAGTCTGATAGATGTACACCACAGGGATAATAACAGTCTGATAGATGTACACCACAGGGATAACAGTCTGATAGATGGACACCACAGGGATAATAACAGTCTGATAGATGTACACCACAGGGATAATAACAGTCTGATAGATGTACACCACAGGATAATAACAGTCTGATAGATAGACACCACAGGGATAATAACAGACTGATAGATAGACACCACAGGGATAATAACAGTCTGATAGATGTACACCACATGATAATAACAGACTGATAGATGTACACCACAGGGATAATAACAGTCTGATAGATGTACACCACAGGGATAATAACAGTCTGATAGATGGACACCACAGGGATAATAACAGTCTGATAGATGGACACCACAGGGATAATAACAGTCTGATAGATGTACACCACAGGATAATAACAGTCTGATAGATGTACACCACAGGATAATAACAGACTGATAGATGTACACCACAGGGATAATAACAGTCTGATAGATGTACACCACAGGATAATAACAGACTGATAGATGTACACCACAGGATAATAACAGACTGATAGATGTACACCACAGGGATAACAGACTGATAGATGTACACCACAGGATAATAACAGTCTGATAGATGGACACCACAGGGATAACAGTCTGATAGATGTACACCACAGGGATAATAACAGACTGATAGATGTACACCACAGGGATAATAACAGTCTGATAGATGTACACCACAGGATAATAACAGTCTGATAGATATACACCACAGGGATAATAACTGTCTGATAGATGTACACCACAGGGATAATAACAGTCTGATAGATGTACACCACAGGATAATAACAGTCTGATAGATGTACACCACAGGGATAACAGACTGATAGATGTACACCACAGGGATAATAACAGACTGATAGATGTACACCACAGGGATAATGGCAGTCTGATAGATGTACACCACAGGGATAATAACAGTCTGATAGATGTACACCACAGGGATAACAGTCTGATAGATGTACACCACAGGATAATAACAGTCTGATAGATGTACACCACAGGATAATAACAGACTGATAGATGTACACCACAGGATAATAACAGTCTGATAGATGTACACCACAGGATAATAACAGTCTGATAGATGTACACCACAGGGATAATAACAGTCTGATAGATGGACACCACAGGGATAATAACAGACTGATAGATGTACACTACAGGGATAATAACAGTCTGATAGATGTACACCACAGGGATAACAGTCTGATAGATGTACACCACAGGATAATAACAGTCTGATAGATGTACACCACAGGGATAACAGTCTGATAGATGTACACCACAGGATAATAACAGACTGATAGATGTACACCACAGGGATAATAACAGTCTGATAGATGTACACCACAGGATAATAACAGTCTGATAGATGTACACCACAGGGATAATAACAGTCTGATAGATGTACACCACAGGATAATAACAGTCTGATAGATGTACACCACAGGGATAATAACAGTCTGATAGATGGACACCACAGGGATAATAACAGACTGATAGATGTACACTACAGGGATAATAACAGTCTGATAGATGTACACCACAGGGATAACAGTCTGATAGATGTACACCACAGGATAATAACAGTCTGATAGATGTACACCACAGGGATAACAGTCTGATAGATGTACACCACAGGATAATAACAGACTGATAGATGTACACCACAGGGATAATAACAGTCTGATAGATGTACACCACAGGATAATAACAGTCTGATAGATGTACACCACAGGATAATAACAGTCTGATAGATGTACACCACAGGATAATAACAGTCTGATAGATGTACACCACAGGGATAATAACAGTCTGATAGATGTACACCACAGGATAATAACAGACTGATAGATGTACACCACAGGGATAACAGTCTGATAGATGGACACCACAGGATAATAACAGACTGATAGATGTACACCACAGGGATAATAACAGACTGATAGATGTACACCACAGGGATAACAGTCTGATAGATGTACACCACAGGGATAATAACAGTCTGATAGATGGACACCACAGGGATAATAACAGTCTGATAGATGTACACCACAGGGATAACAGTCTGATAGATGTACACCACAGGATAATAACAGTCTGATAGATGTACACCACAGGATAATAACAGTCTGATAGATGTACACCACAGGGATAATAACAGTCTGATAGATGTACACCACAGGATAATAACAGACTGATAGATGTACACCACAGGGATAACAGTCTGATAGATGGACACCACAGGATAATAACAGACTGATAGATGTACACCACAGGGATAATAACAGACTGATAGATGTACACCACAGGGATAACAGTCTGATAGATGTACACCACAGGGATAATAACAGTCTGATAAATGTACACCACAGGGATAACAGTCTGATAGATGTACACCACAGGGATAATGACAGTCTGATAGATGTACACCACAGGGATAACAGTCTGATAGATGTACACCACAGGGATAATAACAGTCTGATAGATGTACACCACAGGGATAACAGTCTGATAGATGTACACCACAGGGATAACAGACTGATAGATGTACACCACAGGGATAACAGTCTGATAGATGTACACCACAGGGATAATAACAGTCTGATAGATGGACACCACAGGGATAATAACAGTCTGATAGATGTACACCACAGGGATAACAGTCTGATAGATGTACACCACAGGATAATGACAGTCTGATAGATGTACACCACAGGGATAATAACAGTCTGATAGATGTACACCACAGGGATAATAACAGTCTGATAGATGTACATCACAGGATAATGACAGTCTGATAGATGTACACCACAGGGATAACAGTCTGATAGATGTACACCACAGGGATAATAACAGTCTGATAGATGTACACCACAGGGATAACAGTCTGATAGATGTACACCACAGGAATAATAACAGGTAGAGGGATGTCAAGGGTAATGTCACAGTACAGGGGTAATGTCACAGTACAGGGGCTATGTCACAGTACAGGGGTAATGTCACAGTACAGGGGCTATGTCACAGTACAGGGGCTATGTCACAGTACAGGGGTAATGTCACAGTACAGGGGTAATGTCACAGTACAGGGGATATATCATAGTACAGGGGTAATGTCACAGTACAGGGGTAATGTCACAGTACAAGGGTAATGTCACAGTACAGGGGTAATATCACAGTACAGGGGTAATGTCACAGTACAGGGGATATATCACAGTACAGGGGTAATGTCACAGTACAGGGGTAATATCACAGTACAGGGGTAATGTCACAGTACAGGGGTAATATCACAGTACAGGGGTAATATCACAGTACAGGGGTAATGTCACAGTACAGGGGCTATGTCACAGTACAGGGGCTATGTCACAGTACAGAGGATATATCACAGTACAAGGGATATATCACAGTACAGGGGTAATATCACAGTACAGGGGCAATGTCACAGTACAGGTGATATATCACAGTACAGGGGTAATGTCACTGTACAGGGGTAATGTCACAGTACAGGGGTAATATCACAGTACAGAGGATATATCACAGTACAGGGGCAATATCACAGTACAGGGGCAATGTCACAGTACAGGGTCAATATCACAGTACAGGTGATATATCACAGTACAGGGGTAATATCACAGTACAGGGGTAATGTCACAGTACAGGGGTAATATCACAGTACAGAGGATATATCACAGTACAGGGGCAATATCACAGTACAGGTGATATATCACAGTACAGGGGTAATGTCACAGTACAGGGGTAATGTCACTGTACAGGGGTAATGTCACTGTACAGGGGTAATTTGTCAGTGGTTTTGGACTTTGGATCTCTCACCTCTGTTCCTTTCCTCTTTGCCAGCTGCAGGATGTGGGTAACGGGCTGACATGGAGTCCCAGAGAACAGGAACAGGATAGGGGTACATGGGTCTGTCAGGGAGATCGGATCCACCTCTTCTTCCCATACGTTAGTGTCAGATGGTGCCAGGGTGCAGTAGGAGAGCTGAGACAGAACTAGGCCCAACATTGCAGGCTGGAGTATGCGCCAGAGTACAGCTCTCTGTAGAAGGGTGAGGTGACCAAAGCGTGAACAGGGCACTGGCCCAATCACTGTAGAGCGGAGGCTGAAATACTCCTTCCATGGGCCAGCCTGAGCACTCAATGAGGACCGTATACCATGGAAAGGGGCCAGCTTCTCTAAATCACCCAGCTCCAGCCAGGCCTGAGAGTCCACCCAGTGAGGCCTCTGGATACAAGAGGGTAGAGGCTGCCGGGTAGCCTTGTGCACCACTCCGAGGAAGGAGAGCCATTCCAGAACTGGAGGCTGCCCCACCGCCAACAGAACCCGTAGGACCTGCCTGTGCTTGGGTGTGAGTGTGGGAAGCACATGGGAAAGAATTCCCTGAGTCAGAACCCTCTCCACTGGGACTCCCTGCCTGATGGACTCTCTCCCCTTTGTGCCCAGCAGAGCCTCTATGGCCCAGTTCAAGATGGACCTTGCAGGGAAGAAGTAGACCTGTGAGAGACGGGACACTTCTTGTAACTTGGAGTAGAGGAAAGAACCAGCACGGGCAGCGGACACATGAGGTTCCAAACTCTCCTTCATCTGCCTCTCCAAGGACTTCACATCAGCCAAAGATCCCCTCAGCTTCTGCTCCATCTCCTCACACACACGCACCCTCTGGAGAAAGTCCTGGCACTGGAGAAGCGGGCATGGGCGGGAGGCAGCAAAGTTCAATAAGGAGGCCTTGCAAAAGAAGAAGAGAATGTTTCACTCAGGCGCCCCATCTTCACCCTGTAGACAATGCTCCCAAACCTTGCACACCTAGGCCCTACAGAAAGAGGCAGGGAGAGGTCCTGTTTTGTCCCTGTTGGGAATATGAGAGGTCTGTTTGTACATTGCAGTTGTAACCCCACAATAAAGTGTAAAGGGGAGAAGGGGCTTTATTATGAAATGCAGAGAGAAGGATGAGGCCTACTGTAAAACATAGAAGAGAGAAGGGCCTCTCTATGAAATGTGGAGGGGGAGGAGCCTTGTTATGAAATGCATTCCTGTTACACTCTGTACCTACACTCCTACATTCCTGTTACACTCTGTACCACACTCCTACATTCCCTGTTACACTCTGTACCTACACTCCTACATTCCTGTTACACTCTGTACCTACACTCCTACATTCCTGTTACACTCTGTACCTGCACTACTACACTCCTGTTACACTCTGTACCTGCACTACTACACTCCTGTTACACTCTGTACCTGCACTCCTACATTCCTGTTACACTCTGTACCTGCACTACTACACTCCTGTTACACTCTGTATCCACACTCCTACATTCCCTGTTACACTCTGTACCTGCACTCCTACATTCCTGTTACACTCTGTACCTACACTCCTACATTCCCTGTTACACTCTGTATCCACACTCCTACATTCCCTGTTACACTCTGTACCTGCACTCCTACATTCCCTGTTACACTCTGTACCCGCACTCCTACATTCCCTGTTACACTCTGTACCTACACTCCTACATTCCTGTTACACTCTGTACCTGCACTCCTACATTCCCTGTTACACTCTGTACCCACACTGCTACATTCCTGTTACACTCTGTACCTACACTCCTACATTCCCTGTTACACTCTGTACCTACACTCCTACATTCCTGTTACACTCTGCACCTACACTGCTACATTCCCTGTTACACTCTGTATCCACACTCCTACATTCCCTGTTACACTCTGTACCTACACTCCTACATTCCCTGTTACACTCTGTACCTACACTCCTACATTCCTGTTACACTCTGTGCCTACACTCCTACGTTCCTGTTACACTCTGTATCCACACTCCTACATTCCCTGTTACACTCTGTACTTACACTCCTACATTCCCTGTTACACTCTGTACCTACACTCCTACATTCCTGTTACACTCTGTACCTACACTCCTACATTCCTGTTACACTCTGAACCCACACTCCTACATTCCTGTTACACTCTGAACCCACACTCCTACATTCCTGTTACACTCTGTATCCACACTCCTACATTCCCTGTTACACTCTGTACCTACACTCCTACATTCCCTGTTACACTCTGTACCTACACTCCTACATTCCTGTTACACTCTGTACCTACACTCCTACATTCCCTGTTACACTCTGCACCCACACTCCTACATTCCCTGTTACACTCTGTACCTACACTCCTACATTCCCTGTTACACTCTGTACCTACACTCCTACATTCCTGTTACAATCTGTACCTACTCTCCTACATTCCCTGTTACACTCTGCACCCACACTCCTACATTCCTGTTACACTCTGTACCTACACTCCTACATTCCTGTTATACTCTGTACCTACACTCCTACATTCCTGTTACACTCTGTACCTACACTCCTACATTCCCTGTTACACTCTGTACCCACACTCCTACATTCCTGTTACAATCTGTACCTACACTCCTACATTCCCTGTAACACTCTGCACCCAAACTCCTACATTCCTGTTACACTCTGTACCTACACTCCTACATTCCCTGTTACACTCTGTACCTACACTCCTACATTCCTGTTACACTCTGTACCTACACTCCTACATTCCCTGTTACACTCTGTACCTACACTCCTACATTCCCTGTTAAACTCTGTACCCACACTCCTACATTCCTGTTACACTCTGTACCCACACTCCTACATTCCTGTTACACTCTGTACCTACACTCCTACATTCCCTGATACACTCTGCACCCAAACTTCTACATTCCCTGTTACACTCTGTACCTACACTCCTACATTCCCTGTTACACTCTGTACCTACACTGCTACATTCCCTGATACACTCTGTACCTGCACTCCTACATTCACTGATACACTCTGCACCCAAACTTCTACATTCCCTGTTACACTCTGTACCTGCACTCCTACATTCCCTGTTACACTCTGTACCTACACTCCTACATTCCTGTTACACTCTGTACCTACACTCCTACATTCCCTGTTACACTCTGCACCCGCACTCCTACATTCCCTGTTACACTCTGTAACCACACTCCTACATTCCCTGTTACACTCTTTACCTACACTCCTACATTCCTGTTACACTCTGTACCTACACTCCTACATTCCCTGTTACACTCTGTACCTACACTCCTACATTCCCTGTTACACTCTGCACCCGCACTCCTACATTCCCTGTTACACTCTGTATCCACACTCCTACATTCCTGTTACACTCTGTATCCACACTACTACATTCCTGTTACACTCTGTATCCACACTACTACATTCCTGTTACACTCTGTATCCACACTACTACATTCTCTGTTACACTCTGTATCCACACTCCTACATTCCCTGTTACACTCTGTACCTACACTCCTACATTCCCTGTTACACTCTGTACCTACACTTCTACATTCCCTGTTACACTCTGTACCCACACTCCTACATTCCCTGTTACACTCTGTACCCACACTCCTACATTCCCTGTTACACTCTGTACATACACTCCTACATTCCCTGTTACACTCTGCACCCACACTCCTACATTCCCTGTTACACTCTGCACCCACACTCCTACATTCCCTGTTACACTCTGTACCTACACTCCTACATTCCCTGTTACACTCTATACCCACACTCCTACATTCCCTGTTACACTCTGTACCCAAACTCCTACATTCCCTGTTACACTCTGCACCCAAACTCCTACATTCCCTGTTACACTCTGTAACCAAACTCCTACATTCCTGTTACACTCTGTAACCACACTCCTACATTCCTGTTACACTCTGCACCCAAACTCCTACATTCCTGTTACACTCTGTACCCACACTCCTACATTCCCTGTTACACTCTGTAACTACACTCCTACATTCCCTGTTACACTCTGTACCCAAACTCCTACATTCCTGTTACACTCTGTACCTACACTCCTACATTCCCTGTTACACTCTGTAACTACACTCCTACATTCCCTGTTACACTCTGTACCTACACTCCTACATTCCCTGTTACACTCTGTACCTACACTCCTACATTCCTGTTACACTCTGTACCCACACTCCTACATTCCCTGTTACACTCTGTACCCACACTCCTACATTCCCTGTTACACTCTGTACCTACACTCCTACATTCCCTGTTACACTCTGTAACCACACTCCTACATTCCTGTTACACTCTGTACCCAAACTCCTACATTCCCTGTTACACTCTGTACCCACACTCCTACATTCCTGTTACACTCTGTACCCAAACTCCTACATTCCCTGTTACACTCTGTAACCACACTCCTACATTCCTGTTACACTCTGCACCCAAACTCCTACATTCCTGTTACACTCTGTAACCACACTCCTACATTCCTGTTACACTCTGCACCCAAACTCCTACATTCCTGTTACACTCTGTACCCACACTCCTACATTCCCTGTTACACTCTGTACCCAAACTCCTACATTCCCTGTTACACTCTGTACCTACACTGCTATATTCCCTGTTACACACTGTACCCAAACTCCTACATTCCTGTTACACTCTGTACCTACACTGCAACATTCCCTGTTACACTCTGTAACCAAACTTCGACATTCCTTGTTACACTCTGTACCCACACTCCTACATTCCCTGTTACACTCTGTAACCACACTCCTACATTCCTGTTACACTCTGTACCTACACTCCTACATTCCTGTTACACTCTGTACCTACACTCGTACATTCCTGTTACACTCTGCACCCAAACTCCTACATTCCCTGTTACACTCTGTACCCACACTCCTACATTCCCTGTTACACTCTGTACCCACACTTCTACATTCCTGTTACACTCTGTAACCACACTCCTACATTCCTGTTACACTCTGTACCCACACTCCTACATTCCCTGTTACACTCTGTACCTACACTGTTACATTCCTGTTACACTCTGTACCTACACTCCTACATTCCCTGTTACACTCTGTACCTACACTCCTACATTCCTGTTACACTCTGTAACCACACTCCTACATTCCCTGTTACACTCTGTACCTACACTCCTACATTCCCTGTTACACTCTGTACACACACTACTACATTCCCTGTTATACTCTGCACCCAAACTCCTACATTCCCTGTTACACTCTGTACCTACACTCCTACATTCCTGTTACACTCTGTACCTACACTCCGACATTCCCTGTTACACTCTGTAACTACACTCCTACATTCCTGTTACACTCTGTACCCACACTCCTACATTCCCTGTTACACTCTGTAACCACACTCCTACATTCCCTGTTACACTCTGTACCCACACTCCTACATTCCCTGTTACACTCTGTACCACACTCCTACATTCCTGTTACACTCTGTACCCACACTCCTACATTCCCTGTTACACTCTGTACCCAAACTCCTACATTCCTGTTACACTCTGTAACCACACTCCTACATTCCCTGTTACACTCTGTATCCACACTCCTACATTCCTGTTACACTCTGTATCCACACTACTACATTCCTGTTACACTCTGTATCCACACTACTACATTCCTGTTACACTCTGTATCCACACTACTACATTCTCTGTTACACTCTGTATCCACACTCCTACATTCCCTGTTACACTCTGTACCTACACTTCTACATTCCCTGTTACACTCTGTACCCACACTCCTACATTCCCTGTTACACTCTGTACCCACACTCCTACATTCCCTGTTACACTCTGTACATACACTCCTACATTCCCTGTTACACTCTGCACCCACACTCCTACATTCCCTGTTACACTCTGTACCTACACTCCTACATTCCCTGTTACACTCTGTACCTACACTCCTACATTCCTGTTACACTCTGTAACCAAACTCCTACATTCCTGTTACACTCTGTAACCACACTCCTACATTCCTGTTACACTCTGCACCCAAACTCCTACATTCCTGTTACACTCTGTACCCACACTCCTACATTCCCTGTTACACTCTGTAACTACACTCCTACATTCCCTGTTACACTCTGTACCCAAACTCCTACATTCCTGTTACACTCTGTACCTACACTCCTACATTCCCTGTTACACTCTGTAACTACACTCCTACATTCCCTGTTACACTCTGTAACTACACTCCTACATTCCCTGTTACACTCTGTACCTACACTCCTACATTCCTGTTACACTCTGTACCCACACTCCTACATTCCCTGTTACACTCTGTACCCACACTCCTACATTCCCTGTTACACTCTGTACCTACACTCCTACATTCCCTGTTACACTCTGTAACCACACTCCTACATTCCTGTTACACTCTGTACCCAAACTCCTACATTCCCTGTTACACTCTGTACCCACACTCCTACATTCCTGTTACACTCTGTACCCAAACTCCTACATTCCCTGTTACACTCTGTAACCACACTCCTACATTCCTGTTACACTCTGCACCCAAACTCCTACATTCCTGTTACACTCTGTAACCACACTCCTACATTCCTGTTACACTCTGCACCCAAACTCCTACATTCCTGTTACACTCTGTACCCACACTCCTACATTCCCTGTTACACTCTGTACCCACACTCCTACATTCACTGTTACACTCTGTACCCAAACTCCTACATTCCCTGTTACACTCTGTACCTACACTGCTATATTCCCTGTTACACTCTGTACCCAAACTCTTACATTCCTGTTACACTCTGTACCTACACTGCAACATTCCCTGTTACACTCTGTAACCAAACTTCGACATTCCCTGTTACACTCTGTACCCACACTCCTACATTCCCTGTTACACTCTGTAACCACACTCCTACATTCCTGTTACACTCTGTACCTACACTCCTACATTCCTGTTACACTCTGTACCTACACTCCTACATTCCTGTTACACTCTGCACCCAAACTCCTACATTCCCTGTTACACTCTGTACCCACACTCCTACATTCCCTGTTACACTCTGTACCCACACTTCTACATTCCTGTTACACTCTGTAACCACACTCCTACATTCCTGTTACACTCTGTACCCACACTCCTACATACCCTGTTACACTCTGTACCTACACTGTTACATTCCTGTAACACTCTGTACCTACACTCCTACATTCCCTGTTACACTCTGTACCTACACTCCTACATTCCTGTTACACTCTGTAACCACACTCCTACATTCCCTGTTACACTCTGTACCTACACTCCTACATTCCCTGTTACACTCTGTACACACACTACTACATTCCCTGTTATACTCTGCACCCAAACTCCTACATTCCCTGTTACACTCTGTACCTACACTCCTACATTCCTGTTACACTCTGTACCTACACTCCGACATTCCCTGTTACACTCTGTACCTACACTCCTACATTCCCTGTTACACTCTGTAACCACACTCCTACATTCCTGTTACACTCTGTACCCACACTCCTACATTCCCTGTTACACTCTGTAACCACACTCCTACATTCCCTGTTAAACTCTGTACCCACACTCCTACATTCCTGTTACACTCTGTACCCACACTCCTACATTCCCTGTTACACTCTGTACCACACTCCTACATTCCTGTTACACTCTGTACCCACACTCCTACATTCCCTGTTACACTCTGTACCCAAACTCCTACATTCCTGTTACACTCTGTAACCACACTCCTACATTCCCTGTTACACTCTGTAACCACACTCCTACATTCCTGTTACACTCTGTACCCACACTCCTACATTCCCTGTTACACTCTGTACCCAAACTCCTACATTCCTGTTACACTCTGTACCCAAACTCCTACATTCCCTGTTACACTCTGTAACCACACTCCTACATTCCTGTTACACTCTGTACACACACTCCTACATTCCCTGTTACATTCTGTACCCAAACTCCTACATTCCTGTTACACTCTGTACCCAAACTCCTACATTCCCTGTTACACTCTGTAACCACACTCCTACATTCCTGTTACACTCTGTACCTACACTCCTACATTCCCTGTTACACTCTGTACCTACACTCCTACATTCCTGTTACACTCTGTACCTACACTCCTAA